>OZ017739.1:456724946-457062446 GCA_963969285.1 Odontomyia ornata
CAGGTGAACGACTTAGCGTGGCTAAAAGGGAGTTCAGCGAGTCGCTAGAGCAAAAAATCATCCGCCCCTCAGCGAGTCAGTGGGCCAGGCCTCTTCACATGGTGCCGAAGGACAATGGAGGTTGGCGGGCTACCGGTGACTATCGCCAGCTCAACGCAATTACCCGCATTGACCATTACACACTTCCAGTAATAGAGGACTTGCTGCAGGATGCTCAAGGCAAAGTGTTTACAGTCATCGACCTTCGATGTCACCGAAAGACATTGAAAAGAGAGCAGTCACTATGTTTTTTTTTTGGATTGTTTTAGTCTTTGGGCATGCCATTCGGTCAGGAGAATGCGACTCTGTTACGGATAAAATAGAAGAGCATCAACATTACCTCATCCCGAACACTATCATAGCATTCGCGTGACTCGGTTTTGTAAGTAAGCTAAGCCGCACTTGACCAGGGTTTTGTTTGACACTCCTAATTGTACTTACAACAGTAGATTAAGTACGACCGTGGCTAAATCGAAAGCATGGTGAGACTGACTTCTATCTGACCCAGCTTTTGAGCGGGCACGGGTGTTTTCAGTCTTACCTGCACAAGATCGGCAAGTCACGGTCTCCCGATTGTCGGTTTTGCCCAGGAGAGGAGGACAATGCCTGTCACACATTTTTTGCGTGTACGAAATGGGCCAGGCTGCGAAGGGAACTCTACAGGAAGACGGGAGAGCTCACCCCGGATAATATAGTTGCGGTGATGCTCGAATCGGTTGACAAATGGAACCAGGTGGCACATTATGCTCGGGCAGTCCTAAAATATAAAAGGGACTCACAGCAGCCGGAGGCGCTGGGGCTGGGGGATCGCTCTTCTGGCAATTCCTCTTCCCCCCTCCCCTCCCGCTAGGAAAGGGACTCCCAAGCTTGAAGGCGCCCCACGGCGTAACAAAACGAGACCTGGCCCGAAGTAATGTGTCAAACGGTTCCAGGCTAGGTTCTCAGATTGACAGGGGAGGTGTTTAGTGGGTAGTCCAAAGGTATCCTCCATGGGAGTCCCACACTGCCAGACTCGGCGGGCATAAATGCCTTCACCTCCCTACCACAAAAAAAAAAAAAAAAAAAAAGTACGAATACTTGTAATTTTGCGTGGTAATGAACGAGAAGGTTCAACGCCGTTAAAGACCAGAAGAGCAAAGAAAATCCATATCGTTTTGAAACAGAATGTTCTAAATTAATGAACTTTAACGAGCAGTTAGAATTGAAGCTACAGCAACAGACAGAGCCCATTTCCTTTGATGATTCAGTTATAATGTCATGTTACAATGGAATCAACGCAGCATATGCAGTTTTAGTCCACATGCAAGATTTCCTCCTGAATGCAAAAGTTTCTGCTTTTCATAGCCAAACTAAAGGAGGAAGCAACAACCGGAAAGAAGACTCTCAGTTTAGTCGGAGTTGGTGCACAAGCCAATTGAAATCGCAGTGTGTCGACGAATTTTGATGTTTGGGTGATAGACCCAAGTTTATACTAATTTTTTTCTTGCAATTATCCAAACTAAACAGTCAGAAATGTCATCAGGCGAAGGACAGACTATCGGTAATTTAAATCTGCAAAAGCAGGATCTATCACAATTGGATATCACCAATTTGACGCCACTTTTGCCGAGGTGATTTCCCGCCAGGCAACCATCAATATTGGCACTATCGGGGATGTAACGCACGGCAAATCAACTGTGGTCAAAGCTACTTCGGGCATACATACTATCAAATTAGAACGTTTAACTGATGGTGAATTGACAAATTTACTGAGTAAACTTCGTAAATTCATACAAAAACAGAATAAAATACGTCGCTACAACAAGAAAGTCACAGCCCGAAACAGAATCAACAATTATTTAAGCAATTGGTCACACGATGAGAAGGTGAAACAAGCGGAAATCTGCCAATTTCTCGACATTGCACCGAATGATGAGGATTTTGTGGGTCTATGCACCGCAACGCACCAAGCACCAAAATATGTCGTAGACGAGAATCCAATCACCAGAGATCTCAATTATTCAGACACGGTGTCGGGATCGAGTAAACAGTCGTCGGAGTTCAGCGTGCCATTGAATTTGGTGTTCAATTTAAGCGATTATGTTATGGACGCAGCTGAAGATTACTCGGGCTCTCCAGCTGCAAACAAGCGCAAGGAAGAATACACAGAGGAAGCCATTCGCTCCGTCGAGGAAATCAATACGGAGCCGCATTTCCACATCAAATGGAAATATTACCCAGAAACACAAAACACATGGGAGCCACTGAGCAAAGTTCAAGATTGCAACTTGCTCCCGGGCTTCATCAGTGATATGATGGAATTGTACAGCACTACAATTTGGAGAATTTTAGAGGAAATTATAAACACGATTGAAGTGGAAAATGAAACAGTGGATGTGAAGAAAACTAACGAGTATGATTAGCTCATGCAAAAGAAAAACATTTCACAGCACCTTACACATATGTGTACACACCTGAGGGGTATATTCAGCTCGGAATACAAGTAATTCACCGCTAAAATTGCGGAAAACCGAGTAAACACCGTGACACTTGAAGTTCACTGCTTTAGAGCGAATCTTGGAAAGAATGAAGCATATTACAACATCGACACAATTACGTTGCAAACTGTCAGTGAATCAGGTTCAGCCAATTCAGCCGAACTTGGAGTGATCACCACCAGAGCGGAGCGGAAATCACGTTGCGGCAGATAGAAACTACTTCGCGAGAATAGAAAGAACCACTCCGAAGAGGTGGACAATAGTACTCGGTCGAAAAGCGGGACATTGGCCATTAGGAGGAGATAATTAAAGCGCGCGAAGAATGATGCGCCACCTCTTTCTTTCTTCTTGGGTGTCGCGGAGCGGAAGTACTGGCGAAGCGGCGAGCGTAAAGAAGTGAACAAGTGGAAAATTTCGAGATGAATCATCAAGTGCGTTGAGGCGATAAGCAGGTGAACAAGCGAAAGTTATTGCAAGACGTTTAATCAAGTGCGTTAAGGAAGACAAAAGTACACCATCGGATGCGGACAGAGAAGGGGCTCCTTTTAGCTAGTAGTATTAAGTTGTTTTAGAACTAAATTAGATCAAGAGTTTGTTTGAATTTGGATTTGGATTGAATTTGGATAATTAAACTGATTTTGATTTATAAAATTTATGCCTTTAGGAAAGAGGAAAAAATAAGGTAACTTTTGTTTCAGATTGTGACGATTGAGTGGCAAGTCGTGGTTTATTAAAAAAAAGGTGAAATCGGAAGTGAATAAAAGTGTTCGGGGGTCGTATGGTGATTTCGATAGCTGGTCGGATGGTTAGGATAAGTGTTCGAGGGGAGTGTAGGAGGGTCTGATAGGGAAGGAAATAGTGTCAAAGTGTGAAGTTAGTGTGGCAGCTAGTTTGTGCTCGGTAGCTAGGGATCGGGTGAAGAGAGGAAAGAGTGACGTTGGTTTTTCCGACAAGCCGCATTCTCGCTTGGCGGCTTATTGGGGCCTTGAGGAACAAGCGAGTGGTGCCCCATGCTTGTTTTCGGACGAGCTGAACCGGGTCCGTAAGCCCCGCCGAAGCACCCTAATTTCCCTGGGGGCAATAGCGACTCCCGTGGAATAATTGGGGGCTTAACAACTCAAACCATGCAGCATACAATTAATTATGTCCTCAGAAGTCTATTATTTGTGCGTAAATATCAAGATGATCTTCTCGTCAGCTCAGACAGCCACGAAGAGCATCAAGCGCACCTCACTAAACTTCTGTCGACTTTAAACGAAGGACGCCTCCAAATTAACTGGACTAAATGTCAGATAGCCCAGCCGCAGGTAACATTTTCCGGCTATCACGTATCGAAGGAAGATTTTCGCCCACTTCTGCCAAGACCCGAGGACACTACGCAGCTCAGACGTTTTGTGGGAATTCTGAACTTTTACTGGCGCTGCATTTCGCAAGCTGCTATGTTGCAACCTCCTCTCACAGACTTACTTAAAGGAATTACGAAAAAAAAAGCTAAACTTGCCTGGTCTGAGCAGGCCAACGATTCTTTCTTGTGCTGCAAACAGACTATAGCTTCTGCAACAACCTCAGCATTTCTCTCACCCACTCAGCGGCTCGCTTTACCCACGGATTCATCCAACACCGCCATGGGCACAGTTTTGGCGCAGCAGCTAACTGATGGTACCTACGTCCCACTAGGATTCTTCTCGAGAAAGCTCTCAGATGCGGAGCAGAAATATTCAACCTACTTATATAAAGAGATATATATATATATATATATATATATATATATATATATATATATATATATATATATATATATATATATATATATATATATATATATATAGGGTGGGCCAAATACTTTTTTAAAATGCAATAAAATGAATAAAAATCAAATTTGTTTCTTATATTTTGGCTTTATTCGCAAGAATAAACCTTCTCGTTAGTTGTGAAATACAATTTCATTCATATTACTGCATGGCAGTACATCACCCTCTCAGCCCAGTTTTTCAAGACATCATTGATGGTTTCGAGCCCTATCTGAGCAATGGTTTGTTGAATATGCGATTTCAGTGCTTGAATTGTTTGTGGATTTTCCGCATAACATCGATCTTTCACAGCGCCCCATAAAAAGAAGTCTAACGGTATCAAATCGCAGCTTGAAGGCGGCTGATTACACGATTTCCGAATTTTGTGCGCAAAAGGTCGATTGTTTTATCATCAATCTTCCGCCACATACCTCTGTTGTGCTCCCCGTTGACCGCAGCATCATTTCCAGCCTCATTTTCAAAAAAACATGGTCCAATGATGCCACCCCTCCAGAATCCGCACCACACTGTCACTCGCTGAGTATACATTGGCTTTTCGACAGTCACGTGTGGGTTTTCTAAGCGCCAGATGTGGCAATTTCGTTTGTTCACATAGCCACCGAGATGGAAATGTGTCAGATTTAATTAACACATCAAAGTATATGCTAGTTACGCATAACAACGTTGAATCCCTTCAGCAGTACGGCTTTAGAGCAGGACATCCTACTATTGATGCGATTGCAGAGGTGGTCCAAAGGGCAGAGGCATATGGTCGCATCAAGTGACGCATCGTCCTATTGGTGACATTCGACGTTAGGAACGCCTTCAACTCTGCTAGATGGGTGGATATTCTGGATACGCTGGAAATCCCTTTTCAAGTTCCAGAATATCTAATGCGGCTTTTGAGGAACTACCTAAAAGGCCGAAGCCTGCTCTATGATAGGACACAGGGCCAACGAAGAATGGCTGTTACATCAGGTGTTGCCTAGGGATCTATGCTTGGTCCGGATCTATGGAACGTGTCTTAGGATGGGCTAATAAACTGGAGATGGAAGATGAGTCACGCTTAGTTGTCTATGCGGATTATGTTGCGGCGCTGGTCATTGGACGCATCGTTGAGCAGGCGCAACTTGGGTGAGGTATGTAATGCGCCAAGTGAGGGACTGGATGACTGCTCGTGGGTTCAGTTTGGCACTGAAGAAAACCGAAGTGGTCATCTTGACAAAAAAGAGGATGATCAGTATTGGAGAGTATTGGAGACACACAAATCGAATCGAAGCCATCGGTGAAGTACCTGGGGCTACTGATCGACTTAAGGATGAGTTTCTCTGAGCAAATCAGGGCAACGGCTGAGAAGGCTGCTTCAGGAGTATCGGCTCTGAGTCGACTTATGGCCAATGTAGTGGGACCCAGCTCATCAAGGAGACGCCTCCTGATGAGTGCTGTAGGGATAGTGCTACTGTATGGAGCAGAGGAATGAGGTGACGCTCTCAGTAAGGAGGTATACTGAAAACGCCTGGCACAGGTACAGAGAATAGGATTACTGAGAATTGTATCTTCGTATCCAACAGTCTCTGACTCGGCGGTGAGAGTGATTGCAGGCGTGATACCTGTCGCCCTCCTTGCTGAGGAGTGCCATGTTATTTACCTGCGTCGAAACGAGGATGTGAGGGAGATCGTTATCCGCGAGGAGAGACAGCGGTCGCTCAGCGATTGGCAGCAGTCTTGGGTGAATTGCACGAAGGGAAGGTGGACTGTGCGCCTCATCCCGGATGTGAAACAGTGGCTAAATCGAAGGCATGGTGAGACTGACTTTTCTCTGACCCAGTTTTTGAGTGGGCATGGATGTTTTCAGTCTTACCTGCACTATCGGTTTTGCCCAGGAGAGGAGGACAATGCCTGCCACACATTTTTTGCGTGCACAAAATGAATTAGGCTGCGACAGGAGAGCTCACCCCGGATAATATATTTGCGGTGATGCTCGAATAAGTTGAATGGAACCAGGTGGCACGTTATGTTCGGGGAGTCCTAAAATATAAAAGGAACTCACAGCAGCCGGGGGTGTTGGGGCTGGGGGGTCACTTCCTCTGGCACTTCTTTCTCTCCTCTCCTCTCCTGCTAGGCAAGGGATCCGCCACCTTGAAGGCGCCTCACGGCGTAACAAAACGAAACCTGGCCCGAAGTAATGTGTCAAACGATTCCAGGCTGGGTTCTTAGGTTTACAGGGGAGGTGTTTAGTGGGTAGTCCAGTCGCTTTCTTGCGAGCATAGGAGTCCCACACTCTGTGCGTAAATGGCACTCGTCTCCCCAAAAAAAATGACATTCACCAACCGACTCAAATGTTCCGACCTTCAAGGATAGAATAAATGGAGGAGCTATGCTCATGGAGATTGAAAGAAAAATGGTATGACCGAGCGCATTGGATTTGATTTTCATTTCTAATACTTTTCGATTTGACCACCAAACCGGGGCGCCGGAAAAAATATATATGTATTCTTATTCAGCTTTTATTACAGAGAAGGCTTCAATCTACCAACAAGTTTTCGCAAAAGTACACAAGTACAATCATAGTTAACCCAGTCTAAATCAAAAACAGATAGGTGCAATATTTCCAAAAGCTATTCACAGCGTCTCCATCAACTTCTAGTGCTTTGAACATTCAAGAAGCAGAGCAATAGGTCCCAGTTTTACTAGAGAGAAAGCACAGCCATTAGTACGTGAACTCTGAAAAAAATAAGAATAACAGCAGAACTGCTCCAGAGGGGGAGTTCCACGTAAGTAGCCTTCTTCATTGACTTATATGCAGAGTAAAGTCAGGTTTCCGTCTACCAGGAGTTCCTTGGAAGGTTGCTTTATGCTGCTTTATACTGAAAGGTTATTTTTCGATGTTATCAAAGAAAAACTATTTTGACAGTTTGATGACCAGGCAGATAGACAGGTCGGGATTTTGATTAAGTCTCATAAGCTAGTATAAAAACCAAACAATTACTTATTATATTTATTTATTTTATTTAGTAAAGAAATGAAAGCTGGGTAGATATTAGCATTGCAAATTCACGTTACAGCTTTTGAAAGAAAAAGTTAATTATGTGAAAATGGAAAAACTTTTATTGTTTTTTATTGTAGGAACGTATGACAAATTATATTCAAATTGTGACTTCGATGTATTAGCCTGATCTCAATTATATGCTACGCAATGCTCATAGCATTTTTAATTTTTATTTAAATCAGTAGCATTTAGTTTTTTTATTTGCTAGTTATATCAAATGTAAATTTTTTGATCACTTGAGAGAGTCATCTAGCGCTTATTAATTACTATTGTAGCATTGCGTAACATCTAATTGAGATCATGCTTATCCATCGAAGTCAGAGTTGGTATTTGATGAGTGACTTCAATGAAGAAATTTCATTATGATTTTTCCTACATTTCTCCCAGAAGTTAACTAGTTTTGAAGCGCTTTGCTTTACTTTTATGTAAGATAACAGTTGGTTGAACATTTTTTTGTAAATGGTTCAGAGGTAGATACATATATATATTTCATACTATACATTTAAAGGAAAGGCTACGATCAGTATCTTTTTGGTGCAGGAGCAAAAGTAAGTTTCCCATCTTTCTCGGTTGCATCAATATTTGAATTTACAATAGTATTTGCATTTGTTCATTTGAGGAAGAATTTTATTCCTTGGAAGAAGATAAACAAGTGTGTTACCATCTCTTTTCTCTTTGGGAACTGGTTCTTTTTTGCTCACTAATTTCTTAAGAAGGTACTAAGAGCATTCGACTGCGGGAATAAAAGAAAACAAGTAATATTTACAAAAAACATAAGCTCACAAAGGTCAACTAACTATACAGCACTTTGAAAACTTCCGCGTTAACACATCGGATCAAAATTTCTGCAGAGAAGAACTGGATCCACTGAAAATGGGACTAAATTTTGATGTCGATCAAAATATAAAAAAGGAAAACATTGTAGTAGATATTGAATCTTCCATTAAATACACAAACAATGAGACCAAAGAACAGATACGGAAACTCGCCATTCAAATAATTAAAACACAAAAATAATCAGTACGCCGGAACATAAAAAAACCGTCAAAAAGCTAAATGAAAAGCCAGTGAGCTTTATTAGAGCGGATAAAGGAAATGATGTTGTTATCATGGACCAAGATAACTATGACCAGCAAGTATTCAGCAAACTCGAAGATGGAAATTATTTCAAATTTAGGAAAGATCCTTTACCACACTCTATACAAAGGGTAGATAAACCGCTAAAAGAAGCATGTGTGGAATTCCCGGATACCAACAAATTAAAAATGCGAAACCCATCACTACCATAGATCAGATGTATGTCAAAGGTACATAAACAAGGCAACGAAATCAGCGAAATAATAGCGGACTCAAACTCACCAACTTTTAACATCGCAAAGTGGTTGGATAAGGAACTGGAACACGTAAAAATGTAAGGTAAGTCAGTTCAAAATACCCTCAAACTAACCCAGTAGCTAACGGACGCTAAAATAAAAACCAACGAAATACTTGTCTCGTTTGACATTCAAGCTCTTTTTTCCAGTATACTGGTCAAAGAGGCTATACGGCACTTGTAGGAACAGCTGTTGAGGATAGATAATACATATCATCATGAAAAGGAAAGTGAAACAATATATAAAACTAACGACTCTATGTATGAATAAGAACTACCTTACTTTCAGAGGGAATTTTTATAAAATGACTTCCAGAACAGCTATGGAAAATCCATTGTCACCTTAGCAAAGCAAAATTTTCATGGAAGCATTTGAAAATAAATTAGATGATTTGAAAATTACTCCGCGTATTTCGTTAAGATACGTAGACAATATGTTTGCAGTGGTCAAGCAGGACAAGCTACAAACATCATTCAATAAACTCAATAGGGTCCACAATAAAATTCAGTTCACGATGGAGATGGTAGAAAATAATCAGCTCCCGTTTTTGAATTTAATGATACATCGATCGGATAACCAGCTTGAATTTAGTATTTACAAGAAACTTTTGACAACGCAGAAGACTATTCCAGTAACATCGAATAATCACCACCGGCGCAAATCAGCAGCGTATCACAACATGGCACATCGATTACTTACCATCCCGATGAATAAGGTGAGATTCAGCGAGGAACTAAAGTTAATTCACGATATAATGAACAAGAATGGGTATAGTGAAACAGTAGCGAACAACATTATCAACCGTAAGAGAAGAAGCTACAAAAGGACAACTTGACGATAAATTTCCCATCTTTCTCGGTGGCTCATTATTGAAGTTTGCTTTAGCATTTGCATGTATTCATTTGAGGAAGAAATCTATTCCTCCGAAGAAGATAAACAGGTGTGCAACCGTCTCTTTTCTCTTTGGGAACTGGTATTTTTTGCTCACCAATTTTTTAAGAAGCTTAGCCACTAGCTCTTCATTGTTACGACCATAATTAGTTTTAACGATTATAGCAAGCTGAGATTTTCGTATTTTGAATTATTCTCTTCTTCTTCTTCTTCATAGCACTACAGCCCCTCTCGGGCCTTCGTATCCTGCAAACAGCGCCTCCAGCTGTCTCGGTCCATCGACCGCGTCCTCCGATTTCGAAGTCCGAGCAGCGATGAACTGTCTTCGTCGACCAAGTCAGACCAGCGTTTCCTCGGTTTTCCCACTGGTCACCAGCGTTCAGTTCTCCCAACGAATACCTTTTTGGGTATCCATTGTTTGTCCATACGATTCATGTGGCCAGCTCATTGCAGCTTCCGCAGTCTTATAATCGTTGAGACCTCCAGCTCGTCAAAAATTTCATACGGGTCATGGTTGTATCGAATTCGCCATTGGTCCCGGTCTACCTTCACTCCGACTATTCGCCTCAGGACCCGTCACTCAAAGGCATTCAATATATGTTACAATATTTGCGGATGCTTGGGTTAGGGTCCATGTTTCACACCCATAGTATAACACAGGCCTTGTCACAGATCTACTTTGAACTTTGTTTTCCTGTGTATGCAGCTGATCTTCAAGATCGTCAATACTGAATAAAATATTTTATTTGCGAGCTGTATTCTTCGGCGTATGTCGTCTCTTTCATTGCCCACACAAATTTGCCAACATTTTCGGTACTTTATTCGCCAAGTGTAATATTTTGTCTACTTGAGTATTTTTCCTCGACTGCGTCATAAGCTTTGTTCTATTTTCCTTGATTTGTAGCCCTACCAGTTTTGCTTCGCTGTCGAGCTTCAGGAAGAGTTCTTTGACAGTTTTTAATGACCGTGACAAAATATTGATGTCGTCCGCATATGCTACTACTTGGCTCGACTTGAATGGTAATGTACCTCGCGTATCGACAGGTAGCTTCCCTATGACGTACTCCAGAGCCAAATTGAATAGCAATGTGGCCACCCCATCTCCCTGCTTTAGTCCGATATTTGTGTCAAAGGCATCGGTGAGTTGGTTATTGATCCGGACTTGCGAGGTTGTCGACGTCATTTTCATTTTGGTAAGACGGACTAATTTGGCTGGAATGCCAAAGCAAAGCATTATTAAGTACTGGTGTATGCTTGCTTGAAGTTTTGAATTATTCGAAAGATTCATTTAATAAAGCCTGGAGTTTGTGTATTTTGTCTCCCTTCTGTTCCGTATTTTTTAAACCTAAAGAGTCTGTTCTAAGAACAATTCTGAAAACCTCACAGCAACACATTTAATTCAATGTCAAAATCTTTGAAATTTTTATATCTTAGTGCTTGAAAAAATATATTCTAAATGCCACCTCTTAAGGAGCACTCGTTTCATTTTTTGACCCTTAAACCTTCAAGAGACGACTAATGTTAATCCACTGATCTAGTTTAAGCTTCTGTATTTTTCAAGAAAACTGCTATGAAACATAAACTACCAGACAAACAGACAAGTTTCCGAGTTCAATAGGTTTTCATAATTTAGTAAATAACCATAATAACAATCTCAGAATATTCATTTTTATTCAATTTATGGTTTAAAGGAAGGAAAATTTGGTAAGATAGTCAAATTCAGAAGAACAGGTAAAATTTTCCTTTTTCTTTACAGCCTTAATTCCAGACAGACGCAAAAATGACTATACTATATACAATACTTGCACATGTCACGACATTTTCAGTTATTCTTTTGATTAACCACCCACACCTTTTCATCCAGCAATAATTCTACACCAATCAAAGAATGCTAAGTTAACGCCATGACAAATGGCAAAGTCCGCAATTCTAGTAACAAGATATCACCCTCATTAAACCTTGCGATATTGTTAACACACTCCGTGCTGAATGAAAACTAATATCACATCTTGCATTTGATTCATATTGATTAAGTTTGATTCAGTATTCAAGTGTGAAGTTCAAAATGCGGTAATAACACATACGAGTACGTATCATGCTTGAGCTTTCCCACCACAGTGCCAACATCGCCAAGCTGTTTCTCAAGAAATGTTTAATCTGCACTTGAAGAATGCATGCGGTGGATGAATGCTTAACACATTCTGCAGACCCGGGTTGAGTTTTGTAAAGCTAAGTCACAGATTTTCCCTTCTGTACCACAGAGAACAGGATCAAGGAGGGAAAGCTTAACGAGAAATGCATGCAAAGATTTACTTGCACTGGATTTTAATTAACTAATGTGTTTGCATACACATTATTCGCATGTTACATGTTTAAGAGCCCGGGTGAATGGATTTGTAACGTTTGAGTGTATGTAGTGTTGCAAAATCAGGCGTTTGAAGCGTGTGAAAACCTTAATAGTGCCTCGTCCAAAACATTTGATAGATCTTTTGGCATGAACGTGATGCGGAGTATAAGTCATTGTCAAGTTGAAGGTTGCATTCCAACTAGACACATTCGATATAGTGCAGATTGTTGGCACTATGATTAATTAGTAGTTTATGAAACATACTCATACTTGCATAGGACCGGCAGGTAAATTGGAATCGGGTTTCGGGGCACTCAGCGTTGGGAAAATAATGAAAGTCAACGAGTTGCCAGTTACCTCCAATTAAAAAGTTTTTTCTTTTAAGCTTGCTTATTGATTTAGCACTACTTTGTTACGGTGCTGAAGCCAAATTGGAATTGGTGCGGAGTGAATTGGCCGTTAAAACTGCAATTAAAGGTATATTACTAAATTGGTTGTGTAAAGAGAATGTCTGGGATAACAATAAGTGAATTGAATCTCATAAATTAGTTGATTTAATGAAGACATTATTTATGGGAAAGATAATTATTTATCTTATTGAAAAATGTATAGTTGATGTTGAAGGTAATAATGCCTTAATTTTTTGCGTTATGGAAAATATTTCACATATGCAAGTGTTTTAAAAAAGCTGTGTAAACTAAATACGTATCTACATTAGTGTGACCCATAAGTTTGTTTTTTTTATGCGAAATGAATGCAGGATATTCTCCATTTAGAACCAATTTATTGTGTTATATATGCACAGTTTTCTTCTGTTACCTTCTTCCATTCCTCAGCGAATCTCAGCTTACTTGCTAAATACTCAGCAATGTTCCTTTTCTATTTTATTTACAGATTTGTGGAGTTTACAAATTCTACGCCTAGCACTCGTTGCGTGTAGACTTGTTTTCAATCGCTCCTGTCATTAATTTTAAAAATTAATTAATTTTTCTCAAATGTCAGTTGAAACTAATTTTTTTAAATTAAAAACCACCACCATCGAATACCTGAAGTTTCTTTCCTTAAGAAGTATCAAAAAGCGGAAATACATTCAAGGGAAGTCCCGGTTTAAGAACATTCCCTCTAGTCTCGCTGCAAAAGCAACGAGATTGAGGCGCCCGATAGCTTCAACCATCAACCAGAACAATCGTGTCCATCGCCAACAATGACGGACGAAATAAAGCTAAAACGAAGATTCGATAACAACGAAGAAAAACCGAACATTTTATCAATCATCGAGATTGAGCAGTTAAACTAAGCTAACGAGAAAGCTGAGAAGGTTGAGAAAGAAAACGAAGAGCTCAGATTCGGATCCAATCACTAGAAGAAGTAGTTGGGAAACTAACATTCAACAAAGCAAAAGAAACCACCAAGAAAGAAAAAGAAGTAAAGCCAAAAGCGACCGAAGATAAGAAATCTAAGAAACCGAAACAAGAATCTAATCAAGAGGATATTCTCAGCGCATCGGTGTAAACGTCAGTACAAACTATTAAGCAGCGCTAGCTGGACTAGAAGACTTCATGAGTATTGAAGAGGATACAGGTAAAAAAAACTTCTGAACATTGTATTACTAAATCAGATAATGGATTTATTGAATACTTAAAAAATAAAAAAAGGGAAAAACCAAAAATTTTGTCTGCTGGTCCGTCCGTCAATGTTAATCAAAAGAATGAAAAGGTCCCACCAATCAATGAATTTGGGCAAACGGGCAAACATATGGTTCGGCTTTTGGCAGCCAAAAATAAGTTAAATGAGTTTGAGATCGAAAGAGTCAATGCCAATAAACTGACAATTAGAACTAAGTCACTGGTTAATTTTCAGGCAGCGAAAAGTGCTTTGAATTCTGGAGATTTCACATTTTACATACAACCCCAAAAGCGAAAAAACCAGACATTTTTATTGAAGGGTCCGGACTGTCGAGAGGACACAGTCGATCTCCTTCGAGTACTTCAAGAAGTTGCAACAGAGATAGAATTTATTTCCATTAAAGATTTTGCAACAAGCACATCAATTGTCGAGTGTAAAAACTTGCCTCACTACTTAGTCCAGATTTCCAGCAAAAGCAGTTGAAGTGCCCTACAAAAAATAAGGTACTTGAACTTCCGTGTGGTGAAGTGGGAACGCCTCCTGAAAAGCGAGGTCAACCAGTGCTTTAGGTGCCAAAGATTCGGGTATTAGGCTGTCAATTGCGCCATGAAATATAGATATGTAAAGTGCAAAGATGACAATGCTCACGGCGAGCACGAATTGGCTCAGGCGGAGCCAAAATAAAAATTATATTGTGTGAAATCCAACATCAAATCGGGGATGTCCCCGGTATCAAGATGCAAAGGTGAAATTTACTCCAAAAAATGTCAAGTACAACGCAGTGTGATACATACCAACTTCGTCAAGCCTGGAATGTCATTTGCACTTGCTGCGAGAGGACCAGCAGACAATGTAAATAAAATAAATAATGTAAGTGGCAGCTTCTCAAAATTTATCAGCAATTAAATTCCTTATCGGAGAGAATCGATAAACGTGATTCTAAAATTAACTTCGTTTTCCAGTGTTTACGGCTTTCAACGCCTCAAAATAAGTTGCCATCTAGTCACATTCCCATGGAGAGGATTCGTCTCATCTCGATCAACGTCAACTCCGTTGTGAGTCTAGATCGATGTGACTGTCTCTTGGAGTTCCTTGTCAAGCAAAAGGCAGCCATAATGCGTCTTACTGAAACCCACCTCAATTCATGACACTCCATGACATTCAGAGATTTTGAATTCGTAAGAAACGATAGGGTAATAGATGATGGAGAGGTGGCATCGGGATATTGGTGAGAAGGCCCTATTGCTTCCAAAATATTGAAAAAGTCGTTTTCAAAAGCTTTGAAGCGTCCATTATCAAAATCTCACTGCCAGGTCGTTATTTCTGCATATGCAACTGGCTGAAATGTTCTCAAGTTCAAGAAGGAGCTCAATTCCTTGATTTAAATACTCGAATTGAACAGGCTACATAACTATTATATTCTTGCTGATGACCTGAATGCTAAGCATACATCATAGCTGAACGCCACCAATAATCCAAGAGGTGTATTCCTGAAATCGTGGATAACAGAGAACCAAATTGAATAAAGGTACAATCCATATGAGTCGGAGTTCCCAACATACCCCAGGGCGAATTTTTACTTAGACCTCTGCATTGCAGACGCAAGACTTGAATTCAGCTTTAATAGTCCTCAACGGAAACGGCAGGATAGGAAACATAACGCAATCGCAATGGAAATCAATCATCAAAGGGATGATTTCTTCTACATTCCAGTTCAACATGAAAATCATCGGTTGAATTTCAGAAAAACAGACTAGGAAAGTTTCAAAAGAAGTTTAATGGGGAGTACCAGAAGCAATGTCCCCCTTCTGATGGTGGCAACTCTTGCTCAATGGTTCCTAATGACAGGAATCTAACTAACGATGAAATAAATGTCTATTTGTCGAAGATAGAGAAGCTGACGTTGGAAACGATTGAGAAAGTAGTTCCCAAGATTAAACATCGAAACAATATGGAAGGATATGAAACACCAACCATCGCAAGCTTGAAAAGATTGAAAAGCCTTCTTCCCACACGCGTCAACAATATTTGTCAACAATTTTTGCACTACAACCATTCCTCGTTGGCTTTGTTGAGATTACACCTGAAGAGTGTCCGGAACTTAGTCCGGTCATACTTCAGGAGTGAGGTCAGCAATCAATGGGCGGAAAAATTGAGGGCTTTTAGCCCACAGGACCCAGATGGCGTTTTTATGAAAGTGAATAGCATATTTCGCAAGAAGTCTCGAGTGAAGGTATCGAATCTTAAAGTCACTAGCGATGAGATAAATCTTCTCGATACCGCTGGTATCGAAATTGATAGTACGACTCCGGATAGAAATGGAAACAGGATTATACGTGAGGGATTGCATAAACTTGCCCTGATTGGAACGCATTTTGAATTGGACTTCAAGTCAACCCTGAACGGCCAATCAATTCTTCATTTCAATGAAACATTACCTCATACCGAGCTTGAATTTTATTAATTATTTTGTAAGCTATGAAGACTTGTGTTTCATGTTTCGCAGGATAAACAACAAGAAATCATATGGTACTGATGGTATTCTAAATGTAGTTCCACGACAGTTGCCTGCGGTTGGTATTAGGAATTATTGCATATTGTTCAACAACATGTTGAGCAATTCATATTTCCCAAATGAGTAGAAAAAGGCTAAAGTAATTCCAATCTTGAAGAAAGGAAAAGAATATCCATTCCGAACAAGCAATCGCCAAATCAGCTTACTGCCTAACATCAGCAAGGTGTTTGACGTGATACTCGACTGAGCATTAAACGCCCACATTGAGGAATATGAGTTGATGCCGAACTGCCAATTTGATTTTCGTGCCAGGCATTTGACCACACATGCAATAACGAAAGTAACCTCAGACATCTGTTGGAAACTAAATGATAGACAATGTATTGGAGCATGTCTCATTGATATGGAGAAAGCCTTCAATACGGTGTGGTTAGATGGACTAGTTTTCAAAATCTTTCAGGACAGGTTCCCCAGCCACCTTGTCGCCATGATGTGCAATATGTTATACGAAAAGTTGTTTGTTGTAACTGATGGAAATCTGACAACAATGCGCGAATTCAAGGTCTTGAATAGTCTACAGCAGGGAACAGTTACTGCGCCTCTGCTCTTCTCAATCTTCATTCGCAAGCTATTGAACGGCTTTGATTTTAACGTCTCGCCAACGCGATCATTGGTAGCGTTTGCTGATGATCTGACCATCTATACGGCAGACCGAAAAGCCACAATAGCTCAGAGAAATCTCCAAAAAATGTTCAATGATGTACAGCTGTACACTGAATGAAATTCAATGCGCAGAAGTGTGAGCCAATCTTGTTTCGGACAACGCTGCAGGGGATCAGTCAAAACCTGAAACGTAATTGGAAAGATTTCCACATTATGGCTGGCGAGGGTAGTTTAGAACGAGTTCCACATAGATCCTGTGCTCGATACCTCGGTGTTTATCTCGATCAGTATCTGTACTATACTGAACATGTGAAAATCATGCTCAGTAAGGCACTAAAAGTAGTCATGGCCCTACGAAAACTCTTTCATTCCAAATGCATTGATCAAAAGGTCAAAATTATCTGTTACAAGACCCTGGTTAGACCAGGTATGACATATGGATGTCAGCTCTGGTACAACCAGAGTGCTAGCACTATGGAAAAATTAGGATTTTACGAAAGAAAATGTCTTCGTGGATGTACTGGTTTGTACAGAAAGCCAGAGACGGATTGGGAACACTGTATATATATGGAATAGAAGAATTTAGCAAACTGCTGATGTGACGAGAGTCGATATTTTTATATTGACACTTCTTCGGAATCATATCGCGAGATCTGTAACTATGAGTGAAAATCCTTGTGTCTCACAGCCGTTCCACCCTACAGACAGGTATGTTGCGACTTGCCTCGCTACTGGCTTCGTTCCTCCAGAAGCATTCGTGTATTTGGACATGAATCGATATGTTTTTGATTCTGACGGCGTCCCAATCATATATCACATATATCGACGGGCCACCGATAAGAAGATAAAATATCCTCCGAGTTTGAGTTCACGAGACCAACAATTCTAATGGAGATACTCATTTGCTAGATTGAAGCTGATCGAGCTGTGACGGAGCAATATAGGTATTGGTGGCTGAATGACAATGTCTAAATTATTCGTGTTTATTTCCAGTTTTTATGTTTTTTGGCACTTAGTTTTTGAGTTTCAGCTCGTTATTGCTGCATTTAGTATTGTTGTTTATCCGTGTTAAAAATAAGGGATAGATTAGGTATATGTTGTGTTTATTATATTATGTTAGAGATAAGGTTAAACGCTTTGGTTAGGAACATTGTTATAGAATTTTTTAGTGTAAGATAAAGTTTTTGATTGAATTTTATTAGAATTAAGTTAGAATATATTAGGTGTACGATCAAAGTTCACTGTTGTGTTAAGATTATAAATAATTGCAGGATAGTATTGGTTGGTTTTTTCTCCTTTTTCCAATTGAATGAAATAATATGTAATAATCTTCATTGATTTGAATTTGCTATAGTTTTTTTTAAAATGTGATTAATGATAACGTATAAATTTAGAGAGCCATTTGGGCCATTAAGTTTTTATTGTTATTGTTTGGAATTTGCTTTATATTCTTTTAAAATTTATAACGATTAGTTTTAAATAAAGCGCTTTTGACTTTGACTTTGACTTTGGGGAAGAAATGATAAAACGGTGCTTATTGTTACTTACGTGGATAATTATCTTCTTGCAGTGAAGGATTCACAAGACATACAAGTTTTCATTGAAGAGTTGAAATCAAAGTTCAAGATTGTCTTAAGAAAGGCAGATTATTTTTTGGGCCTTAAAATTGAACAAGAAGAAAATTTCATCCATACCAATAAAAATAAATATATATGCAAAGAACATTTTAGAACGCTTTGATTTTTCACATTGAAAGCCCGTTTCAACTCCAATGCTTAAAGGCCTAGAAATGTTTACAACAGGTAAAGCAGAAATTTCTACTAGGAGAGACGACCAAGAAACAAGGTTTCCCTACCGACAGGCTCTTGAAGCTTTGATGTACCTGATGCTTGCACTAAACCAGATTTGGCGTTCAGTATTGGATACATATAAAAACACAAGAACAAATCCAACATAAGAAGATGTCGCATGAGTCAAAAGAATTTTTCCGTACATCGCAGGAACCTTGGATTTAGGAATAGTCTCCCGCAGAAACATGGATGTAAGTGTTTTGGAGGTCTACAGTAATTCAGATTTTAAAAGATGGACAAAAATAGGACGCTCAACCTCTGGAGTCATTGGAGCTTGTCACTGTGACATATAACAAGCTGTACGAAGAAAAGTTGTTCGTGAATTTAAATTGTTCGGAGTGGTGGTTAATTTGAATTAAATTGTGATTTATGAAGTGAAGTGTGATGGGAGCTGCACTGGACGTTTTGAAAAAATTGAAGATAAGTAGTTAGAGCTAAGTGCAGGCTTTTGACATTTTTTGTTTGAGCAATAAATTAACTGTTGTTTTTTGTTTTCTATCTTTTTTTCTCAAAAATTTTAATGTAAGCGATATAAGAAAAAAAATATTCTTTTTGATAACGTTTTTTTTATTTATTTTAAATATTAATAAAATTATAAAAAGAAAATTTAAAGATCTATCGCAAAGTGGGATTGGAGAGAAAAAATAAGTGCATCCAAGGGAATATAAATAAATTTGATACAATCGCGGGTAATGAATCCAGTAATGGCCACAAAAATATCGAAGAAGAAATATGGTAAATGTAAGGAACCTGTAGAAGACGTTCACTCAGCTATAGGCTGTGGTGGGATGTGTTTCAAGTGGTTTCTCTTGAAATGTATAAAGATGTCGGAAGAGAGATTCAAGACCATCAAGGGGATATCAGATGATGTTAATTATATGGATGGGCCCTACGTATAAGCTGTTACATCAAAAATCCAAGGAGAAACAACTTTTTCTGCTAATGAAAGATTCGGAAAGTAATATTAAAGAATTAAAGATGAATGCCAGTTCTTTAATTGATAAGACGGCAGCTACGTAGAAACCAACATATGCGCAGGTGTTTAAAAACTATACGACGCCTCAAACTGAGCTCCGCTCAGATGTCATGTCCCAGAGAGGGATCATAATTAAGCCAAAAAACCATAAATCATCAGATAAACTCTTGCCGATTTTAAGTCTAGGATAAGATCATCAAATTGCAAGATTCCTCTTCAACTTCTACGGCCTATTTGCAATGGTGGGGCGATAATTAAAACAATGACCAATGCCAACGCGTCTGAGCTATTCTGATTAACCATGGATAACATGCAGGATGAGCACGACATTAACAAGACAAAAATGCATCAACCCAGACTGGTTATAAATGGGTTGGATAATCAATTCACAAATGAGGAGCTACGAAAGGAAATACAGGCGCTAAACCCTGATGTTGGAAATAGAGAAAAAATGGAGCTCATTCATGCCAGACAGACAAAAAACGGAAAATGGTTGCACATTATTGAGGTAAATGTAAGCATGTATAACGTTACGAGATGCTTTAAGTGCCAAAAATATAACCATAAGACGTCGAAATGCGAAGGAGAACAAATCTGTGTGAAATGTGGGGGAAAGCATGTGCTCAAGGAATGCATAAGCATACATGAGAACTGTTACAATTGTATGGGTAATAATAAGAATGCTGATCACTCACACAGAGCAGACTCCTGGGAGTGCCCAAAGTACCAAAGAAGGATTGTAATTACTAGGGGGAGTACTGACTACAATTTTGATGATGATTGTTAATCAGAAAACTCAATCAAGCGACAAATAAACTATCATTTATGCCAATATAAGAAGCCTACAACACAAGCTGAGTTATATTCAAATTGATCTATAGCAAAATCCTGAAACAGATCTGATTATACTAAACAAAGTATGGATCTATCCTGAAGAAGCAGAGTATTGCAATATTCCAGCATATAGCTCCGTTTTCTCCTGTGGGCCCGGAAGAGGAGGAGGTACAGAAATTTATTTAAAAAATACAATTGATTCCGTGACAAAGATAGTAACATCTAATAAATAAAATATGATAATAATTGCGCGGGTAAAAAACTAAAAATCGGTACTTACTGTAATTCCAGTCGTCTCAATTTGCAGGACTTGTGCACAGTAAAAGATGCAATATACTCTACTGAAAAAAATCTAATCACAGTTGCTGACACAAACATAGACCTGATTGCAGAATCTCCAGAATCAAGAATGTAAGAGGATAACCTGGAAACAAACGGAGCGGTGATTATCAATACGGACAAATTTACTCGTGTGACTTTAAGTACCTGCCTAGATCACATAGCAACAAATGATTTAAAAAATTGGTGAAAACAATAAATTCACAATTGCAGACAGGCCGAAGTTAGATCATCGTGTTCTGAAAATTGTCGTCCATGGTGAAAGTCTCAATAAGCAAAAACCTACTCACAAAATATTTAGATATTTAGGCAAGGATCTTTTCAAATCGAAATTTCAACAGGTGCTAACAAACCGAAAACCTGGAAACCTTATGAAACTCAAAAATACGATTACAGAGTCCAAGCATGATTCTACCATTGAGAAAAAGATCAGATATCGACAAAATACATGGATAACAAAGAAAGTTATTGATGCTAGTATTAACAAAAGGAAGGTTTATGAAAAATACGAAAAGAATGCTAAAGATCAAGCACTTAAACGTCTGTATAGCCAAGCTCTAAAAGGATTAAAATTTTCATATTACTCCAGAAGATTGGAAACAATGGCGGACAACTCACACGAAATATGGAAAATAATAAATGAAGTAAAAGATAATTCATCACCCGGGATCATGTCATCAAATGCTGAATTTTTTGGCATGGACTCCAACACAGCAAACTCGCTAAACAACTTTTTTTCAACAATTGGGGAAAAAATTACCAGGAAGCTTGGTGAAAAGTCAACTAGCTATTTCAATATCATAAGTAACCCACCTAAGTCCATCTTTCATATTTATCAAACGACTAGAACATAAATATTAAATATAATCAAAGATTTGGAAAAAAAATCAGCACCAGGTATTGATAACATCACCACACATGAAATTATTTTAGTCAAAGAGGAGGTAGCTGAACCTCTGGGAAATTTTATAAACGAGCATATTATGAATGGAACATTTCCGGACAAAGAGAAACTGGCAAAAATAACTCCAAAATTCAAAGGAGGAGATCCTCTGGACCCGAATAGTTACCGCCCTGTTGCAATTTTTACAACATTTAGTAAAATATTCGAAAAACTTATAAATAATCGTTTAAAATGTTTCTTAATGGACAATTTCATCATAAATCTGAAGCAGTTTGGCTTTCAAAAGAACAAGAGTACTTTTGATGCTTTACTTTCTGTCTCACGTTACATCAATGAAAGTCTTGATAAAGGAGATTATGTTATTGCAATTTTTGTAGACCTCAAGAAAACTTTTGACACGGTTGATCATGACCTGCTACTTCAAAAACTTGAATCATGTGGTATACAAGGAAAACCGAAACAACTTTTTGAAAGTTCTTGGGAAGGAAGATTCCAAAGAACATCAGTTAATAATGTCTTGAGCAATCTAGCACCGATGAAATCAGGGGTTCCTCAAGGGTCCATAATTGGACCAACCTTGTTTTTGCTATACACTCATGATTTCAATATATGTAAACTGAAAACTCACCACACATTATAACTGATGATACCGTACTTCTTTATTGAGAACATGATAAAGTTGCCATGGAGAACGATGATCTAGATAAATATCGTTCTTGGCTTATCGAAAACAAGCTAGCATTAAATACTACAAAGACAAAATACATGATTTTTATAGAGAAGAATAAGGAAGACATAGAAGTTGACCTAAAAATTAACGGTGAAAACTTGATTGTTCGAAATTAAATATCTCAGTCTTACCATAGATCATTGTTTGGCATGGTTGCCATACATAAATAATTTGAGGAGACAACTAGCACCAATGATAGGAGTGTTGAGAAGATATGAGGTTTTCCAATGCATATAACGAAACTTGCATTAAATTCATTTGTACTGACAAAGCTACATTATGCGGTGCTCATTTGGAGGCAATCGTCAAAGCGAAAACTTAATATTATATCCAGGATACTAACTAAAACCTATTAAAAGTATTCTAAACCTTCCGATTCTCACTCCAACAAGACTAGTGTATCAACGAACCAATGCACTCACCTTCAGTCAAATCATTACTATGGAGAAAGCGAAGTTTATCTTCAAATGTCTTAATTCGAGTGAATTGGAAGGAAGTCCCTTTATAAAAGTATCACAAAAAAATCCATATAATTCAAGAAATGCCAACAAGTTTGTAATACCTTACACTAGAACTGATCGACTAAAGAACGATGCAACGAATGATGTTCTGCGTATAGAGAACAATCTTCCAGAAACAGTGAAAAACGTAAACTCATTATTGGTTTTTAAGAAAAGATTTAAGGAATATCCAATAAATTCAAATTAATGATAAGTCCAGAGGATTGAAATTGCAGTATCTTAGGGCATTTTAGACCCTTATGTCGAGATACTTAAAGACAGCTAGTTTTTATAAACTCAGAGTTTTTTTTTTTTAACTGCATCGTAATATAATATTTTTTTTTATCTCTGAGAACTGTTCACAAATCGGACTAGACTAGCAGGAACGGAGTACATCACAGCATTTTGTGTGCCCCTTATACCGATGTTTTAGCATTGCCTGGAATCTACGACGTGTGAAGTGCAGATCGCACGAGCGTTGTGCGACGATGAAAGAGTGATGGAGAGAGTGGTAGGGAATGGATATATTAAAAAAAAGTACGCAGGTGGAGTGATCTCTTGGGTGAGTCAACGACAGGCAGTGGTGGCGACTTCAGCGATTGAAACATAAACCAATGCAGCGAATGAGGGAGCCAAAAAAGCAATCTGGTTGAGCAGATTTTTTAGAGGAATGCAGGATATCACTATTATTCTTAACTTACTTTATCAAAAGCTGATTTTATGGGAACAGCAATGAAGGGTTATAATGTTTTTGAAAAGTCAAGCTTAGGTTTGTAGTTGGAATAAAAATTTTCTAAACTAACTATAACCTACAAAAAGGAAGTGTAAAGTTTTAATTCGTTAAAATTTTCTTCATTAGGCTTGTAGATGATTATCATTGAACAAATTGTTGAATTTACAGCTTTAGAATTTTATTCAATAATTTAAATTTTCCAGATTCATACTAAGATCAAGAATGCAAAACTTAATCTGTAACCTATAAAAATATCGTTATTGATAAATGTTTGTTACGATATTGATATTTTGTAGAATTCGATTATTTTAAAAACTTTCAAATACATATTCTTATTTGCTTTGCCTAGAAAATTTTAAATAAGTCCATCAGAATAAGGTTTCAAAATCACATCAATAGAAAATTATGAAACCACGAGTCATTCAAAATGTTGATTTTAAATGAGGCAATATACCCCAATACATATTTCGTTAATCTGAAATGTTCATTTAAATCTCCAAAGCGGTTTCTTGCTCCAAAGACGCATAAAATAGCAGCAATCAAAATAGAAAAAAAATACAAGCATTTTATTGACTATCTACGATATCAAAATATAAATCGCCTAACTGACTCCGCACACCCATTAATACTCGTCGGCCATATTTTTTCATTTGTTAAATCCCCTGATGTCATTTGCTTTCACATCGAATAGTGAATAGCAAAAGCCAAACCCAAAAGATTTGCCCTTCTAATAAAGTCGAAAATGTGAACAGGACTAAAGCGACTTTTTGCCAAGCGACGTATGGTTGATCTTTCAATCGTAATGGCAGATAATTTAGGTCACATTGTTGTGTATACTTCAGTATTCTTTGGTCCTTGCAGCCGCGCCGCGTTGGAAACAAACTATAAAACATACTGCATGTCCCTTGGACTATCATCCCTTCATTGATAAGATAGACATGCAATGTTTAGGAAGGGATGAGATTGAGGGGCAAGGACTGCTGTGAACGACGGAGGACTTCAATTAGGCTCAAATCTGGCATGTACTTCCTCTCCTCAATGTGGGATGCGATGTGCAGTTTTAAGTACTTTTCGCTTCGCTAGCGTTTTGTAAGTTTTGGCCTCCAGGTAACTTTTCCATCAAATACAATAGAAAAGGGATTATCCCATTTCCCGTTCAGTGAACATATATGAGCAAATTGTGCATTGAATTTTAAAGAATCTTCTCCAAATGTTGCTGCATAATAATGCGAAAATATATATTAGCAACGGATGTAATCGAATATTAGTGCTTATTAATTAATTTAACTGGCTTTTGTTGGCAATATGTCTGCTACAGTTTCGTGGAATTAAATAGTCAAAAATAGAATACCCATAAACCACCAAGGGTTAATATATTTTGTTTTGTTTTATTGCAAGGAGAAAAGTGTGTTCTACTAAGGAAGCCGCCCCTAAAATTTCTTGAGCTAAATATTTAACGCAAATTATTTACATAAACACATTCAGCGTTTCACTATTCAGGGGCAATATTTCCTGGTTTTCGTTGAAAAAAAAGTCAGATTGACACTTATAATGTTACTGTAGTGAGTTTACATGCATGGTTTGAAATCGATTTGAGATTTAACGGGTTTCAAATTTCAAACGATTTTTAAAGTTGAAACTTAAATCGGGTTTTATAATTTCAAATCGATTTTACATCATGCATGTAAACTCACTACTGATTAGATGAAATTTTCCCCCAAAAATTACGATTTTCAAAACAATCGTGTAATTTAGAGGATAATGTTTTGAGGGTATTTAACAATAAATGCATTATATCGCTATTTTCTAGAAGTAAAATTAAACTACAATTTCCAATCTTATCTGGCAGGTTTTTTTTCTATGAATCTAAAAAAAAGCCTTAATTCATATACTGTACCTTTCCCAAAGCAAAAAACACGTAAAATAAATTTCGGTCCACTACAAAGCAAAGCTTAAGCAGTAATTACTGAAAATTACCTCCCTAACAAGTTCACAAAAACATCCGTCCACATTCAGAAGAAAAACAGTCAACACAAAAAAACTGATTATCTTAAACACAAATCATCCCTGTACTTATTTTGCTTTCTTGACTTTGTTTGAAAGGATAATTCGCAAAAGTATTCACCGCCAGCACATGAAGGTAAGGCTCTTAGTTGTTCTTATACGTTCCAATCAGGGGATTTGTCGAAGAGTTGAAAAGTTACTGAAGATAATGTTCGCTAACCTACCTGATGAACTATGAGCCAGTTTGTAATTTGAGCATAATGTAAGGATTAAAATACGAAAACCCTGGCTTTAGAATTGTTTGTATCTAGGTTCAATTATGCTTCCTGGAGTAGTAAAATAATAATGATCTATCCACAAACAATAATTTTGAAGAAAAATATGCTCTAGAGGACCTCAAAATAGTTCTTGGGAGGATAAATTTAAATATTTTTGTGAGCGTTCATTTAAAAATTATTCAAGGTCTATAATCATTTTCATTGTTAATATAGTATAACACTTTTTGATAATAGCTACTATCTACTAATAAATCGAAGGGAATTAAATTAATATGGTTTTCGATGAACATTTTCCTATTCCAACCAAACTGCAGTGTATTATTACGAAGCGTGTATGTGATTTATGTTCAACATAAATATTTTGATAATTTCATTTCAGAGCACTTTAATTGGGTAGTTTTATAGCATGTTAAAGCACTTGATGACAAAAGTGCCAACAACATAATGATCTGATTCATAAAATGCAATATTTTTAGGGTTTTGTAAAATAATTTTACAAAACCCTACTAGTTTCGCGACCAGTCTGTCCGTCTGTCCGTCCGTCCGTCCGTGTGTCACAGCAGTTTTCCTCGGAAACTACTTAAGCTGGAAACATCAAATTTTGTGTGTAGGTGTAAAGTGGTGATCTCTTCAAAGTTCAACTACAAAAAAATTTTATAAGGTATTTAAGGGGGTCTCCCCATATAGGAGAGTGACCCCCCGAAAAAAATTTCATTGAAAGTAGCCGGTATGGGTATCAAATGAAAGGTCTTGATGAGAACTTTTCAAAACAGGTCTTTGTTTGGCAAATTTTGCTTCGAGGGGCGCACAGGGAGGGGAAATACACGAAAAATTTGTGTCCCCCTCCCTCGCGATTGGACACCTGTGATCCGAAAAATCTGGAAAAAATCAGGAATGTAGGCCTTAGTAAGTACAACAACAACAAATACGTTATAAGTCGCAATTCACTCAACTTTGTTAGTAATAGTATGATTTCTCGATTTTATGTTTTCTTGAATAAAATCTTAACGGTACCCTTAAATTCAATGAAATTCAGTACACAGATGTCTATTTATAAGATTGATCTATCCTGAAAGTTTCATAAAGATTGTATCATATTTCGCGAAGTTATAGCGGTTTGAATTTTCCTGTATTACTATGGAACAATATGCGCTGCATGTATTACTATGGCAACATATGGCTATGGAACAACATGCGCTTTTTATCGACTCAGACACTACAGTTTTGCTAGGATTTGCATGAAAATTTCAGGAATGATAGGTGTCATGTATATCTTTGAGAATCGGTTCAACTAGTGGTATCAGTAATCGCGAAACAAATTAGTGGCTGTTTTAAGTGCGGAGATTGAATCATTTTGAGTTATTTTTTCCCAACTTCAACGTTTAAGGTGCATGCTTTGAACACTTGATTCAATTTAATGAATGACTGAAGATGAGTACCCACAATTAATGTTCATAAGTGAAACAAATCAAGGAGGTGGGAGAGAGCTCCTAGCAAAAGGGTTTTGTAACCATTCTCGGATTCGAAAAAATTGGCCATTAATCGATGATAACAGTACAGGAGAGTTGCCCCTGAAAAAAAAAATTCATCAAACGTAGCCGATATGAGTATGGAATAAAAGTTCTCTATGGGAACTTTTCAAAACAGTTGTTAAACTGTCAGTTTTTGCTTCAGTGGGAGCACAGGGGGGAAATACATGAAAAATGTGTCCTCCGTCACGGATGGACACCTGAAATAATTATCAAGGGAGATATTTATGAGTATAACAATGCCAAAAACCGCAGAAGTCGAAATTCGTTCAATTTTGTTAATAATAGTATGATCTTCGTATTTCATATTTTCTCCAATAAAATCGTCTTTGACATGTTTCTTGATTTGATTCGATCTTGTGAATGCATTTTGTAAATTGAATACAAAACCCTTCTGACATGAGCGTAGGTCTGTTTACCCAACTTGTTTTTTATATGATTTGATTAAAAATCTCAGGCTGTTTTTCATGATGAACAAATATGATTCTTTTCAATCTGAAGCATTTCAACCGAAAAAATTACAAAATGCTTGGAGAAAATTAATCAAATTATTTTAAAAACTTTTACAATTTTTCCATAAATGTAAACCATTGAAAAATTTGAAGGATTATAGGTATTTGTAAAGCACAGTGGTGGATAAGTTTTAAATATTGTATTCATTTTCACAGGAGAGGAGATTACTTTTATCGTAATCTATATCGAAACTTGCATGTCTATTCATTTTTTCTAAATCTCAACTTTAGGAATAAGCAAGTTGAGTAAGCAGGAGAGTATTCCTACCAGAAGGTCCTAGTAAACATCCTACGGTTAGGGTACATTTTGCCTTGCTCTGGACTCCCTAATTCACAAAATGATTTTTTTATTTCAGATCCTTAAAGTTCTAATTAAGGCCTTTCATTTCATACCCCACTCGACTACCTTTGATTTAAAAATTTTTTGAGGGGTCATTCGTTATAAGGGGGACCCCCCATAGACATTTTTAAATTCTTGGTAAGACCTTAACTTTTGAGAGACCATCACTGCTGACCTTTTCACAAATTTTGAGCATTGTAGCTTCTACAGTTTCTGAGAAAACTAGCTGTGGCGCACGGACCGACAGACGGACGGACCAACAGGTCGCGAAACTAGTAGGTCTTTGTAAAAAAAAAAGTTTACAAAGACCTAAAAAGAAAAATTAATCAGGATAGTTGCGTGAATTTTTACGAGTGTAGATAGTCTAAACAGGCAAAAACTCTTAAAAGTCTATAGTGACGATGGCACGGAGGCTATATCATCCTTATTTTTATGTAAGCGTTAAAATTTGGGCAAACATGAACTCAATTTCTCAAAAACTGCTAATATCCCCTTCAAAAAGCAAGACAGGCACAAGGCCTAGACAGACATATTGTGTAGAGCGTAATCTATCATCAGTATACTAGATAAACTGGACATATATACAAATATAGAATAAACCTAATATAAACTGTCAAGTGAAGTCAGATATCAAAATGAAATAATAGCAAATTATGAATTTATTTGCTTTACATGTTTTGAATAATTAATAAATTCACATGAAAATGAATGAATATTGTCAAGAAATCAATTTAATTTTTAATCTTTTGATACTTCGAGATTTCATTTATGCTGAGAATTTATCTTAGTACATTATGTGGTAAATAATACTTAATGGTAGATAAAGGATTGTCACGGGAGCCTTCCACACACGAGTTTAAGGGTGCCCGCGGTCTTATTTAAAAGTATAATAAAAAAAAAAAAAAAAAAACAAAAAAAAAATATAAGTTCTCCGCGAGGATAACTTCCCGAGCCAAGCGGAAGTAGATATTTAAAATGTATTTAATCCTTTTTTTAATTTTAGTTGAAACTCTTAACCTAGTCACGGAATTTAGTGTAAAGCAATAAAACATTAGTTTTCTGTTTTGCGTAGATAAGTCAAGCTTTACATATAAAAAAAAAAACACTAAACACTTTAGTTATTTGATCCGTTTTTAAAACGAAACTACTCACAACATCGTAAATTTTAACTAACCCGACAGATAAGAAACCATGCAAAATGTTAACATTTTTATAAAATACGATTTACTCATAGAGACATTTTAACCTTTAACTCAGCAAAACTAATTCGACGTAGTCCGTAAAAGTGAGTACTAAACTAGGAACACAAGAACCATAAAATAAAAGAGAATCTCTGCGAAGATTTCAAAAAGCATAAAGAGATATTCGATAGGTTGTATCATAAACTATGGGTAATAAAAACCCTTGTTGCGCCTACTCGAGTCCGCCGCCCGAACGAAAGGTCAAGGAAGTTCCTGTCTATGAGGAACATCTGTCCGAAGGAAACCAATCTACAAATAACATACAACATATATCAGAACGTGAAACGACTGATGGTGTTGCAGATCCTTCAGTTGATCCATCAGCAGCTACGATATTCTTGGAGAGATCAAAGGTCGAGAATGGTGTGATCACAAGAAAGAAGTCGCAGCATCAAATAGCCCAGCCCCATGGATCGACAAGTGTCAGTGTGCCGGGACTGAAAAAGAGTTCATCATGTTCGACAATCTATCTGGACGATAGTACTGTATCGCAGCCAAATCTTAAGAATACTGTATAGTGCGTATCTTTAGCTATTTACTATCACATTAAAAACCGACAATCCGAGCGGCGACTAGATATTTTTGACGAAAAAAAACTTCACCCGCTCACTCGGGACCCAGTCCCTGATGAATACGATGTCCACAACCTGGAACATCGGCAAATCTACAAATTTGTTCGAACTTTATTTAACGCTGCTCAATTGACAGCAGAATGTGCTATTATTACCCTTGTCTATTTAGAACGATTGTTAACTTACGCTGAATTACCGTACCCCCGTCCGTTTATGCTAAGTACTATTCGATCTAAGGACGTTAGCGGAAGCCAATGATTTGTCGTTCCCCACTGAACCACTTTCAGAACAAAACGCAAAACAAAAGTTGGTCTCGGCAAATAAATAAACATTGGGAATGACAGTTCCCACCGAGAGCTTTTGAGCTGCCATATGATCAGTGCGTTCAACTGAACTATTACAACAACGCCTACGGATAATGCAGCAAAGTCTGTAATGCCGCGCGCCTCCACTGGACGAGAAAGTGGAGCCACGTTCGGAAGCTCGCTTGGAGGAAAGCGTGATAACCAGAAACGATAAAAGGCCCCGGATGGAGCTTGAAAAGCTCTCTTCTTTGGATTCTGGGAATTCGACTAGGCGAGCATTTTTGGCGGAATTTTCTTTTGGAGGTTAGGCGGAATATTCACGAAAATACAATTTTGGAGTTGGCGGGACGGCAGATTTCGGTGAACTGCACGGAAAAAGGCGATTGGAGGCGGAATATTCAAGAAAGTGCAATTTCGGAGTTGACGGGACGGCAGATTTCGGCGAATTGCACGGAAAAAGGCGATTGATGGAGAAAGCCAGGAGAACGCTACAGTTGGAAGCCGCAGACTAGGGGGCCCCCGGATAGTTAGCTATTATCGACATACGAGCGTAAGAGTATTTTCGTTGTAGTATTTCTTTTTTTGTATAATTTATTTTTAAATCTGGATTTCACGATAATAATTATTATTTCCAATAATATTTGCTTTTGTAGAATTTATTTCCACAAGTGAAACGTGCCAAAGTGTAAGGTTTGGCTCGGGAAGTGGCGTAGTGGGCGAGCACGAATAGTACCCCAGGTGTGGAAGGCTCGAGGGTACTCCGCCAACACGTGGTGTGGCTCAAGGGTCCGGCAGGGCATAAATTCCCCTTAGATTCCACGCGCTGTTTAGGTGTGCGAGTTGGTGTAGGGAGGAATAGGCGACACAGTCGGTACGCGAGCGCGGAAATGACATCGGTGCCGGTACGAGTCTTCGACGAGTCGCGATTCTCGCTTGGCGACTCCCGTGGGGCCCATTGGAAAAGTGAGTGGCGCACGGCTCCTCTTCATTGGGCTAACCGGGTCCGAGGGCCCCAGTCGAAGGTCTCTACCAGAGGCCCAGAGTGCTCCGGGATAGAAAAATTGTAATAGGATGTCTTTTTAGAGGGGCAGAACTTTGAAATGAAATTAAACAAAGAAAAATGTTTTAATATCCGTGAATTTGGCTTTATTTGGAAAATATTTTTTGTCAATAATATTCAAAGATGATTTTGGGGATGTTGCCACTGTGGCTGGCAATTATATAATCTGGAGTTTCAATTTTCAGACACTCTTTGCGGTGAATCAGCGTGAATTTCCACAATAGCCCGTGAATTATTGGCTTCTTAGTGCTCAGTTTTTTATGGTTAATTGGCGTAGATATTTAACTTTTAATATGTTCTCAAAGAAAGTAATCGAAGGGTGTCAAATTGCATGAACGCGGTGGTCAATGAACAGGGCCGTTTTATGAAATCATTACTTCGTCAAATGTGTCTTTCGGTAAGTTATTTGTATCGTGTGCGGTGTTGCGCCATCCTGCTGAAACCACATGTCAGTAATATTAATGCCTTCTATTCCAGGCACTGATCATGTCTCCGTACTGCTCACAGTTGACTGTAACGTTGTGACCATAATTATTTTTGAAGACACATGGATCAATCCTGCTAACAAACGGTGGCTTTTTCTGAATCTAACGGCATTCCGACAACTGCTTGTAGATTTTCATCGCTCTAAATGCGGCAATCCTGTCTGTTGACGTAGCCATGCAATCAAGAATGTACTTCATCACTGGAGAAAAAATTCAAATGAATTGAATCGTGTTTTTCGAAATAAATGTGAATAACTTGGCAAAGTTGCTGCTTCTTGTTAAATTGCCAAGTAGAATAACCTCAAAACAACTGAAAACCTTGACATTAGCTACCACTAGAAACAATGTTACCCTTACCCGGATTAAAGAAACTAGAGTCCTAGAACTACTGTAACAATTCCGCGACTGAATATCGCTTCCGTGTCCTCTGGTGGAGCTCCTGACGGGGCCCTTGGACCCGGTTAGCCCAATGGAGAGGGGCCGTGCGCCAAGTGAGAATCACGACTCGCCAAAAGGCTCACACCGACACTGTCCGTGACACGACGCGCAATGCGCTCATGCACCGCCTATCCTCCCTAACCGCGACCACAACTAAGGCGGGGGAACTTAAGACAAGGGATGAGCCCTGACGAACCTCGGAGTCACACCACGTGGCGGCGAAGCGCCCTCGAGCCTTCCACACACGGGGCGTCGCTCGTACGGGAATGCCACCTCGCTTCCCGAGCCAACTTCACAATTTCTCATTCATTGCTTCACCCCAATGTTTTTCTTTTTTTTTTCTAAATCACAAAACAATTTAATTTCACGGTTTAATAATATACAAAGGATATTTAAAAAAGAAATATATTTAAAATTATACCAAGCTTGCACCCTTCAACCGGCTTGTTCGACTCGGGGGGCCCCCAATCTTGCTGCCGCCAACTTCTGCTGTCGATCCACCTCGGTCGTAGAAAAACGCTCTCCTCGCTGATCCGAAAGCCTCCTTGATTCCCCCGATCAATTCTCGGATTCGTTATAACCTCCTGAAATTCCGCCCAAAATTCGTGCTCCCTCTTGGGAAAATTCCAAGTGAAAAAGAGAGCTTCCCAAGCTCCATCCGGGATCTTATATCCCCTCTGATGGCCACGTTTTCATACAAGGGGGCTTTACGATGTTCCACCAGTTCATCGCATTCACTGCATTACCCGCGTGTCGTGTCAGCTGGCATCTTGCGAGCTTTAAATGTCATAATATGGTGATGGAACGATGAAACATTTGATGAGCTATGACGCGATGATGGTTGATGTTGTTGTTACTGCTGTTGCTTCGATGCAGAATACAGATTCGATTTATGTTGCTTAACATATGGTATACCTGCTCCCCCACTTCCGCCTACATTTCTACTGCCGTCCTGATATCTGCTGGACACTTTTTCCGATTGTCCTATATTGTGTTCGCGATCGTATCCAAATGTGCTATGTGTTGGCGGATGCTGCTGAATGTGTGGCTGGTTACCTTGGGCTTGCTTCTGCACTTGAATATGCGATTGATTGTAATATTGCTGCGGTTGCATTGCAGCTTGTTGCTGGCGCGTAGTTGCATTTTGTTGAGCAGATGCATCCACAGGGTGATAATTATTTATGTTTACAACATTTCTATGGGATATCGCATTCGAAACATGTCCTATACCTGTTGATCCATGTCTCATATCGAGTTCCGCTTTAATGTCCATACTTGCAGCAAACTGCATATTGCTACTGTTTGGTGTCGCGGTGATAACTGGATGTTGAGCGCTCAATTGCGCTTTGTGTCTTGTGGTAACCATACTCTTCTGGCCGGAAGGAGGTTGAAATTCATTTTGAATTTGCTGTGGAAGTGTCGTACAGCTTCTCGGTTGCTGTTGCTGAGTTGATACAGGAGAATTTGTATGTACTGAATTGTTAATTTGTATCCGTTGGCTAGGAGGAGTATTAAATACGGTAGGCCTAAACGTATAAATGCCTTGCAATAATTCCGGCGACTCATTTATATTTGTGCCAAGGTGATTATAAGCGTATTGTGGCTTTAATTCTATATGATCTGAGCTTGTTTGTTCTATCGCATTAACTAGTTGCCTTACTAGACTATCGTCACGAACCGATAATAGGTTTTTGGATTCATCAGCTACCAATGTATGGAACAGTAACGATTTATTTAGGGACGTTACACTTGAAATGGAATCCGATACAGGAAGCTCGCTTAGTAAATCTGATAAACTCGTCAGCCCGGCTAAAGTTCTAACCGGTACACTGGGTATATCGCGATCACTCATTATGCTTCAACTTTCATTTACATGTATAATTTGATCTTTCGAATTCCATGAAAGTTGTATGGAGATTTCAATCCACTCAATAAGTTCAGTTAAGTAACTTCTAGGGTAAATTTGTCAATATTCATCAATGGGATCATTCCTCTGCAACACTGCACTTTTATCCACCGCTCAGTCGCCAACAACTCTCCAGCGTCTAAACAATCGTCCTCAAATCCACTTCCGCAGAATGTTTGCTTGCTTATTGCCAAAATACCCGTGAAATTGTTTCCACTTTCTTCAGCGCCACTCACGAACCTTTTTGTCAAAACGGCTGAAAAAAAATCTATGGAGTGAGCAACTTTCCGCGGACGTGCACTTTCCGATTAATCATCACTCGTCTCACATTCATGTATTACTTTCCACACTTCTTCTTCAAGTTCCAATTATTAGCGGATTGCGAACAAAACTTGGCTGACAATATCCGAATAGTCATGCTTTTGCATTTTATTTTGAAAGAAATTAGAAATGGCGACGTCCGAACAAACACCAAACATATTACAATGCTACGTTCGCTCGTCAGAATTTGTCTCCACAGTTCAATTTGATTTAATCTGCCCATTCTTATACGTCCACGATGTTTGCTGGCCATTCTTTCCCGCTCTTCCTACTCCTTTAAACGGAATGTCGCCATCTTCACTTAGCTTCTGCATAAACCGCAAAACAGACATTTGTAATCCTATTAGTTCAATGGCTGTGCCATCACGCGGTGTACTAGGTTTGCCACGACTTCCTGCTTTATCTGATGAGCCACTCTTATCCATCCAAGTTCCTGATTTGAGCTTGGACGTAAACTTGCCCATACGCTTATTTCCCATCACGCTCCAATGTGGCTGAGCTAGTTTCATCAGTATTTGCCGGTCCGATTCGGTGAAATTAATTGCACGCTTTCGACATTTCAGCACAATGATTGAATGCATTGTCAGCGAAGTGCTCGTTGATCTGCTTAGAACCTACTTAATTATAATTTCTAAGTGTGATAAAAAATATAAAGCGTTACATACATCGTTAAACCTCGACTTCAGTTGGCTGGGGAAGTTATCCTCGCGGAGAACTCATTATATTTTTCTTTTTTGTTTCTTTTTTTTCGTTTGTTTGTTTTCTTGTGTGTGTGGAAGGCTCCCGTGACGCTACTTCAAATTATAGTGCCCTCTTAACCTAGGGTATCCCAAGCTCCAAGCAAGCCAACTCCAATAACTTGGGCACTATGACTTTAAACTTTCGTAGATGTTGTGTCGAGTAAGTGACGCATCAAGAACCTAGTAAAAGTCAAAATCCGCTTTAATGATAACCTCAAAAATCTATTTTGAACACAAAAACACAAATATCTATTTTGTATTAATTGGAAAAACCTGTAACAACCACGGAAGTCACTGAAGTTGCAGAAATTAAGTCTTAACAGAAGAGTTTGTAACCCAGAGTGGTATTCTGCGGCCGGCCATTTATAAAAACCAAATTAAATTTACTTCAGCAAAGAATGCAATCAAAAGAAGTTGTGTTGACAGACCTACGCTCATGTCAGAAGGGTTTTAGACTCAACTTACATAATTCAATCACCATCAACGAACAAAATCCAGAGACATGTAAAAGACGATTTTATTTGAGAAAATATGAAATTCAAAGATCATACTATTATTAATAAAGTTGTTGAATTTTGACTCCTGAGGTATTTGTTATTGTTGTACTTATAAATATCTCCCTTGGTAATTTTTTCAGATTTTTAATTCACATTCACGGCGGAGGAAACACATTTTTCATGTATTTCCCCCTGTGCCCCCACGAAAGCAAAAACTGTTAGTTTAAGAACTGTTTTCAAAAGCTCTCATAAAGACCTTTCATTTCATACTCATATCGGCTACGTTTGATGAAATTTTTTTTTCAGGGGCCACTCTCCTGTACTGTAATCATCGATTTATGGCCAATTTTTTCAAATCCGAATATGGTTCTAAAGCCCTTTTGCTAGGAGCTCTCTCCTACCTGTTTCACCTATGAGTATTAATTATGGGTACTCATCTTCAGTCATTCATTAAATTGAATCAAGTGTTCAAAGCACGCGCCTTAAACGTTGAATTTGGGGGAAAAATACCTCAAAATTATTCAATCTTCGCATTTAAAACAGTCACCATTTTGTTTTACGATTACTGATACCACTAGCTGAACCGACTCTCAAAGACATTCATGATATCTATCATTCCTGAAACTTTCATGCAAATCCTAGCAAAGCTGTAGTGTCAGAATCGGTAAAAAGCGCATAAAGCCATATATTTTCATTTCATTTTTTTTTTTATATTAAAAGAAAAATGCCATTTTTTCATGGTTGGATGTTTATTTCATTATAAAGAAAAAGGTATGCCATTAATAGTGAAAAATAACATCAGGCAAATGACCACCACGATCACGCTAACAGGACCATATCCTTTTCATGAAATTTTCCATAACCAAATTGCAAAGTGACTGCCCTATATCCTCGATAGCCTCACGAATTCCATCTTTGAGGTCTTGAATCGACGCTGGGCTGTTGGCATAGACCTTCTCTTACACGTGGCCTCAAAGGAAGAAGTCGCAAGGTGTTAAATCACAAGATCTCGGTGGCCAATTGCAATCACCTCTTCGAGAGATAACACGGTCTGGAAACTTTTCCCGTAAATGATCAATGGTTTCGTTGCTTGTGTGGCACGTAGCGCCGTCTTGTTGAAAGTGAATGTTGTCCAGATCAATACCATCCAATTCCGCCCATAAAAAATCATTAATCATCTCTCGATAGTGCGATCCATTCACCGTAACTGTTGCTCCAGCCACATTTTCGAAAAAGTACCACCAGCGCCAAACAGCCACACGATGAGGATAGAGAGGCTATTCAACAAAAACTCTTGGGTTTTCCGAGCCCCAGATGTGAAAATTTTGCTTGTTGATGAAGCCACCTAGGTGGAAATGGGCTTCATCACTCAAGATGATTTTTCGATGGAACTCCGGTTCATTTTCATGCATTTTAAGAACCCAATCAGCAAAGACACGACGTTGTTGATGATCGAACGGCTTGAATTCTTGTGTTAACTGAACTTCATAAGCATTAAGAGCCAAATCTTTAAGCAAAATACAGTGTAATGAAGTCTGTGGAATGCCTTATTCCAAAGAACAATGAGGAATGGACATACCTGGGTTTTCTTCAACACTTTCGGCTACAGCAGCAATATTCTCGGCTGTTCTTGAGTGACGTGCACGGGTTTTATTCTTCACATCACTAAGTTGTCCCAGCCGCTCGAATTTTTCCACCAGTTTCTGTATTGCGGTCCGACAAGGTGCTTCATGAGGACCCAAAAATAAGTGACCCAAAAATGCGCGAAAAGTTCGTACATTTCCCCTTCCGCTGCTCCCCTCGGTACGGATAAGGCAATTTTAGGACTTTGCTTTGAAAGATCTCATTAAGACCTTTCTAATGACACCTTATTCGACTACTGACGGTGAAAATTTTTTTAAAGAGCCTCCTCTCTGCATCGAGAGGCCCCTCTTGAACCTCTTTGAAAAATTTTTCTACCCCAAAACTTTCAAGAAGTCACCACTTCTGACCTTTCCATAAAGTTTCATTGCTATAGCTTCTATATTTTCGGAGAAACAGTGCTATGACATACAGACGGACGGACAGGTAGACACAGGTTGTGATTGCAATAGGGTTTTGTATTTTAGAACAAAATCCTAAAAAATGAAACGGCCACAAATCCGCATGCCAGCACATTAAAATCATCGAATGATTCAATGAAAATAGTCATTGCAGCAGTTACTGTTACTTTCACCCTTTTTTATGTTTCGTAGGTTTGCTTTTAAATAAGAAAAAAAATGCACCAGAGGAAAACACCGTTCGTCTGGTCGCGAAATCTACCTAGCTAATTGATTAATTAGATTCACTCAATTAAACATTTCAACGCTCACAAACTACTGCCGATGGATAGCAAACAATGGCTTCCTGTAGCACGAACACAACTGGTGATTGACTGTATATTCTTTCATTCAATTAATACCAGAATCAATAATTGATCATATCATACTATTCCTTTTCCACTCTTTTCGTCTAAAATTTAATTTTGATTATCTTTAATTTTTTTCCTAAATTTCCCTGTCTTCAAAACACCATCACTCAACACTTTTGCTAGCTCCCCATAAAACTATTCTTTCCCACCATCCGCTATCGCTAAGCACCACTTTCGTCACCGTAAAAAATTGACTAAAAAAAAAAAAACTTCTACCCGAAACTCAAATTCAAAAATTGTTCTTCCCGAATCGAAAACTCACTCCCTAAATATTAAATCAAAATTTTTGTCACGAATTCAAATTAAAAACTTTCCCCAAAACCACAAAAAAACTCCCTATTCTCTGAAAGCTAAGTCTGGATAAATCAAGAATTTCGCCAACTCGATCCCGCAATCCTTTCCTTCCTAATTGCCGCTGCTACATCAAGGTAACGTAATTGAAGTTCAATACACTTCGATTTCGTTACTCACACATCTTTTCCATATCGACAAACGCAACAATTTCCATTTAGCGTAAATGGCGTTTGCATAGCGTTTGATTGTATGCAAATCGTCATGCACACGGAAAAAATTGCTTCTGCCAACATCCCAAAAAGAGTGTTTTCCTGCGCTCGGGAAAACTTGTACTAAGGATCCCGGTGGACCCCAAGGACGAGAGTCTGCGACGCTACTACCGGTGCCACCTTCCATTTATCTCCGATTCATTCATTTAGCAACTTGAACTGTGAACCTTTCTTAATGGGCATTGAAATGAAATTTTTTAGTAGGAAGGCGTGAATGAATTTTTGTTAGTATAACAAATAAAATTTTTTAGTGGGAGATAATGAATAAACTTAGTTAGTATGTAATGAATTTTCTCATCGGTTCTAGACGTTAAGTCTGAGTAGTGCCAACGGATGGTACCAACAGGTCAACCAATCCGTGCACCGTAACCCATTCACGCGGTGACTGCTTGTCGGCCAGCTAGTTCGGAGAGGATTTCGGTCGCGGGTCTCCGAATGGATTACGCTCAATTACAATATTTCAGTCACCTGAACTTGCCCGTTTTCCAAACGCGTCAACAATTTCTCATCCAGAACGAGAAACCTACATTACGTTAATTCTGGATGTGATCTATCCACAGATCTCAATTCAAAAACGCTACAAAATCCCATAGGCGCGTTACCGAATCACCGACGCGGTACCGAAAAATATGCTACTCGAACTTAAATCGAAGAAAGCTACTCTAAGGAAATGACGAAACAATCAAAGGTACCGCGTACCGCGCGCGACGCGAAACCGACTTCAGCGGATTTGTCGAAACCCTAACCTCGCGACGGCATACCTACCCTGCACTTCCCTTTCACGCTGAAAAAAAACGAGCCACTGAAAAGGAAAGTCGTTAGTTATCTAGCAGTTCATTTTTTATTCTATTATTTTTTCTCGAAGCAGTAGAATTATTTAAATCAATTTCACAATTAAACGAGTTTTCATCTTAATTATTTCAAATTCTGTATGTCTCGAAATATTTCCTCGCACATCAACTTTCCTCTCGCTCTCTCAAGTCATTATTTAATCAATGTCTCGCTTAACTCTAGTTTCGTTTTTATAAATTTCCTCTTTTTTTTTTTCTTAAAATCTAAAAAACTTATTAAAGATAATATTGATATGTAAATTTAAATACATCAGGAAGGTGTTTGAATAATGAAGATGATTCCATCACAATGTTAAACTTAAAATTAAAAAACAAAATTTATTTGGTATTATATAAATATTGTAAAACGATTTCATTTTCGAAAATTTATAGTATTGAATTCTGAATTGAAGAAAATTGTGAATCTTTCATATGATAAAATCATAATCATTCATATATGATAAAATTGTAAATTGAATGCAAATAATAATTATGAATCCAACATTATTTACTTTCTGATAATTTTCAAGGTCTTCATATAATCCTTTGATACCGTTTTGCGAGACTTTTCGATGATTGAATTTACCTCAATTTTCTAGTTTTTCTTTGAAATGAAATTTAGCATCAAGAAGTATTTAATTCATAAAAAAACGAAAGTGGAATTTGACATTTTTACAATTATACCTTTAATATCTTTGAACAATTAAAGTGTGGTGGCTTTTAAAATAGGAAAGTCAACTTTTATACATTGCATCAATATATAATAATGGCCATTAGTATTGTCTCTGCGGTTAATTTCATTTCTTTTCTTCTACTTTACAAATTACTTGAAAATTAACGTACGATACAACTAATAAAAAAAATTAAATTGCGCTTACAAACAAAATGTGCCATAAAATATGTAAATAGGTTTTCACTACTCATCTGCATTTATATATATATATATATATATATATATATATATATATATATATATATATATATATATATATATATATATATATATATATATATATATCTTACGTTTTAACTAATTCATTGTCTCTGAATTTTCTTTCCTTATACAATATACGTAGCAAAAATACTAAATAAAAATATATAAACCGTAATAAAAATGTATACAGATGTTCTCAGTTAGTTATTTCTTTTTCATAATCAATATAAATGAATGTTGTTTAAATTAAAAAAAATATTCAACGCAAAATAAACTGTAAAATACTGTTATTTATACATATTCAATATTTATGTCACTACACATTTGTTTGAAAAAAAAAATTCTTTTTAGCACTTGAAAATTTTAAGAATCTTTTCCAACAATAATTTTTTTAGCACATTGTAACGAAATATATCGTTCAGCAAACAAAAATTACAGATAAAAAAAAAAACACGACCATTTCTGCGTTTTGGAGTTTTATATTTCGTGCTTGAAAGTCTACTTGGGATGAGATTTAGTTTTGATGCATTCATTTTAAAATAATTAAGAACAGTTTGTGCAAGTTTTCCTAATTCGAGAAGCATACCCGCGAATAACGTTGATAACTTTTAAGAGCATATGTTTATACCGTACAATGTACGTTGCTGAATCTTTACAAGTATCGTTTTTTTGTATAAATAAAAGACTTGCGTCGATAGATGCTAGGTATTCATCAATTTTACCGAAGACTGCAATCTGTACTGCGGATTGCAAGCGATATGCCAATTGATCAATCTGAACAAAGTAGCAAGCATTACTTCGAACTTCCGCATTAAGAAGTGTCAAATCATTTTGGTTTTGAATTATTCTCCTACTGGATTCATTAAGAGAAATTGTTTTATCGAAGGTATATTCCCACTTAGTCCGCAGTTCACGCAACGTTAAATTTGATGAGGTGATCAGCCGCTGCATAGCTTCGCAATAATAGCCGCAAAGCTCTAGTGGATCACAATACCGAGTCAGTTCATTGTCACAATTGTCACCACTTTTCAAAAAGACATCAGATCATTCAAGAAAATTGTTTACATTATCATACGAACGCAACAATTTTCGTTCAGGATTCCTTCTCATAGCTCGCGATGGTCTTCTGATGCCTTTCCGCTCACCTCTTTCATGATTGGAGCCCGCCGATCCTCTTGCTGAGTTTGACAGAGTTCCCTTTTGTTTCCTTGGGTACGCCTCGCTCCGACCAAATCCTACACACAAACGATCGTCAAGATCACGAACCACCGATCACCACAAAACGTTAATTTCTCCTTTTTCCTCGCCGCCATGTGGCTGTCAAAAATCCCGGTTGTCACCTCGGACAAAACATCTGTGTGTGGAATGGCACGCCATATGGCTGTCAAAATCCCAGGTTGTCACCTCGGACAAAACATCTGGGTGTGGAGTGGCATAGTTTTATCGATGGCCACGGTGGAGGGGCATTTCCAGATGGCTATGTCTCGAAATGTGCCGGGGTTTGGGATTAATTCTATATTTCGAATATTTATATCCACGGATCTAAATATTTGGACAGAAAAAAATATTTTCTGCACAACGATATCCGCACGACAGATGAAGTCCGCTGGCACTTCGAGGACATATCCATCTGGCCGGTTGCCAGGGTTCGGGATCGGAATCACTTCGATTCCCGGGCGTAGGCGTCACATTACACATTCCCCCCCCCAAAATCGAAGTAATTACGATCCCGTCTCCTATATAAAAGGTCTTGGTTAGGGCCGTGGCGGGTCGAAGGTCGGTTTCGAAGGAGAGGCTACAACCATGTTCGTGAAGACTCGACAGTGACTATATAGTAGGGAGTCGGGTGTTATTCGGAGGTCTTCGTCTAAGCAGAGATTGGGGTAATCCAAGGTTTCTCGTGGGAATTAGTTGCACTTCATCGTCTAAGGTCTTTTGCGTGGTAAATTCCCAGGGTTTTACCAGTCATGTCCGCGATGAGGTATCGGGTGGGGCTTATGACTTGTAGGACTCGACACTTCACGAATTTCTTGTCTAGTTTGGCAATGTAATGTCGGGTGGCATCGCTCTGTCGGAAGTTTCGACGATATATTTCGTCGCCTGCCTTAAAGCCAGAAGGATGAGATCGCAAGTTGTACCGCTCCTCTCCCATCCGTTTACTTTCTTCAATCTTCTCCTGCAGTTGATCTCGCAGAAGTTGGAGCTTTTCGTGCGGTTCTAGAACCACGATTGGGTCCTCTAGCGATTTCAGCTGCCGCAATAGCCGGTAAGCGCTCCCATGACAGATCATGTACTGGCCGAACACTGCGAAATACGGCGAAATGCCGGTAGTGGCGTGGTACGACGAGCGCAGCGCACTAGTGATGGCGGACAATTTGCGATCCCAGTCCCTCTGATTCGGGTGGACATAGGCGCGAATGGCCGCTATGAGCGTACGATTCAGTCGTTCGGATGCGTTGGCTTGTGGTGAATAGACGGCAGTTCGTTGGTGGATGATGCCGTATTTGGACATTAGATCTCGGAACTTGCTGGAGGTGAACTGGACCCCATTGTCGGAGACAAGTTTCTCCGGAACTCCAAACATGTGAAAGACTCGGTTCTCCAAAAAGCTGATTATAAGTCCAGTGTGCATGTTACGTAGTGGTTCTATGATAGGGAATTTAGAGAGCTGGTCCAGGACTACGACAGCTCCCGTGTGACCAGAAGCAGATCGAGGGTAAGGACCGATAAGATCAATGTACAAGCGCTGGAACACGCGTTCGGGGACCTCAACCTTACCCATGGGTGGCCGAAGAATGGTGTTGGGCGCTTTAGTGCACTTGCATAGCTCGCAGGAGGCTACGTACGCATTTATCTGTTGTGCCATCTTAGGCCAAAAGAAACAGGTTTTCAACCGCCTAAGTGTACGACCGTATCCGCCGTGCGCACTTGTTGGGTGGTCATGAGCCCGTCTGATAAGATCAGTGGTTAATTCTTCGGGCACCCACAACTTCCACTGTTCTTCTTCTTGTATGGGGTCTCCAGATGCGTGTCCCATCCGCTTATAAATAAATCCATCCGTCAACCGCAGTTCAGGAAGCTGGGGCTGTTGATTCTGGATAGTGTGAATCAGTTGTGTGTAGGTTGCTGACTTGAAGGCAGGATGGTCCAAATCGATCAATTGGGGGCTGTCGTCCTCTTGGACCAACTCGGCTCCTTCAGGGGCGAACATTCTGGATAGGGTGTCGGGGACTACATGCTGGCTTCCTTTTCGGTGGCGGATTGTGAAGTCAAATGCCTGTAATTTCAGTGCCCACCTGGCCAATCTGCCGTTGAGGTCAGTCTGGCTCATTAGCCATTTCAGAGAAGCGTGATCCGTAACGATTTCAAAAGTGTGTCCCTCCACATAGGCTCGGAAGCGTTTCACTGCCAACACCGCGGCTAGACATTCCTGCTCGGAGACCGTGTAATTTCGCTGGGCTGGGTTCAGCTTGTGAGACATGAAGGCTATAGGTCTCTCCTCGCCGTCTTGTGCAACCTGGACTAAGACTGCTCCCACCCCATGTTGACTCGCGTCACAATGGATTGAGAACGGTTTGTCGAAGTCCGGGCTGTGCAGTACGGGGGCTGTAGTCAGACTCTTCTTTAGCTCTTCAAAGGCTCGCAAGCTGGACTCTTCCCAGACGAATTTACGTCCCTTACGCAGCATGTCGGTCAAAGGAGTGGTTATGGTGGCATAGTCACGTACAAAACGCTGGTACCATCCGCATAAACCTAAGAATCGGCGTAACTGTTTGGTGGTCTTGGGTAGTGGGAAAACGTCAATCGCTTGAGTCTTTTCCGGATCGGTCTTGATATGGCCATGCCCAATGATGTGACCTAAATACTTTACCTCCGTCATTACGAACTGGCTCTTCCTTATGTTGATGGTTAATCTTGCCCTCCGGATGTGTAGAGCCACCTCCTGAAGCAGGTCGATGTGTTCGTCAAAGGTCTCGGTTATAAGCAACAGATCGTCCAAGTAAACGAAAACTTGGTGCCACAAGTGAGGTGGTATTACCTTATCCATAAGGCGCGTCATTGTTTGGGGGGCATTACACAATCCGAATGGCATGGTCACGAATTGATATAGGGGCCGGCCTGGGACTGTGAAGGCTGTTTTCTCCTTTGAACCGGGGTCTAAAGGAATTTGCCAGAAGGCGTCCTTGAGGTCTAAGCTCGTGATGAAATGGGCTTTAGGCAACCGACTCAAAATGCCTTCGATCAACGGTAGAGGGTATGCGTCCTTGACTGTGACGGCGTTCAAGCGTCTGGCATCTAAGCATAACCGGACCTTGTTCGGCTTGACAACTAAGGTGACTGGGGAAGCCCACGCGCTCTGTGATTCTTCGATTACGCCTAATGCTAGCATTCGATCCACTTCGGCATATAACGATTTTTCCTTCGCCGGAGATATGGCGAAATGTCTCTGTTTTATGGGTTTAGCATCCCCCACATCTATAGTGTGGAACACCAGGGCAGTCCGCCCGAGACCTTCCTTCTCGTGCGATGGAAAAGCCGATATAGCCGAGTCTAGACGCAGTTGCTGATTTACCTCCAGAGTGTGTCGTAATAAGTTAGTGGGTTGAGATGGGTCAGGAACGGTGGTGACGGACTCCAGAGTCGAACCGGAAAATAGTGCCGGGGCCAAGTTAAATTTTCGAACGAAATCCACTCCTAGGTAAAGATTCTGGGTTAACTGAGGTATGATGAAAAATTCCATAGGATTAGTTACTCCTTTAAAGGTGACATCCGTCATAATTTTTCCCACTACAGAGTGACGAGTTCCGTCCGCCGTGCTTAACCAGGAGGTGAAATGACGGATTTGGTCCGCGTGCTTTTCCAGTACCTCCCCTGCAAACTCGGCAGATATGCAATTCACACTGGCTCCCGTATCGACTAAGCCTGATACTCGTTTCTGCAGGAGGTGTACTGACGCATATGGCCGAACATCATCTCTCAATAATTCGTCTAAGTATATGTCCTTCAACACTTTCCTCGACTGCCTGACTTTTCTCCAGAAGCTCCGCATCCGACGCGTGGCTCGCTTGCTTCGCGGTGGGACAGTTGTGGCCAATTCCTCATGGAAGATGCGCTGTCGAGTAGCCAAATAATTCCGCAGTCTGACATGAAAAGGTTTTACATGCCAAGGAACTTTCGCCTCGCTATCATTCCCTTGCGCGTTGGCATCGGCGAAGGACGGCGTCGGTAGTGGAACTTCGGGAGAATTGTGGTTAGCGGTGCGAGTCAGCAGAGTTGGAGTCCTGTTGGGAGCTGGGTCATAACTAGTGATGGGATCTGGATTGGTTCGTCCGGGGTTTAGGAGTGCCGACGGGTGGTCGCGGCACTCGCTGGCAAGTTTTTTCGCCCTTTGCAATTTGCACAGTCAGGTGCGTATGTGTCGGCCTTCCCGCAGCGGTAGCAGAAAAGCGTCGGCTCCGCTGGACATGCATAGAACCGATGTCCCGGTTGTCGGCAGTTCCAACAGACCGTCGGGCTTGTAATTGCTTCAAGGGAGGGTCGATCAATCAATGCTGGGTCCTCACGCTCCGGTGGTGCTCCGCTCCTCGGTATTGGTACTGGATCAGCAAGCAGGTGGTCCGCTGCCATCAACTCCGCGGTGTGATGATTTCGGGGATTTGGTCCCGTTATGCGAGGTTGTGGACGGAAGGTACCACGCCGCTCATCCAAGTGTTCTTGTCTGCGAGCATGGAGGCGCAATCCCTGTATGGTGTTGATGGGAAAATGCAGAAGGCTGTTCTGGAGATCCCAGCGCATATTCTCTCTGATAATTTCTACCAGTTCGTCCTCGGGCATGGTATTTCGCAAGCGAGTGCTCAATCTCACTATACTTGTATAGTACTGGTCGAACGGTTCGTGAGCGCCTTGTTTCCGTTTCTTTATTTGCTCCCTTAGCTCTCTCTCAGTGAAGCCATCCTCAAATCGATTGCGGAAGGCTGCACTGAAAGAGTGCCAAGTGGGGCGTGGCGTTGACTCTTTAAAGCTCCAGTACCAGTCGGCAGCGTCACCGCTGAACAAAAGATGTGCATGCCGGAGGAAGGCCGAGGAATCCCCTCCCAGGGTGCTGGATACCAACGCCTGAATCCGGAAAAGGAACCGGTCCGCCGATATCATATCGTTGAACCCTGTAAAGTTCAGGCGCCAACTCTCCATGATACGAGGCGTCGGGTCTCGAAAAGGTGCCAATGCGTTCCCGGGGGGAATCACATCCTCTGTTGACCTGTTGTACTGTACTGCCTCGGGGGCTAGAGGTACCAACGGAGGTCCGGTACTGTGTCGCGGTCTGTAGTCGGGAGCTCTGGGATCCATTCCCGAGTTCCTTGGAGGTGGGACCCATTGCTCGGATTGTCGGGAGTGGGGCATCGCCACACTGGGATTTGGCTCCCAGCCAAGCGGAGTTCTCACGCGGCTGGGTGGTTGGCTCAACGGGAGATTCTGGATCTTTCCCTCCAGGTTGCCAATCCTCTCCGACATATCCCTCATCAACGCCACGAGGGTGTCAATGGAGTGGGCGGAAGGCATGGTTGTCACCTCGGACACGACACTTGCAGCCGGAACTTCACCGCCTACTGCTCCTTGCAGGTCTAAGAGTGGTTGTGACGGTTCGGCTTCTGGAGCTCCTTTCGCCACTGCTCCACGCGTCGGTAGGGGCGTTCCGAGGGGGACGTCTAGGGCGGTTCGCTCGATGGGTCGCCGACATAATGGACACAGCTCGGACGTGAGGAGGAGCTGTTGGACACAGGCACGGTGGAATAGATGTCCACAATCCAACCGCACGCTGTGTACCCCCTCCACTACGTCCTCGAAACAGATCCCGCAGTTCGCGGGTTGGACCGTTTTGGACCGGGTCCACCGCTTATCGGGAGTCCGCTTCGTTGCCATTTTTTGGTTCTGTCTTGTGTGAGGTAAAATTAAGTTTTTTTTAATACTAAAATATAAGAAGAAAAGGTTAACCCTACTATATAGATGAAAAAGCCTAAAAATAACTTCGTGGCCGAAAGTGGCGAGCTATATATTAAGTGGGAAAAAAAAATGTATTTAAAGTATACTTTCCTTTTCAGTGGTCGACTCCTCCAACGGGAAAAGAGAATGCGTGGTAATCTGCCGAAGAAAGGGTGCTTTTGGTCGATTTACGAAAATTACCCCATAACCCACATACATTACAAAAAAAACCGTCTCTAAACTACGTTAAAGTGACTCGACGAGACAAGTGGTAGAGCTACCGTAACGACTTTGTACGCGGTCAAAATTCCCGACGCGTGGAAGCATTCCGGGCTTCGCAACTCCAGCATACGCCACCGAACGTTGAACCGATACCACTCGTCTAACACGCATAAGAAATAGTTAGAATCCTCCCGCGACATAAAGGCAAGGTAGCCTTCTATTTTCTTGAGAGTCCATGCTGATAGGTAAACCCATCAGACTGGCAGTTCCATCAAGAAAATAGAAGGTCCTTACAGGGGTTAGCCTAGGACAACACATCGGAAGGATTCTGTCGCGAAAGCAAAATCAAACAAAGGAGAGCGGAAGCTACAACTCACGTGAAGCGACTTCTAGTGTGTATCACACAATTCCACTGCTCCTGATAGTGGGACTCGAGTACCAAGGTACCTTACATCCTCCGTAAAGGACCAACTCGTCAGAAGACGCGAAGTTCTTTTCCCCTTAGGATGTTTTAGGCCCCACGTTGGGCGCCATTTGTAATGAATTTTCTCTTTTCAGATCGAACGCGGAACCGACCTCTTATCGGTTCTAGACGTTAAGTCTGAGTAGTGCCAACGGATGGTACCAACAGGTCAACCAATCCGTGCACCGTAACCCATTCACGCCGTGACTGCTTGTCGGCCAGCTAGTTCGGAGAGGATTTCGGTCGCGGGTCTCCGAATGGATTACGCTCAATTACAATATTTCAGTCACCTGAACTTGCCCGTTTTCCAAACGCGTCAACAATTTCTCATCCAGAACGAGAAACCTACATTACGTTAATTCTGGATGTGATCTATCCACAGATCTCAATTCAAAAACGCTACAAAATCCCATAGGCGCGTTACCGAATCACCGACGCGGTACCGAAAAATATGCTACTCGAACTTAAATCGAAGAAAGCTACTCTAAGGAAATGACGAAACAATCAAAGGTACCGCGTACCGCGCGCGACGCGAAACCGACTTCAGTGGATTTGTCGAAACCCTAACCTCGCGACGGCATACCTACCCTGCACTTCCCTTTCACGCTGAAAAAAAACGAGCCACTGAAAAGGAAAGTCGTTAGTTATCTAGCAATTCATTTTTTATTCTATTATTTTTTCTCGAAGCAGTAGAATTATTTAAATCAATTTCACAATTAAACGAGTTTTCATCTTAATTATTTCAAATTCTGTATGTCTCGAAATATTTCCTCGCACATCAACTTTCCTCTCGCTCTCTCAAGTCATTATTTAATCAATGTCTCGCTTAACTCTAGTTTCGTTTTTATAAATTTCCTCTTTTTTTTTTTCTTAAAATCTAAAAAACTTATTAAAGATAATATTGATATGTAAATTTAAATACATCAGGAAGGTGTTTGAATAATGAAGATGATTCCATCACAATGTTAAACTTAAAATTAAAAAACAAAATTTATTTGGTATTATATAAATATTGTAAAACGATTTCATTTTCGAAAATTTATAGTATTGAATTCTGAATTGAAGAAAATTGTGAATCTTTCATATGATAAAATCATAATCATTCATATATGATAAAATTGTAAATTGAATGCAAATAATAATTATGAATCCAACATTATTTACTTTCTGATAATTTTCAAGGTCTTCATATAATCCTTTGATACCGTTTTGCGAGACTTTTCGATGATTGAATTTACCTCAATTTTCTAGTTTTTCTTTGAAATGAAATTTAGCATCAAGAAGTATTTAATTCATAAAAAAACGAAAGTGGAATTTGACATTTTTACAATTATACCTTTAATATCTTTGAACAATTAAAGTGTGGTGGCTTTTAAAATAGGAAAGTCAACTTTTATACATTGCATCAATATATAATAATGGCCATTAGTATTGTCTCTGCGGTTAATTTCATTTCTTTTCTTCTACTTTACAAATTACTTGAAAATTAACGTACGATACAACTAATAAAAAAAATTAAATTGCGCTTACAAACAAAATGTGCCATAAAATATGTAAATAGGTTTTCACTACTCATCTGCATTTATATATATATATATATATATATATATATATATATATATATATATATATATATATATATATATATATATATATATATATATATATATATATATATATATATATATATATCTTACGTTTTAACTAATTCATTGTCTCTGAATTTTCTTTCCTTATACAATATACGTAGCAAAAATACTAAATAAAAATATATAAACCGTAATAAAAATGTATACAGATGTTCTCAGTTAGTTATTTCTTTTTCATAATCAATATAAATGAATGTTGTTTAAATTAAAAAAAATATTCAACGCAAAATAAACTGTAAAATACTGTTATTTATACATATTCAATATTTATGTCACTACACATTTGTTTGAAAAAAAAATTCTTTTTAGCACTTGAAAATTTTAAGAATCTTTTCCAACAATAATTTTTTTAGCACATTGTAACGAAATATATCGTTCAGCAAACAAAAATTACAGATAAAAAAAAAACACGACCATTTCTGCGTTTTGGAGTTTTATATTTCGTGCTTGAAAGTCTACTTGGGATGAGATTTAGTTTTGATGCATTCATTTTAAAATAATTAAGAACAGTTTGTGCAAGTTTTCCTAATTCGAGAAGCATACCCGCGAATAACGTTGATAACTTTTAAGAGCATATGTTTATACCGTACAATGTACGTTGCTGAATCTTTACAAGTATCGTTTTTTTGTATAAATAAAAGACTTGCGTCGATAGATGCTAGGTATTCATCAATTTTACCGAAGACTGCAATCTGTACTGCGGATTGCAAGCGATATGCCAATTGATCAATCTGAACAAAGTAGCAAGCATTACTTCGAACTTCCGCATTAAGAAGTGTCAAATCATTTTGGTTTTGAATTATTCTCCTACTGGATTCATTAAGAGAAATTGTTTTATCGAAGGTATATTCCCACTTAGTCCGCAGTTCACGCAACGTTAAATTTGATGAGGTGATCAGCCGCTGCATAGCTTCGCAATAATAGCCGCAAAGCTCTAGTGGATCACAATACCGAGTCAGTTCATTGTCACAATTGTCACCACTTTTCAAAAAGACATCAGATCATTCAAGAAAATTGTTTACATTATCATACGAACGCAACAATTTTCGTTCAGGATTCCTTCTCATAGCTCGCGATGGTCTTCTGATGCCTTTCCGCTCACCTCTTTCATGATTGGAGCCCGCCGATCCTCTTGCTGAGTTTGACAGAGTTCCCTTTTGTTTCCTTGGGTACGCCTCGCTCCGACCAAATCCTACACACAAACGATCGTCAAGATCACGAACCACCGATCACCACAAAACGTTAATTTCTCCTTTTTCCTCGCCGCCATGTGGCTGTCAAAAATCCCGGTTGTCACCTCGGACAAAACATCTGTGTGTGGAATGGCACGCCATATGGCTGTCAAAATCCCAGGTTGTCACCTCGGACAAAACATCTGGGTGTGGAGTGGCATAGTTTTATCGATGGCCACGGTGGAGGGGCATTTCCAGATGGCTATGTCTCGAAATGTGCCGGGGTTTGGGATTAATTCTATATTTCGAATATTTATATCCACGGATCTAAATATTTGGACAGAAAAAAATATTTTCTGCACAACGATATCCGCACGACAGATGAAGTCCGCTGGCACTTCGAGGACATACCCATCTGGCCGGTTGCCAGGGTTCGGGATCGGAATCACTTCGATTCCCGGGCGTAGGCGTCACATTACAAGTATGAAGGAAGGAATTAGGTTTTGTTGGTGAAAAGGCCTCAAATAAAATTTTGTTAATGGGAAGCAATGAATGGAAAGATAAGATTATTATTGTTATTATTATTTTTTTTTTTGTAAAAAAAACAGAGTAAGAAGGTAGAACTAATATAATAGGGAAATGAAAATTAAAAGTAAATGGAACAACTATAAAAAAATAAATGCACAAAGAAAAGGGTAGGTGTTTGTATAGCGATCAGCCCTATGCCAACCGCTTTGCGAAGATCCTAATCGAACACAGAATCCGATTATTGATGTATTTCGAACTTGGTGCAACATCAATTTCACTACTAACCTGTCGCAGTACTTCCAGTTGCCAGATGCCAAGCGCAAGAACACCTCCTCAAATAATCCCTTTACTGCACTGCAGAGATAAGAGTCTGCTATTGCTCGGTGCAAAACCGATCAATAATTTCTGTTGTTTCGTGAAATTGGTGAAGCACCAATATCTAACCTGCGAACATAGAAACCTAAAAGTGCCAGGATCTCCCTATTATTGAAAGTGGTGAAACACCAACTTCCCACACTCTGATGTCACTGTCTGTTTTCTCCACAACCACACTTTTCCTACAATTGAAACCGGCGAAACACCAATTGCCCAAACTACTATCACTTTCTATAACACCACTCTTACTACAATTGAAATCACTAGCAAGAAGGAAAAAAACACGATCGATGTTGACTCGTCTGATTCCAGCAACTGAAAATGAATCTTATTTTATTAGAATTTTGTTCTTCTCACAATTTACATACTAAGCTAAACTTAATCTTAATAACAAAATAGATAAACGGACAATATTTGCTACTTGAAAATTTGCTGAATTATCGTCTGTCTTTTGAGATTTTATGAGTTGTGTTAAATTACAATGCAGACGATGCACGTTAAATGTTTACGTTTAAGAAAAATTCAAATGTGATCGAATATCACTTGATACAATGTTGCTACGGGAAAGCTTACATATGCAAAATATGTCGTTGGAGGGTTGAGACTTTTCTTTCGATACTTTATGCTATACATTTCCCCTTCCCTTCCCCTTCCGCTGCTCCCCTCGGTACGGATAAGGCAATTTTAGGACTTTGTTTTGAAATATCTCATTAAGACCTTTCTAATGACACCTTATTCGACTACTGACGGTGAACATTTTTTAAAGAGCCTCCTCTCTGCATCGAGAGGCCCCTCTTAAACCTCTTTGAAAAATTTTTCTACCCCAAAACTTTCAAGAAGTCACCACTTCTGACCTTTCCATAAAGTTTCATTGCTATAGCTTCTATATTTTCGGAGAAATAGTGCTGTGACATATAGACGGACGGACAGGTAGACACAGGTTGTGATTGCAATAGGGTTTTGTATTTTAGAACAAAATCCTAAAAAAATGAAACGGCCACAAATCCGCGTGCCAGCACATTAAAATCATCGAATAATTCAATGAAAATAGTCATTGCAGCAGTTACTGTTACTTTCTCCCTTTTTAGGGTTTTGTAAAATAATTTACAAAACCCTACTAGTTTCGCGACCAGTCTGTCCGTCTGTCCGTCTGTCCGTCCGTCCGTCCGTCCGTCCGTCCGTGTGTCACAGCAGTTTTTCTCGGAAACTACTTAAGCTAGAAACATCAAATTTCGTGTGTAGATGTAAAGTGGTGATCTCTTCAAAGTTCAGCTACAAAAAGGTATTTAAGGGGGGTCTCCCCATATAGGAGAGTGACCCCCCGAAAAAAAAATTTCATTGAAGGTAGCCGATATGGGTATCAAATGAAAGGTTTTGATGAGAACTTCTCAAAACAAGTCTTACTTTGCCAAAATTTGCTTCGAGGGGCGCACAGGGAGGGGAAATACACGAAAAATTTGTGTCCCCCCCCCCTCGCGATTGGACACCTGTGATCCGAAAAATCTGAAAAAAATCAGGGATGTAGGCCTTGGTGAGTACAACAACAACAAATACGTGAGAAGTCGCAATTCACTCAACTTTGTTAGTAATAGTATGATTTATCGATTTTATGTTTTCTTGAATAAAATCTTAACGGTGCCCTTAAATTCAATGAAATTCAATAAGTAGGTGTTTATTTATCTATCCTGAAAGTTTCATAAAGATTGAATAATATTTAGCGAAGTTATAGCGGTTTGAATTTTCCTGTATTACTATGGAACAATATGCGCTGCATATATTACTATGGCTACATATGGCTATGGAACAACATGCGCTTTTTACCGACTCAGACACTACAGTTTTGCTAGGATTTGCATGAAAATTTCAGGAATGATAGGTATCATGAATATCTTTGAGAATCGGTTCAGCTAGTGGTATCAGTAATCGTAAAACAAAGTAGTGGCTGTTTTAAGTGCAAAGATTGAATTATTATGAGTTATTTTTTCCCAACTTCAACGTTTAAGATGCATGCTTTGAACACTTGATTCAATTGAATGAATGACTGAAGATGAGTAACTACAATAAATGCTTAAAGTGAAACAAGACAAGGAGGTGGGAGAGAGCTCCTTGCAAAAGGGTTTTGTAACCATTCTAGGATTCGAAAAAATTGGCCATGAATCGATGATAATAGTACAGGAGAGTGGCCCCTGAAAAAAATTCATCAAACGTAGCCGATATGAGTATGAAATGAAAGCTTTCATGGGAGCTTTTCAAAACAGTTGTTACACTGTCAGTTTTGGCTTCAGTGGGGGCACAGGGGGGAAATACATGAAAAATGTGTTGCCTCCGTCGTGGGTGGACATCTGAAATAATTATCAAGGGAGATATTTATGAGTATAACAATACCAAAAACCTCAGAAGTCGAAATTCGTTCAACTTTGTTAATAATAGTATGATCTTCGTATTTCATATTTTCTCCAATAAAATCGTCTTTGACATTTTTCTTGATTTGATTCGATCAGGTGACTGCATTTTGTAATTTGAATACAAAACCCTTCTGACATGAGCGTAGGTCTGTTTACCCAACTTGTTTATGTTTCGTAGGTTTGTTTTTAAATAAGAAAAAAAATGCACCAGGGGAAAAAACCGTTCGTCTGGTCGCAAAATCTACACAGTTAATTGAATAATTAGATTCACTCAATTAAACATTTTGTCGCTCACAAACTACTTCCGATAGATAGCAAACAATGGCTTCCTGTAGCACGAACACAACTGATGATTGACTGTATATTCTTTCATTCAATTAATACCAGAATCAATAATTGATCATATCATACTATTCCTTTTCCACTCTTTTCGTCTAAAATTTAATTTTGATTATCTTTAATTTTTTTCCTAAATTTCCTTGTCTTCACAACACCATCACTCAACACTTTAGCCAGCTCCTCATAAAACTATTCTTTCCCACCATCCGCTATCACTAAGCCCCACTTTCGTCACCGTAAAAAATTGACTGAAAAAAAAGAAAACTTCTATCCGAAACTCAAATTCAACAATTTTTTACCCGAATCGAAAACTCTCTCCCTAAGTATTAAATCAAGATTTTTCTCACGAATTCAAATTAAAAACTTTCCCCAAAGCCACAAAAAAACTCCATTTTCTCTGAAAGCTAAGTCTGGGTAAATCAAGAATTTCGCCAACTCAATCCCGCAATCCTTTCCTTCCTAATTGCCGCTGCTTCATCAAGGTAACGTAATCGAAGTTCAATACACTTCGATTTCGTTACCCACACATCTTTTCCATATCGACAAACGCAACATGAAACGGCCACAAATCCATTTAGCGTAAATGGCGATTTGCATAGCCATGATAGCGTTTGATTTTATGCAAATCGTCATGCACACGGAAAAAATTGCTTCTGCTAACATGCCAAAAAGAGTGTTTTCCTGCGCTCGGGAAAACTTGAACCAAGGATCCCGGTGGACCCCACGGACGAGAGTCTGCGACGCCACTACCGGTGCCACCTTCCATTTATCTCCGATTCATTCATTTAGCAACTTGAACTGTGAACCTTTTTTAATGGGCATTGAAATGAAATTTTTTAGTAGGGAGGCGTGAATGAATTTTTGTTAGTATAATAAATGTTAGTATAACAAATGAAAATGAATAAACTTAGTTAGTATGAAGGAAGGAATTAGGTTTTGTTAGTGAAAAGGCCTCGAATAACATTTTGTTAATGGGAAGCAATGTTTCCATTCATTAAGATTATTATTGTTGTTGCATGTCGTACGGTGGATTTATCTTCCCGAATCCTGATTTATACGTCTTGGTGATTCTAGTTCAAGCATTTTAAACACAACAACTTCCACCGATGAAGATAAACGTTGACCATCAGGTAGGATAACAGATGCTTGTATTCTCGCTTTTCCCGGATTCAATGCTTTTACACGAACCGAGATTAAATCCTGGTCGGTCTATTCAATACCAGCGTCAGAAAATATTCCGAAAATATTCACAACATCTGGTTGATTTGTTGACGTACTAATGGTGTACGCACTTGAATTCTCTCTAATGGAATCACCTGAACATCAACACTATCTTCTGAGAATATAATTTGGCTTCCATCTATGGGATTTTCACCAACGCATCGACCAGTAATTCGTGTAGTTCCAAGCTTTTTGCCCAAAACAATTGCCGAGTCCATGGAAACAATATTAGCATTTTCCACTGAGAACAGTATATTGATGTCTGGATGAGGACCACCATGTGAATAAATTTGCAAACTTGAACCGACAATAAGCGTTGAATTTCTCGGAAGTAAACGTAAAGGTGGAAAGACCTGTAAAAGAGGAAAAGGAAACACAAAGAATCAAATTGTTAATAGAAATGTATATTTATACTTATCTGACGAGAGCAGCATCAACCTAAGCTTTACGAGATCAAATGAACACTCACTTATGTCAAGAGCTGTCATACTTGTTTATTATTATTGTCAATCTGACAATTCTCGTTTAATGGGTTGCACCAATAGAAATGTAATAGCAAACATAATATGTAATTGTAATAGATTATTTTTTAGTTAAAATTGAATTGGAAACATAATGTGTAATTGTAATAGATTATCTTTTAGTTAAAATTGAATTGGAAACATAATGTGTAATTGTAATAGATTATTTTTAGTTACAATTGAATTGGAAATAGAAAATGTACCGGTTAGTTGCTAACTAAATATTAACTGCTAACTGAAATTCAGTCGTAGAGAAGCAGTCAACAAAGAAGTGTGAAAAATCTAGAATATATTAATTAAAGTACAAGTGAAGTGAACAAAGTGAAGTTTTAATTTGTTGAAAGTGGCAATAATATTCACGAAAGTGCGCAATTAAGGTAGGAGCCATAAGGGTTTCGATTCATTGATATAAATATATAATTTCATTGCAAACGTTTTGACCCGGCAATAACTGTGTGTGATGTACCATCTCGTCGAACGAGATAGCACGTGCATCATACAATTGTTATTATTATTATTTTTTTTTTTTGAAAAAAAAACAGAGTAACAAGGTATTAAATTAGTAAATGGAACAACTATAAAAAAAATGCACGAAGAAAAGGGTAGGTGTGCCCAAAAGAAGGTGGGGATGTTATGGAGGCAATTTGAAGTTATGGATGGGAGAATTCGGGTACGCTGGAAATCGCAAGAGAACCTCAAACATAATTTTGCCCTTTTTTATTTTGAAATTAAATTGAAAAGACTCGATAAATATAATATAATATGTGTGGTTTATTTTTCGTTTGTTCGATTGATTAGCGCAAGCCTGCGACTTTACTCCCGCCGTGCTAGTTTGCGGCGCTTGCGCGGTATTGACAACATGCTCTGGCATGTGCATCTGAACTTCATTTGTTTTAGCTCGAAGCAGAGTGTATGAACTATCAAGTGAGCTCACATCAAACAAACTCCCAACCTAAGTTTATTCAAAATTCAAAGATCAATTTGAATATATATAAGCGTTCACAAACGCTTTCATGGGGAAATGTTAGAAAGAGTTTGAAGCTGCAAATATTACCCTGCATAAGCGCTTGAATGAAACGCAAGACGACAAGCTTTCATTATGATCAGATGGGTGAAAGATTCCTCTTTATTTTGGTGTACGTACATGCAAACATAACAGAAAATTAATTTTGCGCTTGGAGTGGATAGCGCTTTCACGTTTTATCTCAAATGAAACCAAATTGTGATAAATGCGCTCTCTTTCTTGTGCAGGCTTATTGCTTGTTTCATTCGAGCATTATTTATAATTTGGCATTAAATATAATTTGGCTGATCAGCTGGTGAAAATGCTTGTTAGTATATATGCTCTGGCTCCAAGTTTCTATCATTACAAATAGCTTCCACATTACGTCAGCTTCATGTAGAACCATACTAGAACACCGTTTTTAGATTAGTCTATAGTACTGTTGATTCTAACAATATCCCTGTTAACGTAGCCATAAAGTTTTCATATAATCATCAGCACTATGTTACCTACTTCACGCAATCCTAAAAATTCAATCTTACTAATATATCAACTACCGATGGAAACAAGTTGGGTAAACAGACCTACGGTCATGTCAGAAGGGTCTTGTACCCAACGTGCCAAATGCAGTCACCAGCAACGATTAAAGGCGAGAAACATGTCAGAGAGATGTGCACGTTTATAAGAAAATCCATTGCCTCTGTAGTTTCAACGGTCGTCACTTTGTTGCAAACTAACAAAAATCACTCAAATCACGAATTCCCAAACAAAAATTATATCGTTAATCTCATTTGCAAATTTCAAGAAGATCAAATCAAAACTGTAGTGTCTGATTCAATGGAAAGTCCGTAAAATACCAAAATTACGTGTTATTGTTGTTGTATTTAGAGAAATTCCAAATGGCTATAACTTTTGTCTGTGTGGTCTAGTGATTTGAGCATGAACGCATAAGCCGAAGGTCCCAGGTTCAAATCTCGTTGGGTGCAACGTGATTTAGTTCAGGGCATTTTGCGGACAGACTACGAGTGTTCACTCAGTGGTGATATGTACTGATTTAATCAGATCATATCATAGCTGAGCAGGCACACGGGAGCATGGTACTGACCAAGCCAACTCCCGGAAAAATCAATACGGTCATGAAAATGAGATATTCTAACTATCTCTAAGCGAAGGCCCGGGAGGGGCTGTAGTGCTACAAAGAAGAAGATAACTTCCGTGAATATGATTGGATTTTCATCAAACTTGTAGAGTATCAGGATCTTATGTAAAACTCCTTGAAAATCGGGTTTCATTGAATTTAAGGGTATCCGTATGATTTTATTGGGGAAAATGTGAAATTCGATGTTCATACTATTATTAACAAAGTTGAGTGAATTTTGCCTTCTGAGGTATTTGTTGTTGTTGTGCTCATAAATACCTACCTACATGAATATTTTCAGATTTTTCGGATCACAGGTGTCCAATCGCGAGGGGCGGACACAAATTTTTCGTGTATTTTCCGTTCCTGTGCACCCCTGAAGCAAATAATACCAGTTTAAATCCTGTTTTGAAAAGCTCTCACTAAGACGTTTCATTTGATATCCATGTTGGCTACCTTTGACGAAATATTTTTTTTCAGGGGCCACTCCCCTGTATGGGGAGACCCCCCTTAAGCACCTTGTAAAAAATGTTCTGTGGTGAAACTTTAAAGGGGGCATCACTTTACACAAAGTTTTAAGTTTGCAGCTTATACTGTGTGCGAGGAAAAGTGCTGTGACGGACGGACGGACAGACAGGCGCGATGTTAGTAGGTTTTTGTAAAATAATTTTACAAAAACCTAAAAAAAACTGACAACAACGGACTCAACATTTAGAACCACCTCTGTACATGCCATACTTAAATATACGCTTTTGAAAACTTCAGCTTCAGGAAGAACCTAGAATGAAAAAATGTAATCACAATAGAATGCTTAAATCAATAATTATTACTAATGAACTGCCAAACGTAACAAAATTGAGCATGTAGAGATAACTGACGTCATGAACATTGAGATAAATGTTCCGAAAAACAAAATGTAAACTATAGAAGAATATTGTATTTTTTGGAATTATTTAAAATATTGTCATTGAATTGTCAAAACTGGAATTCAATCAATTATAGTCGCATCAAAATATAGACTCAGGACATTTTTTTTAAATTTTTCTTTCAAACATAATTACCAACAAGTTTCTCTAAAAAAACACATTTCACATCGCATAAATTTGTTTGAACTCAAATCTCTAATCCTTCCTTTGATTCTTTTCCCCACAACCGAGAGAAACTTTAAGCCTTTGTGACGCAATCATTTTGAAGTGTCCTCGAACACTTTGTTGGCGTTCATTAATAAGTACAAAATTGCAGGATGACGTTCAGACTTATGCACGTTACACTCGTACATTATCCCTTAAACAAAACGTTATTCAAACAAGGGTAGATTTCGTACAATGTGTTTGAACTGGCAATGTGCAGAATATTCCTAGAGATGTACTTATGTCAAAATTTGGAGGGTTGGATTAAGAACATAACCATCGTTGCTGCATACGCGCTTCCAACCATTATCATGAGCGTAGTTTAGAATAGATCACCAGAAGTAGGCTGGTAGAGAGATTAGGAAATAACTGGAATATCTAAGTCAATGCGTCAAGTCAAATCCTCTGCAATGTTTGAGGTTTCTGGAGCGAGAGACTGTTCAAATGTTCCCTGAGGTGAATTTGGGATAATGTCAAGAACAAATCTCGTTATGGCAGTGGGTTCTTATTTCCGATGTTATGCGAGGTCGCTTTTAAACGTTCATCATCAGCTCATTGAAAATACAATATATGCATATATTTTATGAATAATAATTTAATTGTTTAACATTTAATTAATTTTCCGAAAACAGATCTGTAGAAGATAAATTGATAGAAGGTCAAATAAGTGCAGTAGCAAATTTCTTGTCCCATTCAACTGCTGAGGGTAAATATTTTGAAAATCAACAAACAACCATCAGGATATTCCTATTGAATTTCCGCTCATAGGCATGATTTTCCAATTTTCTATATTTTCATAGGTGGCACATGGATTCGAGCCAGTCAAAGATAGGAGTAAAAAAACATTCAATTTTCATTTTCCTTTTTTGCAATTCGCCTGTCACATAACTCGAAAATCTATAGAATTTTCCTGGGGATAACTTTTTAGCTACACGTCGAATAGAATAGAGGGAGAAAAACAAACTTGATGTTATTTTCAAACATTACTTTTATGTAGCGAAAAGTCTAAGTCGGGTCAACAATTAAAACCAATTACAGTTGATGAAATGGAGAGAAAGCAAAACGAATCAGAGCATATAATTTGAAATCCTTAAAGTAAATATTTCGCCAAGATGAGATATTGTAGCTGGAAGGCAGGATCTATTGTCGGTCAATTGATGAGGAGGCAGCAGGCCAACAAAAGTGATTTGAAGGTTGGCTTGTAACAATTTCCTTGAATAGAACAGAATGCGCGAAGTTAAGTATAGTTACCTGGATACAATAATGTGAGGATAATTAAGGGCATTCAAAAAGTAATGAAAATATTTACTAGGAGGATGAAGCAGTAGTTTATGAAAGAATGCTTAATAAGGATGTTTAAAGGAACTAATTGTGTTATTTTGGCTTTGCACTCAATGATATAGTAAGTAGTAAAGAAAAATTTTATGTTGACCATTCATACATAATTATGGCACGAAATGAATTTGGTTATTTTGAGGGTTTGTACTAAAATACAAAACCTTATTGGCAGTTTATCGCCGAAACTACAGAAGCTAAAGCCATAAAGCAGTTTTCAGAGATTTTTAAAGGGGTCTGTCCATATAGAGGGATGGCCCTTAAACATTGTTTTTCATCCATGGTAGTCATAAAAATTCTGATCGAGATATTTCTAGCACTTTCCCAGCCGTGTCTAGCATGCATAACGGGTGGTTTACCAATGGAGGAATTTTTTTTGACGGATCACCTCTCTATATGGTGAGACACCCGCTTAAACTCTTAGAAAAATTTTCCCCCCAAAATTTTCAAGAAGTCACCACTTCTGACCTTTCCACAAAGTTTCATAGATGCAGTTTCTTTAATTTCGGAGAAAAACAGCTGTGACATACAGACAGACGAACACAGGTCGTGATTTCAATAGGGTTTTGTACTTTAGAACAAAACCCGAAAACTGGATATCCATTACTCATTCTTCAGTTACAAAACGATCGGAACATACCTTGAATAAAACAGAATAAAATATGGCAATCACAAGCAGAAAATACAGCATCGAATCAATTCTTGGATCAACTAAAGACAAAAGAAAAAGGAGGAGAAGAGCGAAACCTAGTTTTCAAGAGCATATCCAGGATGCTAAACAACTAATTAGAAAAAGTGGAGTGAGAACAGATCATCAATAGCAGGATATATCATTGATGAACCTTATAAAATTGTGTGCGCGAATCTGGAAGTAGTATAGAAATTAGGAAAAGTTGAATGCAAGTAAATCCTTGTGGACCTTGAGAGTCCTCAGTGAACAATGTTTTAGTTAATTATTTTGTTTTGATATCGGCAGGTTAATTCTCTTTTTCCTTGCAAATCCGTTGGGCCTTGTCTTTTTGAGGAAACAGATGCGTTTCGAATCCTTTGAGTTATCTTCAGACACTGAAGATGACTTTAGACATTGAAGATCACTCAAGGAAGTTGGAAAGCATTTGTTTATTCCAAAAAAGCAAGGCCCTATGGCTTTTTAAGTAAAAAAAAATGCTTGAATATGATTTTAGGGAATGGATAATGTGGTCTAATAAAAATTATTGAATAAGCTGTTTTTGTAAAAATTGTTATAATTGCAATTTATCTACATGTTACTTCTTTGGCTTTAGCACTGCAATCCCTTTAAGGTATTGGCAACACTAAAAACGAAAAACGAACGTAGTCCTAGACTCCCGAAGACAGGTCCCGATATGGGAGTCGTGGTGGAGACATGGAAGAGAAAACACGTCAGAAATGCATGTGTTTTTATTTAAATGCTAATTAAAGAATTTGTTTTAAAATCAAGTCGCTCTATATTTTTTTCAAGAGTAGGATTTGTGCGTGGGTTTCGGGTAGTGGACGATTACGATCGCGGCGAGGTTCTAAAGGGGAATCTGTTGTTTCGAATGGTCGCGCAAGGTAGAGGGAAGAACTAAAAGTGCGATTGCGTTCCTATTGTGACTGGGTGATGAAAGTGACTAGTTGGTATGATGAGACAATAATAATACACACGTTAATTGATACATATTTGTATTGAACACAATAGACATGTTAAATCGGGAAAGGCCGATACGAGACTGACTGTCAAAGGAACGGCACATAGAAAATAACGATTCACAATAGTCTCCCCCACTTAATTAAAACATATAGAAATATAATTTTAATTCAATTATTCGGTGACATAGTCTTTCAAGAAGTTTGGAGGACATCGGTGACGAGCAGATCTGCGTGGTGGTAGCGTCGGGTTGTTTGTGTCCCCGTCTGCTGGTGTCTGTTGGTCAGGAGTGCCAGTAAGTGTTTCTGGCTGATTGACACCTGGCGCAGTCAATGGCGTAGGCTGTGTGTCCATTGTTGGTAACTCATCAGCTGGCATGCGTCGATATGGAACACCTGAGCTTGGGGCTGGTCTTTGCTGAGATGAAAAGATGACTTGTGTCTTCGGAACCATTGTTGAAATTAGTTGGTCGATGTGCCTTTTCATAGTTCGGCCTGAGTCTAAGTCAATGATATAATGGTACTGACCCAGTTATTGTTCGACAGTCCCAAATTGCCAGCTATCTTGATTGTTCAGGTGCATTCTTGCCTGAACTCTCTCTCCCATTTGGAATGAGCGGATGTGACAGCTGCTTCGGCTCGTTGGCATTACTGCTTTTCTGTTAGGCAGGAGAGCATCAAGGCGTATTCTAATTTTCCTTTTCAGGTAAAGTTCTGCTTGTGACCGTCCGGAGGCTAATGGTGTGTCACGGTATCGAAAAAAGATATTTTGTACTTTTGTGGCTATTGGTGATGAGTCTTCAGCTGCAGCTTTCAATCTTCTTTTCAGGGTTTGTATATTTCTTTCTGCAAGGCCATTAGTTGATGGGTGACCTGGCGCAATAAACTTCTGAAACATTCCCCTTTCTTTACAGTGTGTCTGGAACTCTTCACTTTTAAATATGGCAGCATTATCTGATACTAGGACAGATGGGTAGCCATGCACAGAGAATATAGTTTCTAGGAGTGTGATAGTTGATGCTGATGATGGTGCTTCTTTGAGTATTCGAACTTCAGCCCACTTGGATTTTGCATTGACACACATTAAGAAATAATGGTTGTCAAGGGTCCCTGCATAGTCAATATGTACCCTCTCCCAGTTGTCATCTGGTGGGTTCCATGGATGAATAGCGGCTTTCTGTGGATTGTGCCCGACTTGGGCACAGGATTCACAGGTTTTAACAATTTGCTCGATGTCCTTGTCTAAACGTTCCCAATATACATATCGTCTGGAGAGTTGTTTCATTTTTGTAATGCCCAAGTGTGAGGCATGCAGTTCTTCCAGGATTTGGCGTTGTAGAGATTTTGGTATGACTAGGCGGTCCAATCTGAAAAGCATACCGTTAAAGATGGTGAATGGTTCATCTCTTTGACTGGTTCTGAGGCTGGTCATCAGGGTTTGAAGGTTTTCATCTTTGGCTGTTTCTTCAATAATAGTTTCTGAAGTTATAGCTGGGCTGGAGATTTGAAGTATAGTTTCAGCATACAACGCATTGATTTCTTCATTCATTGATGTTTCAGATGTTCTGAGCAGTTGGGGAATTGGAGCCCGAGAAAGACAATCTACGTTTTCGTTGTCTTTTCCTTTTTTACAGTGTACTGTGAAGTCCAATCCACTTAGAAAGGAGGCATAGCGTAAAAGACGGGCAGATGTCATCTGAGGTAATGCTCGATGTGGATGAAAAATACGAGACAGCGGCTCGTTATCGGTGGCAAGGGTGAAGTTTCTGGCATAAACATAGTTGTAAAAGTGTGTGGCTGCGTAAATAATAGCCAAGGCTTCTCTATCAAGTTGACTGTAATAGCATTCAACTTGGTTCAAAGCTCGAGAGGCATAAGCAATAGGCTTTTCATGACCTTCCTCTTCATGACTCAAAACAGCTGCAATACCGGTTGGGCTGGCGTCTGTTGTGAGAATCAAGGGTTTTGCTGGATCAAAAGGTGTTGATACCCTTTCGCTATACAACTCCGACCTTAGGTTTAAGAAAGCAGCTTCACTGGAGGCTGACCAAACGAATTTTCCATCTTTTTTGAGTGGGCGTGGTAGATGAAAAGATTTTGTGGATAAATCAGGAATGAATTTTGCATAATATGTCACCATACCCAAGAATCGTCTTAATTCCTCTACATTTTTAGGACGTGGCATGTTGAAGACGGCTTGAATTTTCACAGGTGACATTTCAACTTTATTAAATGAGACTATGTGACCAAGATAGCTGATATTTTCTTTGAAGAAGGAACACTTATTTTTAGGGTTTTGTACTAAAATACAAAACCCTATTGCAATCACGACCTGTGTCCGTCTGTCCGTCCGTCCGTCCGTCCGTCCGTCCGTCCGTCCGTCCGTCCGTCTGTATGTCACAGCACTTTTTCTCCGAAACTATAGAGGCTACAGCCATGAAACTTTGGTGAAAGGTCAGAAGTGGTGACCTCTTGAAATTTCAAGGGTGTAAAAATTTTTCAAAGGCGTTTGAGGGGGGTCTCCCCATATAGGGAGGTGACCCCTCAAAAAAAAAAATTTCACCATTGGTAGTCGAGTAGGGTGTCATTGGAAAGGTCTCAATGAGATCTTTTCAAAACAAGTCTTAGAATCGCCTTATGAGTACCGAGGGGGGCAGGGGAAGGGGAAATGTACGAACTTTTCGCGTACCCCCTCCCCCCCCCCCTCGCGATTGGACACCTTCCATTCGAAAAATCTGAAAAAAATCATGAATGTAGGCCTTAATGAGTACAACAACAACAAATACATAAGAAGTCGAAATTCACTCAACTTTGTTAGTAATAGTATGATTTATCGATTTTGTGTTTTCTTGAATAAAATCTAAACGGTACCTTTAAACTCAATAAAATTTAGGGAAGAGATGACTATTTATAAGATTATTTTTTTCTGAAAGTTTCGTAAAGATCGAATAGTATTTGCCGAAGTTATAGCGATTTGAATTTTCCTGTATTACTATGGAGCAATATGCCCTGTATTACTATGGAAACATATGGCTATGGAGCCATATGCGCTTTTTACCGACTTAGACACTACAGCTTTGCTAGAATTTGCATGAAAATTTCAGGAGTGATAGGTTTCATGAAGATAAGTACATACAATTGAAACAAGTCGAAGAGGCAGGAGAGAGCTCCTAGCAAAAGGGTTTGTAACCATTCTAGAATTCGAAAAAATAGGCCATGAATCGATGATTACAGTACAGAGGAGTGGCACCTGAAACAAAAATTTCATGAAAGGTAGCCGATATGAGTATCAACTGAAAGTTCTCTATGAGAGCTTTTCAAAACAGTTCTTAAACTGACAGTTTTTGCTTCAGTGGGGGCACAGGGGGGAAATACATGAAAAATGTGTTTTCTCCCACCCGTGATCTAAAAAATCTGAAAAAATTATCAAAGGAGGTATTTATGGGTATAACTATAACAAATACCTCAGATGTCAAAATTCGTTCAACTTTGTTAATAATAGTATGATCCTCGAATTTCACATTTTCTCCAATTAAATCGTCTTTGACATGTTTCTTGATTTTATTCGTTGCTGGGTACTGCAGTTTGTAAGTTAAGTACAAAACCCTTCTGACATGAGCATAGGTCTGTCTACCCAACTTGTTATTTAGATGTAGATCGTTTCCCTTGAGTCGTTCTAAACAAGCAACCAGGTTCCTTGTACATTCTTCCATTGATGAGCCATGGCAGATAATGTCATCAAAATATGCTTCAACGTTTGATAGGCCATTGAGAATTTGTGAGAGTATGCTATTGAATTCAGATGGTGCTGTTTTGATACCAAAACTGAGACGATTCATTTGAAATGTGCATTTGTGTGTCGTGATTGTTTGGATTTTCTGTCCTTCCGCATCCATTTTGAAGTGTAAATATGCCTTGTACAGGTCGAGTTTGCAGAAGTGCTTTGAATTTCTGAGGCTGTGCAAGACTTCACCAATGCGACGAATTGGATGATTAGCTGAAACTAATTTTGCGTTGACTCCACATTTGTAATCAACACATAAACGAACCCCTCCATCAGGTTTAGGTATTACGACGAGTGGTGATCCCTAGTCGCTTGAGGATACTGGAGTAATAATACCTTGTGACTCAAGAATTGCAAGTTCTTCCTCAACTCGCTGGCGTAGTGCAAAAGGGACATCGCGTTCCCTAGTAAAGATGGGTTTTACTCCTTCTCTGAGCTGAAGTTTTATTTCTAGGTTTGGCACACAACCTATGCGTTCTTCAAAAAGAGTTGCGTATTGTCTGAGTATGTCTTCAAGAGGAATGACAGCGTTGATTGTAACTACATGATCCGAAGTGAGCCGTTCTTTATCGATTTCTTTGAGATCAATTCTGAGAGTGCGAATCCATATTCAACCCGGAAGTGCATCAAATCCTGCAGGAACAATGAATAGGTCCGCATCAATTTCTCTATTTTTATATTTTACCGACTGTGAGACTTTCCCTAAGGGCTTAATTATATGAGCTGAGTAAGAGCGGAATGATACCTGTGTTAGTTGTAGTGTAGCATTGAGACCAAGACGTTTGAATGCTGTCTCTGATAGAAGTGAGAATTTGGCTCCTGAATCGACTTCAAATGCCTGTGGCTTGCCATTGAGGAACACTTTGACGATAAATTTATCAGAACCTGGGCTGAGCTCGTATAAGTCTTCAGTGCAGTGAATGTGACCAATACCATATTCTGAGCCAGAGTTTTAATCATTCTGAGAAGACTATGTTGCGATGGCATGTGTCTTTGAATTTCGAAGAATGGTGGTGATACAGACCTTGGACACATGACCAATTTTCTTGCAGGAAGTGCATTTAAGCGCGTTGCGGTCGATTTTGCATTGATTTGCCTTGTGGTTGGTTTGCCCTACCACATTTGAGACAAAGTCCATCAACGCCCAAAGAACGATAGTCAACCCGTGTCATGTGTTGGGACTGTGAGCGTTGGTGTGAACTAGGACTTGTATTTCGACTTTGGTTGGATTGTGATTTCCTATGTGACCTGTTGACCCTTGAGACATTGTTTGTGTCACTACTGAGATTGGTGAAATTATCTGGGATTTTGGTAAACTGGTTGCTTTCAAAACGTGATGCTTCCAATGCTGTGGCTTTGTTGAGCAGCTCATCGAAATTTTTGAACGCATAGTGTTGTAAGAGCTGTTCTCGAATCCAGTTGTCTTTTACTCCTCTAACAAATTGGGCACATAAAAAGGTATCAGCAATGGAAATCACTGATTTGCATTTACATTCAACATAAAAATTACAATCTTTCAATTTCTCCTTCAGGGATGCAACGAATTCTGAGATTGATTGTGTTGGCTGCTGAGTAACATTTAGGAAATAATGCTGAGCGACTACAGTTGAGACAGGCGGTGACAACATATATTTGAAAAGTTTGGTTAGCTCAACAAATGGAACATCTTTCATGGGTTTCTCAGGACCCAATAATGCAGCTAAGTTGTTATAATGCGTAGAGCCAATTGATGCACACAACAATTGAGACATTGTGATAGGGGAATCCACATTTTTGAGACTACAGTAATTGTCAAAACGTTCTAAATAAGAAGTAAATCTTTCCTTCTTGGCGTCATATGATTCGAATGGTGAGACTTGGGGAGCTGAACTGGATCCACTTGTCCCCAATGCGGCAGTGAAGACTGAGAGAAATTGTTCGAATTGTTGTTGATCCATTTTCCCAGCTGGAGCTGTCTCGGAAACGACACAAAAATAATGGCGGCTGAAAACGTGGCGGCTACGCGGCGGGATCTAACTGTTTCACTGTGTCACACTGGTTTTCACTGGCAGTTGCAAACGTTTTAATCCTCGTCGCCAACTTATTGTGACAGGGTGATGAAAGTGATTAGTTGGTATGATGAGACAATAATATACACACGTTAATTGATATATATTTGTATTGAACACAAAAGACATGTTACATCGGGAAAGGCCGATACGAGACTGACTGTCAAAGGAACGATACATAGAAAATAACGATTCACAATAGTTCCCTTGGGGTGCCCACCAGGGAGGAAATGGCCACGCTATTGCAGGGCTTACCAACTTTTTCGGACATACAAAATGGCGGACACAGTGAAAGTGCCCTGAAACAAACCGATCGTGCTGGCTTGGAAGATTGTGTTAGTGACGACGGTAGATGTGAGGAACGGAAAGATGATGAAAATGTCAGATCGGAACGAAACGATACGGTTGAGTTTCGTGAACGTCAATTCTTGGTAAATGAACATTAACTAGCTCGGCGCGAGATTGAAATGCTATGGCGGGAAAATGATTTATTGCGTAGAATGAACGATGCGAACAAACAGAATGCGAAAGTCGGAAAAGAACAGTTGTTGCACCCGATTGAAGTGAGGCAATTTTGCCATTATTCGATCCGGGAAGCAAAGTAAGTCGTAGTGCGCAATAGTGGGTCGCAAAATTAGGAAATTTAAAAAAAGATTATAACTGGAAAGAGCGCACGATTCTCCATTATGTAAATTTAACGTGAAAAGGAGCTGCAAAATTGTGGTTAATGAGCTGTGAAGTGACATTTAGCTCTCGGGCTCATTTAAACAAGTATTTCTTGAGGCATTTCCTCTGGTACAAGATGAAGTGGAAATTCATTTGACGTTGCCAAATCGAAAAATCAAGCCGAATGAAAACGATGATTTTGTTTATGTGATGAAAACTTTGGAAGCAAAAGGGATCAAGAGCAAACAAGCGGTAGTAAAATATATCATTAAAGACCTGTAGGATAATGCGGTACTACAAATTTTTCGTTTGAAGGTGTACAAGACTTGCTGTAACAATCGAATTATTATTCGAGTGTTAAAGCATCGACAAAGCTCCAGCGAAATAATGTGAACCTGCAAACTAAATCAGAACGAGATATTCGGCAAAATTTAAAAAAAGCATCGCCAACGTCAAAAGTGAAGTGCTTTAATTGCAACATGCTTGGGCACATATCCAAAGACCGTACTACGCTGAAAAGAAACCGAGGTGATTATTACAAATGCGAAAAATCTGGTCACGTATCAAAAGATTGCACACTGCAGTTCCAGGAGTGCAACTCATTAAAGACACAGTCATTCAAGAAGAAGTTCATGCAGGGTTCTTTATGAATTGTATAGTTAAGATTAAAAATTTAGTCAGGTTTTTTTTTATGAAATAAATGTGAAATCATTAATTGACACAGGAAGTCCTAAGTATAAGCTTAATGAAACAAAGTATTTTTCCCAAATTAATTGGTTATGAATTTGTAAATATTCCATAGCTGATTGGAATCTATAGTAGCAAATTAGAAATCTTAGGCTTACTTAAGGCAAACGTCATAATTAACGGTACTCGTATATCTCATTTGACTAAGTTTTATGTTGTCCCGGATTCTACAGTGGTACAGTGTTCACGTCTGATCGGTTTAAACAATTTATGAATACGGAAGAAGTTCAGCTCATATTAATTGCCTTACATCCATTGAAGTCCAATGGTCAGGTAGAGAGAATAAACCACGATATAATACCAATGTTGGCTAAGGCCGTCGATCTTGATAGTAAACTGTGTTGGGATAAACTGCACTCACAACTAGAATACGCTCTTAATAATACTTTGAGTCGATTGATAGGTACAACACCATATAAGATGCTATATGGTGTTAATCAACAAAATTACGTGTCCAACTAAGTTTCCGGATTTGTGGAGGATCTTATAAATTTAGCGACACGAAATTTAGAAGCGATTAGATCAGAAGCTGGTAAGAAGATAAAGCAAACGCAGGATCAGAATAAAATATATTTTGATAAAAACCGTTAACCACCAAAAATATATAAATATAGGAGATCTAGTTATGATATCAAATGTTGATACTACAGTAGGAGTGAATAACAAGCTTACTCCCAAATATAGAGGTATCTATAAGGTAAAGAAAGGTTTAAGTAACGATATGTACTTCATCGGGGACGTTGAAGAGTTCCAAATTACACAAAAGCCATTCGAAAGGACATTTGATGTCTCTAGGATGAAAGCCTCAGAAGTTCTAACATAAAGTAGTTTAGAATGCATATGATTTAATAGAATAAGAAAAAAAAGACAATTGAGACAATGTATGAATTTTTATTTATTTCCTTAGTGAATAAAAAAAAATATTATAATGAACAGATGTATGAAGTTTGAAGAAAGATAATAATAATAACTACATGAAGAAATAATAATCGAGGACGATTAACGTCAGAATTGGCCAAATTGTAGGCAACATTAAAAACAAACGTAGTCTCAGCATACCGAAGACATGTCCCGATATGGGAGTCGTGGTCGAAACATGGAAGAGAAAACACGTCAGACCTGCATGTGTTTTTGTTTAAATGTTAATTAAAGAATTAAAAAGTTGGAACCGTGCATTTGTTTTAAAATTAAGTTACTCTACAAGGCCTTTGCTTGAAAATAGTCATAGTATCTCATTATCTTGAATGACTATATTGACTTTGGAAGGTAATATGGTCACCACAACGCTTTGACCGTCTATCCATCCACCCAGCTGCGATACGTTCTGATTTCAAACCAGTACATATCATAACCAATTGGCCATACAGTTCATCCGAAGAATCATTCGAAACAACACCAATAAGATTCCATCTGTCTTAGCCAACCCGTAATTGCGTTTTGATTGCTTGTGATTACTCGCGTTAGTATTGATGGTTATTCAGTTTAATTGCCTGAAATAACTTTTTGTCATTTAAATACTAGAAATATAGCATTAACAGCTTCAGAATATCGCCATCAAATTTTCATATTTCTATTTTACTTTCGAACCATTATATTTAGAAACGATTACTTTTGAAATGAATATAATTCATTCGAGACTTCTTACAAAATATGCTATTCACTTTTAGAAATAGGCCATCTAATCCTGCGGGCAAATACTTCTCAGTTTCACCATCCTTTGGGTGCTTCACTTGTTTAGTATGAATGAATTAAGTTCCCGATAAAATATAAAAGTTCAATGAAGCCATCGAGGAATGGTTGTAGACCAGAAATTTCCATTAAATATTGTTAACGCATGTGAGTAGGAGGCCTTTCATTTTTTCCAACCTTGTGATTGTCGGTGTTTCATATGCTTCCGTATTGTTTCGATGCTTAATCTTGGGAACTACTTTCTTAATAGATTTTTGTCATTAAGAACCATTGGGCAGGAGTTGTCGCCATCAGAATGTTGACATTGCTTCTGATAAACCCAAATCAAACTTTCTGAGAAATTCAGTCAATGGTTTGAGTCCGAACCGGAATGAAGAAGACATCATCCCTTTGATGATTTATTTTCATCATGATTGCTTAATGGTCGCTATCATAATGAAGCACCTGCTGTTACCATTGAGGACTGTGTAATTTCAGTTCAAGTCTTGCGTAACATAAGTAATGCAAAGGTCCAAATATAAATTTGTCTTAATGTATGTTGGGATCTCCAATCCATATAAATTATACCTGCATTCCGTTTGTTTCTTTGTTATTCATGATTTTAGAAATACCTGTACATGTCTTAGATTATCGTCAGCCTTTAGCCATAATGTATGCCAGGCATTAAGATCACTGGCAAAAATATAATAACCATCCAGTCAGTTCAATTCGAGTAGTACAAAGAAGGAATTGAGCTCTTTCTTGCATTTGAGAACGTTCCTCCCCATTGAAGAGGCCAAGATAACCAAGAGGTTATCTCCTCCTTGTAATGAAATTTTAATAATAGACTGCACAAGAAATTTAAAGTTTTTGAATTCCAGTTGATCAGTATTTTGTAAGCAAAAGGGTCCTCTAACCAATACCGCAGTGCCACTTCTCCTATCATGCCATGAATCGAGGTGGATTTCAGTGAAAAGCATGGTGTCAGACTTTTGATTGACAGTGAATTTCGGGAGAAAGTCTCGTCAAAGTACAGTACCGATGGAGCTGACGTTGATTGAGAGGGCCCATCCATGGAAATGTGACTGAATGAAAAATGATTTTGAAGCGTTTTGATCTAAATACTGAAATACGAAATTATGTTTTTGAACTTACTTATCAATCCTTTCTGAAGTAGATTCAAGCTGTTCATAAATTTTTAGGTGCAGCTAATTATTTCTACTTAAATTATTTGTATTTTTATCTGCTAGTCTTCTAGCGTTGAGTGCAAATGATACTTGAGCTTATTGGAGCTGAAAGATATCACTCTGTTGCTTTGAAATTGTAGTGAATTTAAATGTTTCAAAAGTCCGTAAAGGACTGCAGCGATGTTCTGCTGCCTCGGCAGAAGAAGATGGAGATATCTGCCGAGAATGCCCTCGTCTGGGGACGCGTGAATGCGCTGGCAGGCTATCATTGCGGTGTCGTGGGGCGGGTTCATTCCTCCAGCACGAGGACCCACTACAAAAAATTTTCGCACTCAGGAATTTTTGTGGTCAAACTAAAACGAAGCGACCGAAGTCGCAAAAAGTGTAGGTAACTACACCGAGAGAAAAGGACTTGTTCCGAGAACAAGTGGAACATGTAAAAAGGGGCGGACTTAGGGCAACTTCGTCGTTACCCGGCGAAGCTCATGGCCCACAAATGAGACAAGGGCAACCGAGTGGTGATGGAGCCCCTTCGCACCCACCTAACCGGATTTAAATCCATATTTTGTTGCAGTGGCCAGGTATTCCTCTTCTGAGTGGAAAACTCATACAACTTGACTTGTTTAAACTTTCCCATCAGAAGGGGAGTACCCAGGTGACCAATTTATGCCATAAAACTATGCAATTCGATTGCATAACTCTATGTTATAAAGAGGCACTCGGCTTGGACCACTCAACCCGCGGCGTCACCTGAAACAAAGAAGGATTAACTATGTACCCAGCGGCTGGCTCATGTTTTGAGGTAGAAGCCTGCCACCGTACCGGGTCCTATACCCGGTCAGAGTTCCAAGAAATGAAAAGACCGAAGGTTTTTAGATTTTAGCGATTCATTATTTTCATTTTGTTCCTATAATTTATAATTTAAACAATCCTTTGAACTTCAAGGGAAAATCTCAATATAATTGAAGTAAAGAAAGTTGGTTAGTTCAATATACTAATATTTTTACAAAAAAAATCAGTTGCTACAAAAATAGAAAAAAAAATACTAATTTAAAAAGGGCCAAATTATGAAAAGAAAGCAATTAAAAAGAAAAACATGAGGCAAAAATTTGAAATATATATGAAAGAAAAATTAAATACAAAATTTGAAATATACATGAAAATAAATTAAATACAAAATTTGAAATATACATGAAAACAAGTTGGGTAAACAGACCTACGCTCATGTCAGAAGGGTTTTGTATCCAATTTACAAAATGCAGTCACCAGATCGAATCAAATCAAGAAACATGTCAAAGACGATTTTATTGGAGAAAGTATGAAAAACGAGGATCATACTATTTTTGTTATTGTTACGCTCATAAATATCTCCCTTGATAATTATTTCAGATGTCCATTCGCGAGGGAGGAAACACATTTTTCATGTATTGCCCCCCTGTGCCCCCACTGAAGCAAAAACTGACAGTTTGAGAACTGTTTTGAAAAGCTCCCATGAAAACTTTCATTTCATACTCATATCGGCTACGTTTGATGAATTTTTTTTTCAGGGCCACTCTCCTGTACTGTTACCGATTAATTGCCAATTTTTTCGAATCCTAGAATGGTTACAAAACCCTTTTGCTAGGAGCTCTCTCCCGCCTTCTTGACTTGTTTCACTTATGAGGATTAATTGTGGGTACTCATCTTCAGTCATTCATTAAATTGAATCAAGTGTTCAAAGCATGCACCTTAAACGCTGAAGTTGGGAAAAAATGACTCAAAATAATTCAATCTTTGCATTTGAAACAGCCACTATTTTGTTTTACAATTACTGATACCACTAGCTGAACCGATTCTCAAAGATATACATGACACTTATCATTCCTGAAATTTTCATGCAAATCCTAGCAAAACTGTAGTGTCTGAGTCGGTAAAAAGCGCATGTTGTTCCATAGCCATATGTTGCCATAGTAATAAATGCAGCGCATATTGTTCCATAGTAATATAGGAAAATTCAAACCGCTATAACTTCGCTAAATATGATTCAATCTTTATGAAACTTTCAGAATAGATCAATTTTATAAATAGTCAATAGTGTACTGAATTTCATTGAATTTAAGGGTACCGTTAAGATTTTATTCAAGAAATCATAAAATCGATAAATCATACTATTACTAACAAAGTTGAGTGAATTACGACTTCTCACGTATTTGTTGTTGTTGTACTCACCAAGGCATACATTCATGATTTTTTTCAGATTTTTCGGATCACAGGTGTCCAATCGCGAGGGGGGGGGGGGGACACAAATTTTTCGTGTATTTTCCCTCCCTGTGCGCCCCTCGAAGCGAACTTTGCCAAACTAAGACCTGTTTTGAAAAGTTCTCATCGAGACCTTTCATTTCATACCCATATCGGCTACCTTCAATGAAATTTTTTTTTCGGGGGGCCACTCCCCTATATGGGGAGACCCCCCTTAAATACCTCATAAAATTTTTTTGTAGTTGATCTTTGAAGAGAGCACCACTTTACATCTACACACAAAATTTGATGCTTCTAGCTTAAGTAGTTTCCGAGAAAAACTGCTGTGACACACGGACGGACGGACGGACGGACGGACAGACAGACGGACAGACGGACAGACAGGACGCGATTTTAGAAGGATTTTGTAAAATTATTTTACAAAACCCTAAAAAATGAAGGAAACAATCGCATGGATAGACTAAGCAATTCATTGCCTGCAAATGACCTAAAATAAGTCGGGGTGATCTCAGCACTCAGGTTGGCAATGAGCTTCCTCATCGGAGAACGACTGAAGGATATAGCAAGTTCCCCGATGAGATAGTGGAATGACTGGAGGATATAGCATCCACGATGAAACAAATAACAACGATCGGCACTTGATTGAATCTAGTCGTACGTTTGACTTACTTCCCACAATGGGATGATCTGGATATCACCAGATGGCAGCATACAAAACCAGATCGCCCATGTTTTGATCCAACAACGTTTAGCACCGAGCATATTTGATGTCCTTACATACCGAGGAGCCAACTGTGGCTTAGATCATTACTTGATCAAATTAATTTATCGATGGCATATGTCAAAGGCGTATTCGACAAAGACCAGCCCTCTACAAAAATTCGATATCAAAAAATTCCAAACGGCATCTGTGGCAATACATTTCATGGAGACCCTCGATAACCATCTAGCTTTCATTCTATCAGATATAGTACATCGCTGAAAACAAACAACGAGCTCTGGATGGAAGTGAAAGCGGCTACTAAGACCATAGCAGAACCGACGATGAGACATCAAATCCGGTGCAAAACAAACATTGATTGGCTCGATGTTGAGTGCCAAAATGCGCTAGACAAAAAGATTTTGGCGTACAAACAATATATAGGTGGGAAAACTAGGACAAAAAGAGAATATCATGCACATCTTACAAGTGTAGCGAATAAGACAATAAAACCAAGAACAAAATACTATGACAAACAATTGAGAAGTATCAATGTAAGTCTACCGAGCAACACCATAAGCAAAGCATACACATTAGTGAAATGGTTATCAGCCCAAGACCACGCTCTGCCGTGACAACTATGGATACATCATCATTGATGAAAACAGGATTAAGAAAAGATGGGCATCATATTTCAAGAGCCTTTTAAATTCTCCGCACAGCTCCAGAGCCTCGGAGCTTAGAGATATTCTTGGACAGCTTCCATTGGACCAACCTACTCTGGATAAACTCTGTTCTACCGTCAACGTCCAAAATAATATTAAGCACCGGGCATCAATGAGATCCCAGTGGAGCTCATTAAATATGGTGGCAGCAGTTTTCAGAAAGCTATACATAAAATTATCCAGCACATTTGGGAACTAAAACATAAGCCAAAAGAATGGAGCTAATCAATTATATTTCCTATCCACAAAAAAGGGGGCAGATCATACGCTAACAGCAACATAGGGGAGTATCAAGTTGGTTTTAACCTTAAGCAAGCATATGACAGTATTGATCGTAACGTGCTGTACCAAATAATACTAAGTTTTGGTAACCGAGCCAAATTAATCCACCAAATGACCTCGAATCGGCATCTATAACCAACTCACTGATGCCTTTGAGACAAATATCAGACTGAAGTAGGGAGATGAGCTGGCTGCATCGCTAATTAATTTGGCTCTAGAATATGTCAACAGAAAGCTACGTTGTTATATAAGTCGAAATAAGTGGTAGCCTATGCGGACGACATCAAACTATTGTCAAGGTTGTTAACAGCCGCCAAAGAAATTTTCGTGACACTCGAAAGTGAAGCAATACTAGTAGGGCTACAAATCAATGAAAATAAAATAAAGCTCATGACGCAGTTGAGGAAGTATGTCTCAAATGCTCAAAATAACACACTTGGTGAATACGATGTCGAAAATATGAATAAATTTGTGTATTTGAGTGCCAACATTTCAAGAACCGTTAATAAAACAGATGAAATACCTCGAAAAATACAGCACGCAAATAAAATATTTTTTTCCTTTATGACAATTTTGAAGACCAGCTGCATACATTAGATAACAAAGCTTCAAGTATACAAATCTGTGATAAGCCCTGTGCTGTGAAACACGGGCCCTAGCCCAAACATCCGCAAACATAAATAACACCTTCAAAAGACGGTTGCTGAGGCATATAATTGAGCGAAGCTAGACGAGAACCAATGGTGAATTCGATACAACCATGAGCCGTGTGAAATTGTTGACAATCCTGAGGTCTCATCGATTGTAGGACTGCAGAAGCTGAAACAGGCTGGCCACATAAATCGTATGGACGAACGATGGATACTCAAAAAGGTATGCGTTGGGAGAACTAAAGGACAGAGACCGGTGTGGAAGCCAAGGAAACGCTGTTCTGACTCGGTCGACGAAGACAGTTCATTACTGCTCGGATTTCAAAATCAAAGGACATGGTCAATGGACCGAGACCTGTTGCAAAAAGCGAAGGTCCCGAAGGGGCTGTAGCGCTGCGAAGCTGAATAATTTCTCATTGGTGGCGTTGGATGTTCTAGGCTCCTACATTTTTATACAGCTAGTATCGAATCCAGTAATAATATCAAGCGATGAATCAATTGTTTGTATAATACGACAAGCAAAATTTTTCTAGCAAAAATCATTTTTCAATTGCCCTTTTGAAAAACCCATTTTTAAATGAGCGGTAGGGGCTATTTAAAAAAAATGCATCCATACGCAACAAATACTACACGAAGAGTACAAAATTGACCTTTTGCAATGAAGTCCCGATGATTTTTTAAAAATTTGTTTCCAATTAATGTTGTAATAATAAGCTCTTTCAAAATAAATAAAATTAATTTCCAACTGACATTTAAAAATTATTTAATTTTTGAATAGCATTGAGGAGATTCACTGGACACAAAGCAATAAGTAAACTCTTTAAAGTATTTGAGCGGTCATTTTACGGGTACAACAATAATATGTTCGAGCAGAGAAATCAAGAGGCAACTCACTTATCATGTTTTTAGTACCGTTGCACCAAATAAGGAAGAAAAAATGAAAGATGTGGTGAAGTCAGTCTAGCTTTTTAGGATTTTTCTTCTTGGTAACACTGTAGGACTATGATAGTTGGAAGGATTCTTACTGTGCCAAGTAGAAGTTTGATGTAGAAACTGCTAATAATTACAAAACCGTGGAATATATGATAACTAATGTTCAATTCTCAACATTTAAAGCATCTCATCAAAAATGAATGAAAAAATATTTAGTGAGGAAAAACTGCTATATTTTATAAAAAAACCTGCTACAACTATCCTTTAAAAAATCTGACTTTAGATGCATCTGCTGCCGTATAAAATAACAACAGATACAAAACCTGAAAAAATAGCTACCGTACATTTCTTTTGAATTAGGTATCATCCACAGGATCTAACGTCAGGAAATCAAAATTTTTCTGCAACGGCAAAATCAACCTCCGTCTGTGAAACCCATATCATCTCAACGATAATGCCTTGGGCAAATAAACATATCTACATACAAACGCACTTTTCCCAATTTCATTGATAGTTTAGTCAGTTTGGTTCATTTTAGCAATTCAGTCACACATAGGCACACACAGAAACGGAGGAATCCCTTCACCCATTGTGAAAGGACCGGCCATTCTTATCTGTCCATTTGCCGTAAATTTAATAGACTCCTATATCTGTTCATTGTGCACGATAATCCTCATCATGTAGTCATCACTGCCATTTAAAACCATTGTTCAGGTTTCAATCCTTAACCGAACTACACTACCCCTGTGCCGGTCCCGTCGCAACGCTAGGAATTGCTGGGAGTATTAAGACCTCTATTTACATGCGAACAATTGGCAAAAGTTGAAAAGGTGTTCTGGCTTTGTTGCAAGGCTCAAAATCAACGTACTTAGTTGGTATTTTACGGAGAAAGTTTTTTATTACTGCCTTTACGGACGCTACTTACTTTATTTGGTTGGCGAGTTTCAATCTGAAGTCGACGACTTTTATCTACAAGCATAACAGCAAGGATATGGTTTTTCTTCGGCAAAGGGCAGTGATTGACTTTACAAAAGTCGTTCATGGGAAGCTGAAACATATTATATTACCGCTAAGATACGACTCCGATTAGGTTGATGTATTGAAACAGGAGACTAGAAGTTTTCGATTCAATTTGAAGGAGATAATTTATCTGTAGGACAGACGATTGTGATATGGTGGTTTTTCAATCCACTTGGAAAATGGTGTTTGTTGCAGGAATCTTGGTATCTTTAAAGACATATTTTTCAATTTGCTCTCAAAAGCTGTAAAGAAAATTAAATTTATTAAAAATGCTGAATATGAAAAAAACTGAATTAATATTTTCCTTTCGTTTTGAATTTTCTTTGCTTTTTCACACGCTTCCTAACTTAAAGGAAGGAATTTCCCCTAACATTTGTGAAGCTTTACTTTAAGCGAATCTTGAATAAAAGTGTGTTTTATGTCCGAGTATATGATTTAGATGTCATTCCCGCCTGTTTACCCGTATTAAAAGTTAAGCTAAAGTAAAAAATAATCTAAAAATAACTTTCATAAGCTGAACTTAAAAGTATAAAATTTAACTTAAATTTATCATAATACCTATGTTCATAGTAGCTCCTTCTTCGGTAACTTATCATATAGGTATACTAAGGAAAATAAGTTCTAGAGACGGTCTACGTATATAAATCTAGATCATTTCAAATATCCATGCTAGTAAAGGGTGGTCCAACCAAAACGCACGATGTTAAGTGTAAATAAAACAAAAGTTTTCAAAAAATTATGTTAATATCGTTTGTTATAATAGAAGGATCTATAACAATTATGTGTAAAACAAAATATTGCCCAAATGCTCGCCATGGCTACGGTGGCATACATCTATCCGATTGTCCATATTTTCAATAACTATGAGACATAAACGAGGTTCAATGTCGTTAATGTGCTGAATTATTTCATCCTTTAGCTCTCTCTTCTTGTCTTATTGACCTACACTTTTTCTTTTAAATATCCTTAGAGAAAGAAGTTCAATGCTGTCAAATCACAGGTTTGTGGTGGCCAATTAACATCACCACAACGTGAGATAACAGGGCCATTGAATTTCTCGCGCAAAAGAACCATTGTTTCGTTGGCTGTGTGTCAAGTGGCACCACCTTGTTGGAACCACATATCGTTCAGGTCCATAACCTTAATTTCTGGCCACAAGAAGTCCGTTATCATCTCGCAATAGCGATCACCATTCACGGTAACTGCTTGGCCGTCCTCATTTACGAAGAAGTACGGCCCGATGACGCCGCCTGCCCATAAACCGCACCAAACAGTCACTCTTTATGGATGCATTGGCTTTTCAACTATCATTCATGGATTCTCATTGGCTCAAATGCGGTAATTCTGATTTTTAACGAATTCACTGAGGTGAAAGTGTGCCTCGTCGCTGAAGATGATTTTCTTTGTAAAGTCATCGTTCCCTTCTGTCTGTTCAACCAACCATTTGGCGTATTTCCGATGCTTGAAATGGTCAGTAGGCTTCAGCACTTGAGTTAATTGAACCTTGTGAGCGTGTAAATTCAGATCTTTATTGAAAATCGCATCAGTGATGTTCCTGAGATGTTCAATTGTTAGGAACCACGACGAGTCGAGGTTGACGGCTCTTTTGCCACACTATCGCGAATAATAGCAATGTTTTCCACAGAACGAACGGAGAAAGTATGCGCAGGTGATTTCATATTTCCTACAGATCCGGTTTCCTGAAACTCGCGCACAATTCTCCCAATTGGGGACACATTTGGTCGATTATGCTGGCCAAGAATCGACAAAGTGCACAAAATGCATTTCGATTTGGTTGAAATTCATTTACATAACACTGTAAAAATGCAATACTAGTTCTAATATCCCTTTGCTCTTTCTCCCTCACTTCTATTACATGTATATCAGACTACTGCATTATCATTACTTTGTGTTATTTTGTAAAAGGAGTAAGTCGCACTGAATATACCGTTTGAGCAAGGCACGCTGATTTTTACTGCTGTTAATCTAACTAACCTCAACAGGTTATGGGCTTAGGCCCAGCAATAGCAGTTGAAAAAATAAAAAATTTCAAGTGAATCTCGTGAAAACATAAAAAGTAGTGATCGCGAATGATGAGTGCGATAGCTGTTTCAATAATTGAAAAACTGCATGATAAAAATTATTGTAGCTGGAAGCTCCAGATGAAAAGTGCTCTAATTTGTCAGGATCTGTGGAAATATGTAAATGGCCCAAAACCGGAGGAAAACGACGCAGCTACCGTCAGAGTGGAATGGTCCAACAAAGACGAAAAAGCTTTAGCCACTATTACGCTGAATGTAAGTGCATCACAGCTTATTCACATTAAAAACGCTAAAATTGCAAAAGATGCCTCGAAAACTCTAGAGGGGATTCATCAACCTGCTGGGCCTGGTAATAAAGTTACGCATTTCAAGCAAGTTTTGTCATTCAAAAAAGCGGAGAGTTTATCTATGTCCACACATATACACAGTTTTGTCGACATTTCGGAAAAATTAAAAGAGATATGCATATCAGTCAAAGAAGACCTACTATCTATTATTCTATTAGCGAGCCAGCCAAAATCATTCGACAATTATGTAGTTGCGATGGAGACAAGAGATAAGTTGCCGACTTTCGAAAATTTAAAAACAAAGTTGATCGACGAAGGCTGCAGGAAAGATGCCCAAAAGGACGAAAGTAGAGAGTTCGAACATGTTTTAATGTCAAAAGCGAAATTGGAGCAACGGAATACCCGAGCAAAAGACAATGACAAATTTAGAAAGAAAATAGAGTGCTTTTTGTGTGTCACAAAACGCTCCACTACGCCGCTGAATGTAGGAGTACGCGAAAAGGGAAACCGATATCCGTATCATTAGCCAAAATGAACACTTCGCTTGCTGCGAATTCATCGAATAATTCGATCACCAACAATACTTGGATTATTGACAGCGGGGCGACAGCTCATATGTGCAACGACAAAAATTTTTGTTTGTTGAGTTAATTTGAACAATGATTAAACAATTTTTTTCGCAAATAATAAAACAATTGACGCAAAAGGCAAAAGTACAGTGAAATCTAAAAGAAGTGTTGTATGTACCTGATCTTCGTGCAAATTTTATTTCAGCAACAGCAAAAACGACAGTGAGTTTCGAACGCAAGCAGTGTAAAATAAAATGAGAAAAATCGGTGATTTTAACACCGAAAAGGGTCGGTAATTTGTTTGTTTGCACAAATGATGCACAGTATGCGAATGGAAACGCGATAAATAGTGCGTTGAATGATGATTATTTGAAGTGGCATAGTCGGTATGGTCATCTAAATAGAAAAAGTATTTGTGAACTGTATAACAATAAAATGGTACATGGGCTTGACGTAAACATTTCAAGTGTCAACCGCGTAGAAACTGCGAAGTTTGTTTAAAAGGAAAGATGACAGTGAAATCGTTTACAAAATTTTCGGAAAATCGTTATCACTAGAATTTATACATAGTGATATATGTGGTCCAATGAGACAAAATTCGGTTGATGGAGCAAAACATGTTGCCACTTTCATAAACCATTGCACCAGCTTGATGTTTATTGTATTTTTGAAGCAAAAAAGTGAAATAATTAGTGCGCTAAAAACATTTAAGCAAATTGTAGAAAACCAGTCGGGGTATAAAATAAAAATGTTTCGCAGCGATAATGCAAAAGAGTATTTAAGTCGTGATTTCACAGAATATCTCAATCAACATATTATCCGTCGGCAATTAAGTGCTGAATACACACCGCAGCAGAATGGTGTGGCTGAGTGTGCAAACCGCACACTGATCGAAATGGCTCAGCGTATGTTGATTCAAGCGAATTTACCAGCGACGTAGTGGGCGGAGATTGTGAATACGGTATGTTATTTGCAAAACCGAGCACCTACCAGATTGCTTGAAAAAAAATACACCTTTTTAAGCTTGGCATGGAGTAAAACCGCCAGTAAAACACCTAAAAAAATTTGAATGCCAAGCAATAATGCTAAATAAGCAGACATGCAAGTCGAAATTTGATCCGAAAGGAATACCAGTTATATTTGTAGGATATAGCGAAAAAGCAAAGGCTTACCAGCTTTATGAACCCAATTCACGGAAAATGTACAAAAGCAGAGATGTAACATTTTCGGAAAACGAATCTGATACAAATGAGAATAACGATTATCAGTTAGTTATTTTCGATAATGAACCCGAAGAAGAAAATATGGAAAGTAAAACATTCGAGGCCATGGGAGAGACTCCTAGTAGTAAGACTATATCACCAAACAAACGCATGGACAGTGATGAAGTTTACGAAAGCGATCAAGACGAAAATGAACAAGATAAAGAAAAACCAATTGCGAAATCCTATGATAAAGGAGGTAGACCCAGAATTATCAGGACGGGTAAATCAGGAAGACCGCGCCTAATTCGAACCGGAAAACAAAATTCAATTAACTTGACGAATGTAGATCGTGCAGAAAACCCTCTCACTGTGGAAGATGGGCTTTCAAGTCCACAAGCAGATGAGTGGAAAGAGTCAATGCAAGCAGAATATGATGGCATCATAAAGAATCAAACCTGCGATTTGGTAGAGTTGCCAAAAGGACGGAAGCCCATAAAATGTAAATGGGTACTCAATATTAAGACCGACCAAAACGGAAAAATAGTTCGCTACAAGTCAAGACTTGTGGCAAAAGGGTGTAGTCAAAAAGTGAATATTGATTACAAGGACACTTTTTCGCCCATAGCATGTTATTCAACTGTAAGATGTGTCCTCGCGTTGGCTGCTGAATTTAATTTGTTGTTGCATCAAGTGGATGTAGCTGCTGCATATCTTAATGGCACACTTAAGGAGGAGATAAATATGGAGCAGCCTAAAACTTTTATTGAAAAAAGATATCTGGAGCGAGTGTTTATTTATTTAAATCCATTTAGCAGATAGAAATCCAATTACAAAATAGACTTAGACAATTAAATATAGTTAAATATAATTTAGAGTAAGTCAAATTGATACAACAAATCAAGCAGAAAAAAGTTAATTAAAACATGTAAGAAATGAAGTTAGAGTCTAGATCAAAGTTTGAAAAAATTGAGTAATAAGGAACATTAATCACTATTCGCAAAAAGTAACGTCTTTAGTTTAATTTTAAAAACAAAGTAGGACGTGAATAGAGAACCAAGCTCGAGGCTGTTATGCATTCTGATGATTCGTGGCATAATTGAGTGAAAATATAAATCTGTGCAGGCGTACGGAACCTCGAGACTGTGATTAGACCGACTAGAACATTCATACAGTCTGTATTGCAAGTCTGCGCTTAGGGTGGAAGCAATTTGTTGGTTGTACAACTTATACAGGAAACATTGATCTAAGAAGGTTCTACGGGACGACAGAGAAGGGAGACGAAGTATGGATAGACGACGCTCATAAGACTCATAAGCTACGTTGAATTTGAAAAACACAATACGGGTAAACTTACGCTGAACAGCTTCTAGTGAGTTCACAAGATATAAATGTCTAGGAGACCACACTACTGAGCAGTACTCAAGAAGCGGGCGAACAAGACAAGAACAGCGGTAGCAATATTTGCAAACTTATGCAAATGCCGCGTAAGAAAACCCAAAACTGTTGATGCCTTGGTAACTAAGCTAAAAATGCGGACATCAAATTTAAGCTTGGGGTCAAATATTGCACCAAGATCTTTACATGAGTCTGCAGAGGAGAAAACAACATCACATAGGGTGTAATTAAAAGTTTAAGGAACAATTTTCAAAGTAAAAGTCATTTTAAAACATTTGGAAACATTTATACGAAGGGAGTTTACATTACACCAGTTATAGAGGTTAAAAAGATCAATTTGGAGTTGCTGACAACCTTCAAGGAATCTAATTGTCCGGAATACCTTGAAATCATCAGCATACAAGAGACAGGAAGAGGAAATTACAGAGGGAAGATCATTGATCAACAGTACGAAAAGAAGAGGTCCAAGGATTGAACCTTGAGGGACACCAGATGTAGGATTCAATGGAAAGGAAATTGTGCCATAGAGATTAACACGACATGAACGGGAGGATGGATACGATAAAATCTAAGAATGAATGGAACCGGATATGCCGAGCAAAGCTAACTTTTAACAGAGGAGAACATGGTTCACGGAGTCAAAAGCTTTGGAGAAGTCCGTGAATATTGCATCTACTTGAAGCTGTTTATCTACAGCCCTTGCAATATAATCTTCGAACTCAGCCAATTTCGTAGAAGTTGAACGACCCTTCAAGAATCCATGTTGCTGTGGTGAGACAAATGTACTCAGGGACTCAAGAAGCCTGTTGTGTACAAGTCGTTCCAGTAGCTTAGAGAAGCAGGAGAGGAGTGATATGGGATGATAGTTTGAGGCAGATGATGGGTCACCGTTTTTAAAGATAGGAACATTTCCAGCTTTCCAGTACGATGAAAAGGTGCCAGTGCCAAGACTGAGATTGAATATAAGGGATAGAGGAAAACACAAAGAGGAACAAAGTGACTTTACAAATATATTAGGTAATCCATCGGTACCAGGACTAACATTTGGATCGAACAAGTTAATAAGTGATTCAACTTCAGAAGGATCAGTGGAATAGGATATACTTGATGCTGGATAAATTTGAATTGAATTTATGGGGGAGTGTATTATGTCAGAAGAGTAAAAAGTAGATGAAAAATATTCGGCAAATAGGTTAGAAATATCCTGAGGGGAGGAGGCTTCAGTGTTATTCCATTTGACAGTATGCGGGATGGAAGAGGAAGATTTAAGGGATCGGGTGTATGACCAAAAGGGTTCAGTGTTATTTGTCAGGAGGGAACTCTCTAAGCTGCTAAAGTAGTTTTTCATGGCCGTTTTGAGCTCTTTTTTAGCCAAAGAGCGCAGTCTGCAGAAATTTTGTTTAGCATCATCACTCCCGGTCAATTTATATTACCTTTGCCTCTTATCTTTGGCTCTTAAAGCACGAAGAACACTTCGAGTAAGCCAAGGCTTCATTTTCGCTTTGCAAGGAGCTTGGAGTGGAGTATAAAGAGCAATCAGATTATTAAGGTAATCGTCGAATTTGTTCACGGAACTATCGCAGTCAAGACGAGTGAAGAAGGTACACCAGTTGACCGAGTCTTGATTGGTTTTAATTGCCTCATAATTTGCTTTAAAGAAATTGTAACAACAAACTGAGGCAGTTCTCTTGGGCTTAAGCGTATTAACGGTTAGTGCTAGAGACAAAGGTTGATGATGGAGATCAGGTTGAACCTAGGGATGTATTACGGGAGCTATAGATAGACACCCAGTTTGAAAATTTGTCATGACAAGGGGCAGAAGATGACCATTAGGGTTACGGATATGATTAAACTGTGAAAAAGAACAAAGGGAAAGAAAGGAAGAAAGTAACAAAGAAGGATTATTTGTTGAGGAAATGCCAGGTGTTGTTAAGTGGTCCCATTCCACTGCCGGTAGATTGGAGTCCCCACAAATTATAATTTTGGAATGTGGATGACGAGCAAGAAGATAGGCAGAGAGTTCATCGAAGAAGGCTTCGTACACAGTTAAGGGAGAATTACAGGGAGTATACACAGAGGAAATTTATAATGAGGAGTTATGAGGAAGAGGGAGTTTCACAATTACACACTCAACAGCACGAGCAAATTTGAAATCAGCATAAAGTGAACTATTAAGGGTTTTTCAGACTGCAACCAAGACTCCCCCACCATCAGATTTATTAGTGATGTTAAGGTCACGGTCGCATCAGTAAACTAAATAGTCAGGTAATATTTCTGCATTTGAAATTTTCTCATTTAACCACGTTTCAGTTAAACAGATAACTGAATCGTTAGTTAATTGGGACACGAGTAGTAAGTCCTAAAGTTTGGTTCTCAAGCCACGAACATTCAGATAGTATGCAAGTTAAAAAAAAGCTCTTTACGGATTAAAACAATCTGGGTGTGAATCGAACAAGAAGTTGGATGAGACATTGGAGAAAATCGGTTTCATTCAATTTAAAGCGGACACTTGTGCCTATATTATGAATAGAGCTGAAAAAACGAACATAATTGTTGTTTATCTCGATGATACGCTGATCGAAAGTTCTCAACAGGGTTATTTAAACTACATCAAAAGAAGTTTATTATCTGTTTTCAACATAATTGACAAAGGACCTGCAGAATACTTTCTAGGAATTGAAATATGCAGAAATAAAGAACGAGTAGACATAACAATTAACCAAGAACAATTCATCGAAAACCTTCTTCAGGAGAATCATATGTTGGAATGTAACTCGACACCAACGCCACTCAACCGAAGAACGATCTTAAAATCTTGCAGCGACTGCACAAACTGTGAAAAGGCTGACGTAAAAATGTATTAGTCAATAATCGGATCTCTTCTTTACCTGGTGCTGATGACGCAACCGGATATATTACATTGCGTGGTAAGGCTATCGCAATTCAATCAAGATCTACATTCAATGCATTTGAAGACTGCGAGGAATATTTTGAAATATCTAAACTACACTATAAAGTTAAAAATCGTTTATTCTAAAACAGGTCATTCTTTGATGGGATACGCTAATGCTGATTGTAATGATGAAAGAAAGTCATTTACGGGATACATTTTTACACTTGGTGGTGGCCCCATATCTTGGAAATCTCGAAAATAACATGTCGTAGCTCTGAGTTCTACGGAAGCGGAGTATCTTGCCATGTCCCAAGCAACGAAAGAAATTATTTTCTTAAGGAGTCTGTTGGCTGAGATGAGTTTTGAAACGTCATCAATGGACCAACATTGCTTTATGGAGACAACCAAAGTGCTTAACAACTTGTGAAGAATCCTATTGGGCTTTTTCAGATGCAGCGGTAAAAGTGAGCGTTAAACAGGTTATTTGGGCAAGAAGAGTGAGGGGCATTGAGGGGGCCTGATGGCAAAAACAAGCCAACATTTTGTAGGGTGAACGAGCGTAACGCACATACACAAATGCATTTTGTTGATCATTTGGTGGGGGAAATTTTATACAAACGCCGGTAATCATTCCGAATTGAACATTCGGTGAAGAAGGTAGTCGTCATGAAACGATTGCCTTTCGTTAATTTGCGTGCAAAAATGGATGCGTGGACGCGAGAAGCTACGCGTTATTTAATAAATTTATAAAAGCGGGGGCCATGCTCAATTTCAGGAAACAACACGACGAATATCTCGATTTCAATAAAGTTAAATTGCCTATTGTAAATCCATAGAAAATTAACAGTACGCATAATCTTTGTAGAATCGCATTATAATATGCCAGTTGACAACACAACAAGAAAAATATGCGACTTAAAAGTATATTCAAATTTGGAATATATTTTTCAGAAAGCGGAAAAACACGGAGTTACTAATAAATCCAATAGAAGTTTGAATCGACAAACTTTAACAATCAAAAAATACATATTTTATTCCAGTTTTTGTTACCTCGTGCACAATTCAAGGCTAAAACATCAATTCTCAATCGCTTATCTCTCTGTCTTCGCTTTCATGTTGTCCGCACGACGTTTAACGATCAAATGATCCTTTTGACACATACACTCGCAAGACGTGTATCGTATACAAAAATAGGTTGGCTGAACTATTCAACGTGTAAACATAAGGGCGTAAGCGCGAAACCTGTTTGGATATGGGTTTTTACCATTCCCGTGTGAAAGAGCCCATTTACCATGCGCGCACAAAGCGTATTGGTGTGCGCGTTCATCACATCAGGCAAATGTTCAATGAGGGCATTATAGACGTCAAATACACATCTACCCAGGAAATGGTTGCTGATATTCTGACGAAAGTGCTCGCCAAGAACAATCATCAAAAATTCGTTAAATTACTTAGATTATCATAAATACGAATCAAATTTTTTTGGTGTATTATTAACTTAATTTTTGTGTATTATGAATTCTGAAAAATAATGAAATGTTACTTTAAATTGTTACGATGGAAAGAGCAATAGATCGACCTTGTATTGTGGGAGACTGTTGAAATACATTTACATAACACTGTAGAAACGCAATACTAGCTATAAGATGCTCTTTCTCTCTCACTTCTATTACATGTATATCAGATTACTGCATTATCATTACTTTGTGTTCTTTTGTAAAAGTCGCACTGAATATACCGCTTGAGCAAGACACGCTGGTTTTTCCTGCTATAAATGTAACTAACCTCAATCGATTTGAACGCCCATTTTCTTAAAAGGCAATCTTAACTGTGTACCTCTCCATGGTTGAATTTGTCAAACACTGAAACAAAGAAATGTAAAATTAAATTGGACGAAAAACTTCACGTTAGGTTGTGACTCACAATCAACATCGTGCATTATGGTTGGACCACTCTTGATATCTCTCAAAATTTACATGAATTACAAACCTCCTTTTGAAGGAGTGTTCTCCCACCAATTACATTTTTTGCGTTTTGTTAAATAAAAAAAATTTCTTTTATCATACTGAAGCTTTGTTTTGCGCGTAAATTTCTAAATCTAAATGACACAAAAGATGTTCAGACTGAGAGATATCTTTCCTATTTTATGTCTTGCAAGAATTCTCATACCGAGCAAGAATGTCAATCTACTTATCAAGTGCAACTTACACTCACTTTTAAGAAGTACAGATTTTCACAGACAGTTTCAAATTTTCAATAACTTTCCCCTCTATCATTCCAACAAGGATTTGTATCCTGTAAACTTTCCGCTCCATTGTAAGGAGATTGTCAAGAAGTTTGAGAAATATCTCAAATCATTCAAATCAAGTCATGTGTAAGTGCTACATAAAATCACGAACGAGAGTTTCATCATTGCATCCAAAGAAGTTTGATGAAGTGGACCTCCCGGAGGTGAGAAAATCTTCAGAGGAGTTTAATGCATGTGAGGTACCGATATGTTGCTGCATGCTGTGTGTGATATTTAGAGTGGAATGATAAGAGCTCTTCAAGGCTAACCTCAAAACCGATATAAAATTGACCCGTATTTTAAAAGCGTTCGTGACAATTGATACGTTTGATCGGAATATCTTAAGAAAGCGTGGACTTGGTCTTGTTCTGGATTGTGATATGAGTATTCAAGAAGAACAGTTTTCAGACCACCGGGATGATCGAATCTACTTCCCTGAAATTTGGAAAAGATAACAAGAGTCTAGCGGAAGTAGATGCTGCGTAAAGTACACACTATTCAATTTTTCCACGTAAATTGAATTGTGAAGATACTGGCAATTGAGAGAATAAGAATTCTATTCACATTTTAATTAAAACGCAATGAGTAAATTGTTAAGCAAAACGCCAAATATGTATTGTGCAATTCAACGGGAGAAATCTTGCATCTGAGACATAAATTTTTCAACTTTCTCAGAAAAATGTTCGTTGTCTGATATTTCTTTCTCAAGACTTTACACATACATGAGCATTTACATTTCCTCAACACTGCATCATACCCCATAAAACTTCAAATACTTACAATTTTCATTTCGACACATTTGCTGCATCGAAAAACAGCATCCACTTCAATTTCCACCTCTCGAGTGTGTGTGCCATTCATTGAACTTTACCGTTGTTTCTGAAAATGTTGCAATACCGCAAACAAAGAATGAAAAGCTCTTCAAGTACAACAGAACAATTTCAACAAATCCTTTGTTACACAGAAAAACTAATAATCACGAGGAACAAGACGTTTTGTTTCAGAACTACCTTTCAAAGGTTGTTGATGTTCCAACAGTATGCAAAGGATTCTTTCGTGTTTGTTTGTATATGCATGCAAACATATGGGAACAATATATTAGGATGCATGCTTGTGATAGAAATATTACCAAGTTCATCAATGGGTGGTAACGTGTGGTGATAAAAAATTTGTTTCCGGTGTTATTAGCGAAATGGAGACAATGATTTTCTATGTGGAGAATCTTTTAAGATTCGACCTTAAAAATATCCAGATAGTTTATGCTTTAGGCTGTTTACAACAAAATTAGGTTATAATATCTAATTTGTATATAGCACTACTTGTAAATTAATGGAAAGGTGAACAATTCTGTCCCTAACTAACACCATATTGTGGTTTACGTGCGATGATTGCTACTTGTAAATAGTTGTTTGGAACGACATCCTACATTCATACGTCCTCAGCGTCTGCCTTTGCATCCTGTTGCCAGCTTGTGGTTCATTCGACGCTCCTTGCTTTCCTGGCACCTTTCTCATTCGGTCCCGGTAATCGTACGTTCGAAACAAAGGGAATCAATAAGGCTTTTCCCAAGTACTTGGTAATATGGGAAATCAGTTCCACTTGAGCCATTGCAAAAATTTTGATACATTCAAGGGTTTCGCACATTAAAGAGCTCAAGGACACTTGTCGGGGATAAAATCGTAACATTGAATTGTTGTGATATTAGCAAAGGGTGCACAAATACAAGTTCATTTGTCTTGGCCCGGAAAATGGCAATGGAACTGCTACTCTATCAATATGCCCGGCTTGTCGTGAGAGCAAAGTGGAGGCTTGTTAGTTTGGTATTCAACATGGGGACTGTTTCTCATGACAGATGTCTATGAAGCTGAAGAAATCTAAATTAACGATTCACTTATGTATGTACATTTTGGAGTTCATTCAGTTTTTGCAATGAAAACTCTAAACAAAAAACAAGTTGGGTAAACAGACCTACGCTCATGTCAGAAGGGTTTTGTATTCACTTTACAAAATGCAGTCACCAGATCGAATCAAATCAAGAAACATGTCAAAGACGATTTTATTGGAGAAAATATGAAATACGAAGATCATACTATTATAAACAAAGTTGAACGAATTTCGACTTCTGAGGTTTTTGTTATTGTTATACTCATATATATCACCCTTGATAGTTATTTCAAATGTCCATCCGCAACGGAGGAAACACATTTTTCATGTATTTCCCCCCGGTGCCCCAACTGAAGCAAAAACTGACAGTCTAACAACAGTTTTGAAAAGCTCCCATGAAAACATTCATTTTATACCCATATCGGCTACGTTTGATGAATTTTTTTTTCAGGGGCCACTCTCCTGTACTGTTATCATCGATTAACGCCCAATTTTTTCGAATCATAGAATGGTTACAAAACCCTGTTGCTAGGAGCTCTCTCCCACCTCCTTGACTTGTTTCACTTATGAGCATTAATTGTAGGTACTCATCTTCAGTCATTCATTCAATTGAATCAAGTGTTCAAAGCATGCACCTTAAACGTTGAAGTTGGGAAAAAATAACTCCAAATTATTCAATCTTCGCATTTAAAACAGCCACTATTTTGTTTTACGATTACTGATACTACTAGCTGAACCGATTCTCAAAGATATACATGACACCTATCATTCCTGAAATTTTCATGCAAATCCTAGCAAAACTGTAGTGTCTGAGTCGGTAAAAAGCGCATGTTGTTCCATAGCCATATATTGTCATAGTAATACATGCAGCGCATATTGTTCCATAGTAATACAGGAAAATTCAAACCGCTATAACTTCGCTAAATATGATTCAATCTTTATAAAACTTTCAGGGTAAATCAATCTTATAAATAGTCATCTGTGTACTGAATTTCAGTGAATTTAAGGGTACCATTAAGATTTTATTCAAGAAAACATAAAATCGATAAATCATACTATTACTAACAAAGTTGAGTGAATTGCGACTTCTCATATATTTGTTGTTGTTGTACGCACCAAGGCCTACATCCCTGATTTTTTTCAGATTTTTCGGATCACAGGTGTCCAATCGCGAGGGGGGGGGACACAAATTTTTCGTGTATTTCCCCTCCCTGTGCGCCCCTCGAAGCAAATTTTGCCAAATTAAGACCTGTTTTGAAAAGTTCTCATCAAGTCCTTTCATTTGATACCCATATCGGCTACCTTCAATGAAATTTTTTCTTCGGGGGTCACTCTCCTATATGGGGAGACCCCCCCTTAAATACCTTATAAAATTTTTTTTGTAGCTGAACTTTGAAGAGATCGCTACTTTACACCTACACACAAAATTTGATGTTTCTAGCTTAAGTAGTTTCCGAGAAAAACTGCTGTGACACACGGACGGACGGACGGACGGACGGACGGACAGACGGACAGACTGGTCGCGAAACTAGTAGGGTTTTGTAAAATTATTTTACAAAACCCTAAAAAAAGGAATTAATATATGAAGTTTTTGTGATAGTTTTTCTTTTGCTGTAAATAAATTATATACAATGGATATTGAGTCTGCAAAATTATGCAAAGTCTAATTCGACACGTTAAGGCTAGATCTGTTTGGATGAGCTCCGATAGCAGAAATATAAGGCTTGATAAGTGTTTCTAATGCTAATTAGGGAGATTCCTAAAAAGTAAAATTTATTTTCCTGCAAACCAATTGAAACTTTTTATCATTTGATGCCTATAGAAGATGAAGCACTCAAATTTCTTTATTTTTAAAGCATAAATGGTCAACTTTTATCAAATTTGGGGAAAACTACTACAACTCTTACCTCTGGGTCAGGGATTGCAAAATTTTGATGAGGAAAAATGAAAAATCAAACGTGATACGTATTTCCCGGGACTCTGACCTGCTGAAAATCAAGTTACTTTACATTCTTCTTTCTTATTTGTTTTTGTATGTATTTGTTTACCTATTTTTAGTTTTTTGTTTGACTTTGAGTAAAAATCAGCCAAAAAGTAAATCCTGCAGGTTTATTATGAACATTATTTACATAACTTCCTTTAAATGCAATCTACCTAACTTTCCTTTGCTTATGCATATTAAGAGAATGCAATTTTATATTTGCTATTTTCAAATTAACATTTTTCGCCTTTTGCTGAGTCATTATCGCATCTGTTTGGTACGAGGGTACTTTAGAATATTTAAGCAATGTGTTACGTTTAAAAATACTTTTAGTTTACATTATGAGTTTGGATATAAGTAATTTAAGTATATATTATCAAATCGTAAGAGGACTACGAACTAAGTCTCACTCTTTTCTTAAAAATCTTCTGCAATCCAATTATGACATAATTTGCTTAACAGAAACTTGGTTAACGGCGGATTCTAGTGATAGTGAATACTTCCATAATCAATACAATGTATTCATACATGACCGTGCAATCTATGACCGTGATAATATCAGGGGAGGTGGAGTACTAATTGTGGTGCGACGAAAATTATGTGGCTGGCGTCGAGACGATTGGTGCTCAACCTTGAACTCCGAAGAATTGTGGCTGAGTCTTGAGTTGATTACGACAAGTAATCACGGTCAATTGAGTTTCTCTGATGGATCAAGTGGGATGTACGGCTTTCAATCTCATAGTGGTGCCAAAACACATCTACGATTGCACTTAGCTTGTTGCTATTTTCCTCATAATAACAACCACTTCACACAATTGGATACCTTTTTTGATAATGCGTCTGTTATTATTAATAACAACTCTTGTGACAGTTTTCTGGTGTTAAATGACTTTAACATTTCATACGCCAGTTGGCTTCCAGATAGAAATAACCGGCTGCGGATAGTTCACAATTACGATTCTAAAGCCATGTCGCTATTTAATTTCATGAATATAAGTGAGCTTTATCAATACAATGGTTGTTTCAACAAATATAATCGCATTTTAGACTTAGTACTAAGTAATTTAATTGCAATGTTACTCCTTGCGCTTTTTCTCTTACTAGTGAAGACCAGCACCATAAAGCTCTCTATATTCAATTTTCTCTTCCAAATACAGTTTATTTAGCAGATAAAAACCATCTCAAATATCAATTCCTCAAAGTGAACTACTTTGAATTCAGTAGTCAATTATTGAAAATAAACTGAGAAACAGAACTCTATAAATTAACTACTGATGATGCTGTCTCTTATTTCTATAGCACTCTATACAACTTGATGCATATCTATGTTCCAAAAAAAAGGTGCACGTAAATAACAACTATCCACCCTGGTACAGTACTGCCCTAATTGAACTTATTCGTAAAAAGCAAAAAGTACATGCATTGTGGAAAAAGTATGGCAACATTCGGGATTACCAATTTTTCGCTGAACTCCGTAGCCAAGAAAAACGTTTGCAAGTTTCATGTTATAATGACTACATCTTGTTAGCAGAAAAAAATATCACTTCTCACCTAAATACTTTTGGTCTTATGTTAAATCGAAGCGTACCGTTAATAACATTCTAGCCTATATGCAATTTTTAAATGAGAGTAAAAGCGATAGTGAGAAAATTGCAAATATGTTTAATGATTATTTTTATTCTCTTTTTGTCCCACAATCTGATAGTGCGTCTGCGAATCAAAGTAGCTCTTTGGCTTCCGCGGGAGTTGTTGACGTTAGCACATTTGAAATATCGTTTGATAATGTATCTAAATTGTTAAGCAAAGTAGACATTAATAAAAGTGCAGGGGTAGATAACATTCATCCTTTATTCATCTCCAAATTGGCAAAAGAGTTATCCGTACCTCTCACGATTTTATTCTGAAAATCATTAAGTAGTGGGATTTTTCCAGATGTTTGGAAGAAAGCACTTATCACCCCCATACCAAAAGGCGGAAACATACATGAAGTAACACAATACCGACCTATTTCAAAATTATGCATATTTGGTAAGATTTTCTAGAAGCTTGTTACAAACTTCATAAGTTCCTGTGCTCGTCAACATATAGCTCCTGAGCAACATAGTTTTCTTGCCGGTCGTAGTGTTAACACGAACCTCGTCTCCTATACAGACATTCTGTTTAACGCCCTTGATACAGGAAACCAAGTAGACGCAGTATATACAGACTTCTCTAAAGCTTTCGATAGAATAAATCATTCTCTATTGATTAAAAAATTATTCAAGATGGGGATCCACGGCGATTTACTTAGATGGATAAAATCATATATTACTAATCGTAGCCAAGCAGTGGCAATGAAAGGATACTGTTCGAGATTTCTCAAAATTCCCTCTGGGATTCCTCAAGGATCCCATTTAGGACCTCTTTTATTTACGTTATATGTTAACGACATTGGATTTTGTTTTGAAAATTCTTGTTACTCTATGTATGCAGATGATACTAAGATATTTAAAACCGTGCAAACCTCAACTGACTGTTGTAAACTGCAAGAAGACTTTTTATTTATTTATCAAACCTAACAAGGTGTTCACACAAAAATAAATACAAATACATTTCCTTATGAATAAAATATAACATATAGTATGTCTTAATAGTTTCTTAAAAATATATAACTATCATAACATCACTTTTTTATTGCTTTAACGTTACGAAAAAGGATAGGGACGAGTAGGAACTAGGACGAAATTAACTTGGAAACGGCTGTTTTAAATTGGGATCTTGAGATGGTTTGAGAATAAAGGTGACCTACACTGTTCAAAATTTTGCAACATCTATTTATTGGCTCGTTCTCACCATAGATCGTGGAATGTTTGGTTTCCACCAGTAAACGAGAATGTCGTGTAAATCTTGCTTGTTCGTTCAAGATTATCCTGTCAGCGAGGCACTGAACTTTAATAGTACCCCTGAGGACGTCAAATGCAAAGCAAGAGCCTATCATAGTCCTACGGGACGCAAGTGAATTCATATTAAGAATAGATAGCCGATTTTCATATGATGGCAAATTATGAAAATTTTGTGGGTCGTACAGGGATCTCAAAGCAATTAGCAAGAACTGTTTTTGAACGGACTCCAATCTCGCTGTATGAATACCGAAAATCGGATTCCAAACGACACTAGCGTGTTCGAGAATGGGGCGCACTCGTGATGTGTATAAATTTTTTGTCACCCACAGATTTTTAAATTCTTTAGCACGCCGTTTGATGAAGCCTAGAACTTTATTAGCCCTGCTCTGAACTTCATCGTAATGTAAATTAAAGCGGAGTTTCTTATCTAAGAGGACACCAAGATCTACTATACTCTCAACTCTGGCAAGCTTTATATTGTTGAGGTGATAATCATTGACCAAAATTATATTTTTCCGAGAAAAACTAATCACCTGGCATTTCTCAAGGTTCAGATATAGACAGACAGTTATTATTAGACCACTCCAGGAGGGAATTCATTCTATCTTGTAAGAACAGTGAATCCTTTTGGGATGCTTTAACGTGGTATAATTTTAGATCATCCGCATAAAATAAATGTGGTATGTCAGATAACACTTCAGACAGGTCCGATATAAATATGTTAAAAAGAAGCGGACCTAGATGACTGCCTTGAGGTACACCGGAATAGACTTGAATTTCGTTGGATAAATATCCCTGAAATTTAACGTTTTGAGTTCGATTTGATAGATAGAAATCTAGCCAATCAAGCAAGGGGCCGGTGATTCCAAATTTACGTAGTTTAAGTGATAAAATCGTATGATTGACACGGTCAAACGCTTTACTAAAGTCAGTGTAAATTGCGTCGACTTGGTGTCCGTTTTCCATTGCACAGAGGATATTAGATACCATAATTGTGAGGTTTGTGATTGTGGTTCGATTTTTTCTGAACCCATGTTGTTGGTCATTGAGACGTTGCTCAATAATGGGGGATATTTTAGAACACACTATTTTTTCAAATAATTTTGGGGTTGCTGATAATATGGCAATTCCTCTGTAATTTTCAACTACCCGTTTACTTTTGTTTTTATATATAGGGGTCAAATGAGAAGATTTCCAGTATGCTGGAAACACGCCGCTCAATAGGGATTTATTAAAAAGTATATGGAGAGGTGAAGCTAAATGATCTTTACATTGAAACAGAAAGGATGGTGGAAGTAAATCAGGGCCAGGACCATGGTTCAAGTCAAGTGTTTCAATCACTTTAAATATATCTTCTTCTGAAACTGAAACTTCTTGAAGCAATGTTGTAAAATTTGGTTCTAGGTCATGTAGATGAGCTGGAGTGTTTGGCAAACAATACACAGATTGAAAGTAATCTACAAAATACTTACAAATTTCTTCAGGAAGAGAGGAACAGCAGTCTTTATAAGTCATTTCCTTGGGATAGCCGGGAGCTTTGCGCTTTATATTCACAAAGTCGAAGAATTTTTTAGGGTTGGCAATTATGTTCTCGCCAATTAAGTTAACATAAGTTTCATATGCCTCGGACGACTTTAATTTGAATTCTTTTGCCAACTCATCATATTCTCTTTTAATATCATCGCTCACTTTTGACCTATTATTCATAACTTTATACAATTTATTCCTTCTGTTTCTTAACTTACGAAGATTACTATTCAGCCAAGGCTCAGATAATTTGTCCTTTTTCTTAATTTTAGGTACATGGCTTTCAACGGCGTCAAGAATAATTTGGTAAAATAAATTTACTGTATCATCTATATCTAACGCTGAAAGCCTACCAGTCCAGTCAATACTAGAAATGTAATTCTTAATGCTTTCGTAGTCAGCATTGCGAAAATCATATACAATGGAGTTATTGTACGAAAGATTATTGTGAGCTTCAGCAGTGGAAATTCAACCGAAAGCGCGGAATGGTGAAGACTATTTGAGAAAAGGTTATCCGCATCACTAGTTGGATTAACCACCACTTCGTCATATGCATTAGTGAAAATGAGATCTAACCAGGTACCATTTTGATTTGGCGTCGGAACTACTTGTTGTAAATCATTGCAATTAAAGGAGGATACCAGGTTGAAATCATTATCATCTAAAAGGTTTACTGGAAGAAGACGATTGTCAAGTTCATCCACTATAAACTTTAAATTGGGCCTATAAAATCACCAAATATCAAAATTCTATCTTCTTCATTCAAAAGCCCAACAATTGAAGAAATAATTCCACTTGCTTCATTGTACACTGTCTCACTGGACTTCGGAGGAATATAGAATACGCCTAGGTATAAGTCGAATTTATCAAATTTGATGCGAATTATTGCATGTTGGAATGTTTTATGTGCCGTAGTATTAATAAGATCACTTGAAAAGGAGTTGTGTACACCAATTAGCACACCCCCACCTCGCGTCAGTCCGGTGCTCTGAAAATCTCGATCGTCCCTATATATTGTCCACTCATTATCGAGAATCTCTTCATTACGATACGAGTCATTTAACCAGGTTTCAGTGAAAGCAAGAACAGTGAAAGGGCATGACTTAGCGTCCAAAAAGAGTTTATTTAGTTTCCCTCTCATACCACCACAGTTGTGGTAGAACATTTTTAGGCATTTAGAGGAATTAGTGTTATTATTGTGGACGAAAAAACTTATGATGCTGCTCCCGTGACTTTTGAAGTGAAGATATGTAATTAGAGCTTACATATGAGGCGTAAGTTTCAAGGTCTTTTTTTGCTTGTTCGGAAGTTACTCCCAGTTGCTCGTGATAGCTGAGATATAGTTTGTGAAGGGCATCTAGATCTATTGGAAGACCTTCTCTTTGAATTAAAACTTTCAAATGGGTCTTCGTTTTGCCCTCGTTGCATGTTGTTTCAGGTGCTTTATGCATGTAGGATAGATCGAGTCGAACAACCTCATACAGCTTATGCTCCCGTAGTTGTGATAAGAGATATCTACTTTCAATATCACTAGTAGAGTTAATTGTAGCTTTTACGACTGGAGGTAAAAGAGGGTCTAAGTAAGATTCCTTTTCTATGATGGAGTTTTTTGGTGAACACGGTAATTGAATTGTACATTGTCGAGATGAAACCTGAACCCCATTTCTAACGAAATTTGGGTATTTGGAGGGACGTTTCAAGTTCTCAGGTTCATCAGTGGAGGTATGGTCTATCTGAATAAAACTATCATTATTTTCTCTTGAATCACCATCTAAACAGGATTCTTTTTTGGTCAAATAGTTTTTGGATGAGCACGGTAGTTGAATTGAGCCTTCTTTTGATGGAACTTGAACTCCATTACTTGAGAAATTTTGGTGTTTAGAGGGACGTGTCATGTTCTCAGGTTCAAGAGCGGAGTTCTGGTCTTTCTGTTTGATACTATTAATGTTTGTTGGTAGATTACCATCTGAAGGATTTACTGGGTTTACAATATTATTAGTATTTAAAGGAAGAATGTTGTCAGTAGTATTAGTATTGATAGTATTGAGATTTTTGTTAGTTGTGAGAGCTTTTATTATATTATTTTTACATTTACTCGATACATCCTTACTGAAAACGGCTTTACTTGATTTCCACTTCTTGAAGCTCATCCCATTCCAAAAAACACTACCATTCCTTGACTGATGGTTTAAAAATAGCCATGCATACTTTTGCGGGATAAAAACTTTAAAAGAGCGGCTGCGCTTATTTCCTTGTGAAAGGTCCTGAACTCTGCAACCTTGAAGCAATAAGTTGTTTTCCAAGAATTTTTGCACTATAGTTGCATTGGTATTTTTCGGTGATTTTTTTAGAAAAAATATGCTATAGTCTTCGCCTTCGCTATGGCGATTGCTTATGACATTTGCGGCCTTCAACTTCCTGAGCCTACCATTCCACTCATCCTCTGACCAAAACGTGCCTAATTTGAAGATGGGTCTTAAGACTTCTGGGCCTAGCTTTGAAGCTGTTTGATTTGAAGATGTTGGAGATATTTCTGATGACTCCAGATTAACTGTATTATATTGATCGGAAGAAGCACATTGTGTACAATACTGCTGGAGTAGTCTCTGCTCCAATGAATTGCATTTATTTTCGATGCACTGCAATTTTCTTAACACTTCCGGTTGTTGAAGCAAGTCATTTCGGTCTAACAGCGTTTTAGTGATGTTTCTAACCATATCACATATTTTTTCCTCACTAAAGTCTTCCCTTACAGATGGTGGCTGGATGTTGGATATCTGCTCATTCATTGAAATTAAACGAGTGTTAAAAATTTCGAGGGACTTTTATATTTTTTTATCACTATTTGATAGGCTCGTTGCTAACTCGTCAAAGCTGCTAGCCATCTCTATAAAGCTCTCGTCGTTTGCACGAGAATTCAATCTTTGCCTGTCAATCATTTGGTCTTTCTCTTCCATAAGATCATTTATGTGACCAATGATTCTTTCATACATGTTCTGCATTTTTTGCTCAAAGTTTTGGCAGTCAGAGCATATTAAATGTTCCTCTAAGTAAGGATGGAACCAATCCCTCGGTGCATCCATGCAGGCGCCATGCAGCTTCCGGTTGCAAAATCCCTTACATAACACGTATTTAAATGTGTTATCGAATGCAATTCAATTCACTAGGCTGCACCTTACGCTCATTATGAAGAAGATTTTTAATAGACAATAACGAAACCAATAGGATAGGTCAGCAACAAAACAAACACACTACAGAGTTCGAAAACAGCACACTTAGTACAAACTGCTGCGATCACCAATTTGTTAAAATCAATTATCAGAGTCAAGGTATTTAATTGGGTTACAATCATGCGAATATCAGAATTGCAAAAATAAATTTACTGCGGCGTGGATATTTATTTATTAATTACTTATTGAAGTCACTTTGAGAAATTGATTATTATCGCACATTCAAAATTATAGCAGGGTTAATGTTTAATTGTACTCGTACTCGATTTCATTTTTGTCGATAAATTGCTATGGGCTTTTAATGGGTCACTGGGTAGATTCACGGTTATAAACAATTAAACACTTTTGTCAGTAGAAAAAAAATATTTGCGGAGCTATATTGAATATACGGCCGTACGCGACGACGGTCGAGTGGCCGAACAGTACTGCAGTAATAATCAGTTATTTTTGAATGCGGATAAGTGTCACGCAATCACATTCACACGTAAAAGCAAACCTTTACTTTATAATTACAAAATCGCTGGAACTACATTAAAACATTCAAATACAGTCAAAGACCTAGGAGTAACTCTAGACTCCAAACTACAATTTAACCATCACATTGATAACATACTTACAACAGCATATAAAAGGCTGGGAATGATTCTAAGAGTATCTAAGCCCTTCAACAATATAGACGTATTAAAGATATTATTCAACTCATTCGTACGTAGTATCCTGGAACTTGGCAGTGTAGTTTGGAACCCTAATTACGCTGTACATATTGATCGACTAGAAAGGGTCCAAAATAAGTTTCTAAAAGCCTTAGACTACAAGTTTGGCAACATTTTTACAGATTATAAGAGCAGTGCACTTAGATATAATATTCAACCATTGAACATAAGGCGTAATTATCTTGACTCCTTGTTTTTATATAAAATTGTACATAATAACATTGACTTAACATTTCTTCTACAAAAAATCAACTTTAAAGTCCCTCGTAGCTCCTCTCGTTTTAACTAAACTTTTTACATCACCATTAGTAACACAAATAATGCCAGTAATGCATTCTTTAAGCGTGCCTGTGACCTTTTTAACAAACATTTGTGCCATATTGACATATTTCATTGTAATCTTCATGCTTTTAAAAAAAATCAACTCTAAATTTAACAAGAAAATGCTAATAATTTTATACTTTGCAATGATTATTTTTCGTTTACTCACTTCCTATCATAGTTTGCTCGATGATCCTTTATATTATTTGTAATTGAAAATGGAACCTTTAGGCCTGTTTGTATCGAAATTTTAAGTTATGATTTGTAATTAGGCTGTTTGAGTTCAAAAAACAAAATTAAAAACACAAAAAAAAACAATTATCTCTCAATATTCAGGCGATATTTTGATGGATATCGTTGCAGAATTATTTCTTCTTCTTCGTAGGATAACAGCCCCTCTCGGGCCTTCCTTCCTGCAACAAGTGCCTCCAACTGTCTTGATCCATTGACCGTGTCACAAATTAACTATGGTTAACTAAGCAAGTACTTTGTGCCTTGAATGCTAAAAGAAAGGCACACCGCCACTTCAAGCGTGGTGATATTGAAGAATCCAGCGAACGTTTTTGTAATCTGCGTGTTGTAGCAAAAATAGAAATAAAGACTGCAATGAAAAACTACATCAGTAGTTTCGAGAGTTCACTTACTGTGAATAATGAAAAATCCTTCTGGCCATACATTAGAACCTTCAAGTCCTCCTCTTCTGTCCCTAATTCTGTCTACTGGAATAATATCGTTAGCTCTTCTCCGCAACATATTTCCTTCTCTCAGTTCTTCTCATCAACTTTTACTCCTTCTTCATATGTCTCCTATCCAATTAATACACCTGTACGTCACTTCATTGACATTTCTTCACTTTTCACCGACTATATTGAAGTCGAGTACCTCTTTAATTCACTTAATCCTAATATTTTACCTGGTCCTGATGGTTTACCGAATATTTTCGTTAAGTCATTAGCGTCTTCATTTTGTATCCCTCTGGCTTTTCTCTTCAACTTTAGTCTAAGGACTGGTACTTTCCCTGCTTGTTGGAATAGAGCGAATGTTGCTCCTATTCTTAAAAGTGGTGATCCTGCTTTTGTGTCCTATTACCGTCTTATTTTCTTTATCTTCTGTTTCCCGAAATTACTTGATCGTCTGGTACAAAACCAGCTTTTGGTTCCATGGGCCTCTATCTATTCGAAGGAACAACATAGACTTCTAAAAGGTCGCTCTACTATCTCAAATTTAATTGAATTCACCAATTGCATTGTGAAGGCTCTGGGAAATCGATTGCAGGTTAATATATCGAAAATCTCAATTCACGTTTCACTCCGCCGGAAGAAATAATGGTAAGCCTGGGAATTTACGATGTCACCAGCCGTTGCGGTTCCACTACCGGTTTCACGGGCCCAGCAATCCGATTTGCTGTATGTGACGATAAATGTTGAATGCAAGACATCGATTATAAATGCCCGGAAAAAAGCATGCAGTTCAAGGGGACATTTGTAGTTGAAAATAACCTTAGACTTCCTTCGCAACATCAATCCAGATAAAGTGCAAAATAATAAGCGGTCACTAGAATTTAAGGTTTACCAAGGACCTTTTTCGCCAAAGTTGACAAACGTCCAAAAAGTCCACGTTTGTTCCCGCCAACAAAAGTTGATTGTGATGAGAGAAAAATAATTCGATATCTACTCTGACTACGGAAAAGTGGCTATCGAATGTAAAATTCAAGGACAAAAAAATTCGAATTTTGAAAGATTTCAATTGTTTGAAAAACAAAGAACAGAAAAGAAAGTTTAATTTGCAGCCCAAGGTATTTAAGATCAGCCAAGAAGATAAGCAGATATACTTTGTTGAAAATTGCCTTCCCAGAGTGTCGAAAAAGGATAATGAAAAGTGCGGAATACTTTCCCATCAATTTCGAGTAATAATTGCGTATAGTTCTCAGTATTACCGGTAGTAACTTCCTGGTCAAATTCCCCGCTCCCAAAGACAGCACGAACCATGGGAGCAGCCAACAGCGGATGCAAAATGGACTTCTTGAAAAATCTGCGATGGGTTTGTCGTGTGTGTGCTGTCACCGTGAGAGAGAAATGTCCGGAGCTGGCATCCGGTATTCGGTTCCACTGGAATCAACCACAAGTTGAAAAAGTGCTTTGACATCGAAGTTTCGAAAGATGACAATCTTCCTAAAAATATATGCAATTTATGTTTCAAAGACTTCAAGATGCACATTACTTTGCCCGACTAGCAACAAAGACGGATCGATTTTAAAAAGGTTTTATTAAATCCACAAAAGTAAGTTGATGTGAAAGCGGAAACCCTTTCGCTAATTTCAGTAAACGTTTTCAAACTGAATTTGCCTCGTTCGCATTGTTATCAGAAGACAAAAAGTTAAGGATGCTACTACATCAACTTAACCAGGACTGACCATCTTTAGTTATTAAGCCGAAGGTCCACCAACAACCCACAACAGACATTATGACTGATACAGTAACTAAAACAGCGCTAAAGTGAATGCCATCCTTCACAGTAGTCACGAGAATTCCTGAGAAAATGTCTAATGATCTAAAAGCAAAAAGACAGAATCTAAAACCTGCGTTACAAACAAGCAAAACGGCCAAAAGTGTCCCTCGAATTAAAGTTAAAAATGATTCAGATCGGAAAGCACTGCAGTTTAGCCAGATTAGTAGTCAGCCTTGCCAGGGAACGTCCAAGATCCAATGAATAATAGTCAAACTAAGTTGGGATAAGTTGTCAAGGATATTGATTTACTTACCCTCATTTTGAAAGCTCTGAAGTGGCCATATACTAATGATATTATCCTCATACAAATGGAAAGGCTGAAGGAAGTGAAATTCCACGAAGTAATTCGCAATCAATATCTGCTCCAAGACGCTGATCTCATGCGAATTATTAATACAAACCTGAGTCCAATCCTATTCCAAATACCGGTTGCTCCTCCACAGCAACAGGTGATTCCAGCATTTGCACCGTAGAAGACCTGTCGGTTCACTTGATAACAGAAGAAGTACCCAATGCACCTAAGCATGACCTACCCCGATTAAAAATTCCACACCCAAGCTAAAAAAGCGCAGCTCACCCCCAAACGAAATCGGTCCCTAAGCCCATGATGCGTTCCAGTGCTCCTATTGAAATCCTGTCAGATGATGAAAATGTACTAATGTTCGAAGTAAATGTGGATCCATCGCAGGACAAATTCAAAAACAATTGTACAACACAAGAATGACAGAATGTCAGTCACTTTGACATATACACCTGATGGGCGAATGTACTTGATGGAGGGAAACTAGGACTTCAAGTGCCCGATGAACACCAGTTGGGGGATCACAATTGAACGTTGAATCACCCAGAAGTAAAATTAATGGCTCGGCAGTTGAAACCAAGCCGATGAGAAACCTGGACACAAAGAACGGGTCTCTTCTCTTTTCTGGCGGACAAGGATCGACAACGGAGGATCGAGTGTGACAAATAACAAGGCAATTTTCCTGGAATTCAGGAAACTAATTTGCAACAGCGACAGGAGAATAATTAACGACCGAGATGAGGGTGATTGGCAATAGAAGATCGACAAATAGCGCGCTGGCAGAAAAACTTCGCGACGCAAATTTCTTGGGGCCCCCCCAAATAGGTAAACGTAATTTAAGTTTTGTATTTTGTTTAGCTAAAATTCATTTTCAAAATAATTGCGCATTATCATTAAATAAATAATTAATAATAAATCATATTTTTGTAATTAAAAAAATATTGTTACGGAGGTAAATTGTACACCTGGCTTGGGTCTGTTCGGAGAATAAAGTTCGAGTGTGATTTGGTTTTTAGCGCGGGTGTGTTCAGGTTTTCGCTCGATGCGAGTTAGGCCGGGTAATCTGATACTGGCGAAATTGTGCAAACTGGTCGCCCCGGCTTAGACTAACCCTCCCCTGTTAGAGAAAAATAGTGTGTTTTATTTCTAGTTGTGTGAGGGGTGTTCGTGCTTGGTGACTATTTGGAACCAGGGACTAAGGCCTCCTACGACCGTCTCTGATGGTAAGCCGAGCCCAAGGTCCTCAGCTGGAGGAACTCTCACGCAGAGGGTAACAACCTGTTTACCCACTCACCAAACAAGATGACAACTCATCAAATCAGGACCTAAAAAAGCTCACTAAACATAACCTTCAAAGCTACCTAAATGTAACCTAAGGTACTAAGAGCTCCAAGGGAGTATTCGATACTTCATTTTTTGCACAGCCGCTAGAATAAATTTCTCGCTTACCTCTTTATGGCCACCCCAGCGAGCCGCTCACTCTTTCACCCACAAATTACGAGTATAACTAACAACAAAATCACTTTTCCAAAGTGTACTTATCGTTATTATTCAACAAATTTTTCAAGAGAATATAAAGTTTTTCATACTATGTGCACACTCTTTTTTATGTAAGAAAAAGTGTTACTACTTACACAAAACTAACCGCGGGGGCCCCTTCTGCTGGATAATCTCCTGCAAACTACGTTGCCTTTTCTTCATCGAACTATCTTCACCTTTGTCTCCACCACAAACCCACACCTTTTTTATCTCCCACTACGTTCGCCTCTACTAACAAATTCTCCCTTTTCAGCTGTCTTCCAGGTCTTATCCCCGTTGGTATTCCTTTATTATTACTTTTTCCTCGAGTTTTTTTACTCCCTAAAGCTCGTAGAATCTCACATTCAAGACCGTCCCAAAATAGAAGAGGGAACTCCTGTTGACAGTCGCTTTTATGCCTTTTCGTGGGCTTTCCATTCCTCACCAACTTCGTTCGACTTTTTCTAATTCTAAGTTACAATTTACTAATGGTAATAGATTTAAATGCGCTATCAATAATGCAGTAATATCGAAGCTATGTATATTGTAGATGCCCGAGTGAAATTCAATTTAGCCAGTCATTAGACCATAATTAGCATTAGGCCCTAATGCAACGTAACGCATTAGCCCATCCCTGCCTAAATTAGGCAGTGACGGGGGTTGCTTAAACAGCTCTTAATTTATGCTGTAATGGGGCTTACCTAAGTAGTTCTTAATTTAGTTAGTGATAGGGCTTGCCTAAATGGTTCCTAATTTATTTATTCGTTTAATTCATCACTATTTTACAGAATTCGTAATCCCAATTATAAAATATAAATAATAATACGTGTGCAAAAAAAGTCAAAACATAAATATCAAGTAAGAACTAATCTAAATTTAACAGTTATGTTGTGTGTAAAATTAACGAGGAATGATATTATTGCTTGTAGTGTACTCACCGCAGCTTGTTTTTAAATAAACCAAATGAGCCAGAAAGAGAACCAAACTGGATATTAAAATTGTCTCTTACTATACGAAGTATCGGTGAGTGGCTATAAGATACGGTTCTGGAAAACGGTACAGCGTAGTATTGCAATGACCTAATGGGAGAAGGGGGACGCATGCTAATGGCGTTGTTTAGTTTTGATGATAACATGCCTCTCGTTAATTTGCAAAGGAAGCATTGATCAACAAATTGCCTCCTTACCTGCAGTGAAGGTAAGGAGGAAATTGAGGCGATCGTCAAAAGGAGGATGCGCGATGATATATTTGTAGAAAAGCGTGCGGGAAAACCTGTGCTGCACAGATTCAACCACCACGAGATAAACATATCTGGCATGCATATCCAAGAACTGGTTTTCCAACTAAATTTTAAAAATATGTAATAATCGTAATTAATTGAATTTGCTATAGTTTTTTTTTTTTGATGATATGAGTTAACGATAACGTACAAATTTAGAGAGCCATTTGGGCCATTAAGTTTTTTGATTGTTATTGTTTGGAATTTGCTTTATATTCTTTTAAAATTTATAACGATTAGTATTAAATAAAGCGCTTTTGACTTTTACTTTGACTATCCAAGAACTGGGCGAACTAGCATGACGAATAGCCGTATACAGTTTTGAAAGTTGAAACATCTGTGAGAGCAACGTTAGACAAAGCCCGGAATCCGAGAAGCTTTCTTGGTTATTTCAAAAACGTGAACGCTGAATTTCAAATGAGAATCAAATTTTTGATTATTTTCACAGGTTTCAGTTGTTTAGTCTCAACTGATGTGCTGAATCTTACTCGAATTAGAGTTTCACTCCAAACAGCACAAACATTTCCGATTTTCATTGAAAACAGTTGCGAAAAATATTAAGCTATAAGTTTTTGACTTTTTTATTAGTCATCCAATTTGCCTAATTTTTCGCAGGTTAAATTAGCTTTCCTCAATAACCTATAATTTTAAGTTTCATCGGAATCTATGGAGAAACTTGGCTGTTAGAGGGCTATAAAAATAAAAAAAAAATTTATACGTTATTCGACTTTTGAGCGGCCGCCATTTTGTTTCAGACAAACTGACTTTGGATTTTTTATTGTGAAATTCATCACACAAATGGATGAACCTTTGTACCAAAGTTTATCCAAATCGCAGCTATAACAAACTTTGGTCAGAACAGAAATCACGATTTTTTGTCTAAAATGGCCGCCATTTTGTCTTCGCCCTGCTGGTATGGCTGGTTCACAAATTTAATTGAGATATTTATTCAATACATCGTTCCTGAAAATTTGGTGAAAATTGGAGCAAAATTGCAACCTCTAGCGTGGTCACAAATTTCGTTCTATCCCTCTCAAGAAATTTACCTAATAAAGTTACAAATAGATTTTACTCTAAATCAAAACTATAATGATAATTTATAGCTGTTTACAGATTTCAAAATGTTGATATGGTATTTATTGAAACCTTAAAAACCTGCATATATAACCAAGAAACTTGACAAGTATTAAATTTTCAAATCAATTTTATTCATAAAATTATAATGTTTTATGAACTAAATAACAGTTTATATTTTATACTTAACTCATTACGATCAGGCTTTTTATAGGCCATATGATTTTATTGTCATAATCAAGAGAATCTGCGTAAACTTATAGATAATATTTACTGTATCACAGCCCACTATATTTATAAAATTACTTAAAGCATGCACAAATCTTACATCAAAGTTTTCTTATATTTTTGACTTTACACACTATATGTACTCATAATTTTCTGGTAATATACAAATCTGTGATCAATCGCATAATTGTCGTATTGCCAATACTTTTTCGAAAAAACAATTCCTCAATAGTGTAAAGAGGAGCAGCTCTTAAATATGGAATTAACCTTACAACATCATTATAGCGCATTTCACCCGCGCGCGTTTGTATTAAATAATTCATGAAATTCGCCCTGGCCTCATCATACATAACTTCAACTCTGGCAGCATCACGCAACGTCATCACTCCCGGAACGGATGGATGATCCTTGCGATGGAATGTTGATGAAATTATTCGCTCATTGTAGGCTTTTTGGAAAACAATTACTGCGCGTAAATAATCATATTCGTGGGGATTTAATTTCAAATTGACAATATGATTAACAATTTGATCGATTGTCTCTACATCCTGAGTGAGCTGATTTACGAACGGATGGAATCCCTTTTCGGTGATATTGGTTTGCAAAAGCTTTTGAAATTTTACGGGCATCATGTATTGTACTATGGAAAGTATAAACAGCTCCTTCCAACTACCTTCGATTAGTAGTAATTGGTCCGTAACGCACAGTTCAGTGAATCCTCCCATGTGTTTCATTAGCTGAATATTACGGAACAGGTGCTCGGCAGCGATTTCTTGCAGACTCAATTCCCCATTATTTGGTGGGGGTGGTGGAGGTGGTCGTGGTGCCATGAATGCAGATGGAGGTGGGAGTAGCGCTGGATGAGTGAACATGGAAGGTGGAGGAAGATGAGGAATTCTCGGAATGGACAAATCCAGCACGAAAGGTGGTGCAGTGAAGGGCGGCATTGATAGTCCGGTGAGTCCTGCTGAAACAATTCCATGTAAAGGAATTTCACCACTCATGACTTCATTACAGATGTTAATTTGCCGACGAAGAGTTGAATTGCGTGGACCACGTTCATGTTGAACCGCATCTTTGTTCATACCAACTTCAAAACATTTCCGGAGGCGACAAGCCCGGCACTGATTTCGATGTGTCTTGTCAACAACACAACGTCCTTGATTGTGGGCTTTACAAACGTATTGACGGTTGCGTCGTATTGATCGTTTGAAAAATCCTGCACATCCATCACATGCGTAGATACCGTAATGTTTTCCAGAACTATGATCTCGACATACTTTGCACGGAATGTGGTATAAGATGCGACCTGAAAAAATAAAGATAAGTTGGGTGAGCATGAAGATGTAATTCTATTTTATGTAGAAAGTGGTTGACTATAAGCTGTTCGAGAGAACATAATAAAACCATAACTATATGAAAATTTTTGTAAGGGTCTACCTAGGTATACAAATTATACCAACGACAGTCGCAAATCACAGACAACTGACAAAAGCACTAACTGACAATGAAATACAATACCGCACCTACTCATTTCCGGAGGATAGACAGCTAAATGTTGTCATTAGGCGCCTGTATGGCCTTTAAGTCGAAGAGATCGAGGAAGACTTACAGTCTCATGGCTGCAACCCAAAAGAAGGTTACTATATCAAAATGAGGGAAGGTCTTTCTAGAGTAGTCAAGATTCTCCTCCCAAAATCTGAAATAAACAGTTATAATATTAAATCTATTTGCCACCTTATGTACATCGTGGAGCCACAGCGTCCCCCTATGTGGTGTGGGGAAGTGCCAATGTCATGGTTGTTAGTTTTTGGCCCCCTATGGGCCGGGATATGTACCACAGTTGACACCAATTTAGACATTCTTTGAGAAACTGCCATGCACAGTCTCGATGCGTTAAATGCGATTCGCTTCACCATTTCTCGGACTCTCCAAAGAAAATTGAGGAGAAGCCAAAATGTGTCAGCTGTGGTGGAATTCAAAGAATGTGAGAAGATCGTTCACGCAGAATGCTGCCGCTTAACCCACAAAACTAGCACAAAAACTAACATACATGACATTGGCACTTCCCCACACACAAAATCAACCTCACAATATGGACCAAATGTTTGCTAAAATGCAAACAAAATTCCAAAACATGATGCAAGAGCATATTCACTGCATCTCAAAATATTGCCAATACTACACACTACTAAGTTGAATGAGTGACATTTCAATTCTGATATGGAATGCAAATCCCTCGCTTCAGCATACTGGTGAACAACAACAATTTATATTTGATCATAAATTCAACATCATGATGATCCATGAAACCTTTCTGAAGCCTGGAAGACGATTCCGCATCCCTAACTACATTATGTAAGAAATGATAGAATGATAGGTAGAGGAGGCGAAACGGCCATTCTCATGAGACAAAATGTGAATCATTATCTCATTAATACACCTACTCTTCAAAAACTAAAGGCCACGGTAATAAGGGTACCAACTAATTTTTTGGAGTTCATTCTGATTCTGCTTACTATCCTCAAGGAAATAGAAACCTTTTAAATGACCTTAGAGCACTTGCTGCATTTGAAGGCCCTTTTTTCATAGTTGCAGGAGATCTAAATGCCATACACTGCCTTTGGGGAGCTGTGAAAAGCAATAAAGCTGGGACCGAGCTCAATACATTAATCACAGCCAACCACTTCAGTCTACTTATCCCTAATGAGCTAACACATTACGGATTAAGAAATGGCTTTGAACTTGGACATTAGAATATCGTGAGATTTCATGCAAAATTTTCGGTTAAATCTCATCAAAGAACTGCTTCCGACCACAAATCTGTCCTCTTCCTCGTTGAAAACATCTTTATTGATGTTCTTTTGCACGAAAAGAAAATTACAAACTGGAAAGCCTTTAAAGCCGTATTAGCCAATGAAACTAATTTTGAATCACCAGAAACGGACAACGATATCAACAACATCAAAAGAAGACCATATGGTCATAACTCCGAGAAGGAAAACGAAACCCTGTGAACTCCCTCTGAACATCAAACAGCTGATCAGGAGAAGGAATCAAGTTCGGAGGTGAGCTAGGTTTACAAATGACCCTACACTACTTGGATGACAAATGAAACCCGTGATAAGATAAGGGTATTCCGAAATGAGGAATGGGAGAGCTTTTTGCAAAGTCTCGCACCTGGTTGTCGTAGTTTCTGAAGAATGTCCAAATACTTTCGGATAATCTACAAAATTGTGGTATCGCCTTTTCATGTTCCAAATGCGATGCAATTCTACAATGCAGGTAAGGCTGAAGCGTTTGCAGGTTCTCTGGAAATGTGGTTCCGTGAAAATTCTTCAGACGAGGAGGACTTGGAAACTGAGGAAAGAATTGAATCTTCTGTCAACAGAATCCTGATGGATAACATTCAACATGAAGACAGGATTAAACCAACGGTCTTAGATGAAATCAAAAACATTATACGGAACTTAATAATTATAAAACATCTGGACATGACACTATTATAAACACAATGATTGTTTGGCTACCAGACAACATTTTCTGAACACTTAATGACATTATCAATGCAATATTTCGTTTACGAAAGTATCCCAAAATATGGAAATCAGCGGTTATTATTGTTTTTCTAAAACCTCAAAAGGACCCATAGTTTTCACAAAACTGGAGACCCATAAATCTTTTCTCGTCACTGTCAAAAATAGCGGAAAGGGTGATTCTGCATCAACTTAATAATATTATATCAGAAGAACAATATGGCTTCAAAGCTGAACACTCTACTGAACTCCAGTTAGTTAGAGTGGCCCAACACATCAAAATAGGCTTAAATTGTGGGAATCCAACAAATCTAGTTATTTTAACATAGCTTAGGCCTTTGATAAAGTCTGGAATGCAGGTTTTATCTTCAAAATGCATCAATTCAAAATGTCGCTGCAGCTCACTCAAATTATTGGCTCCTTCTTGGACGGCAGAACATTCCGTGTTAGAATTGACAAACAACTCTCAAGCCTGAGACCAAATGATACTGAAATTCCTCAGGGCTCGCTTATCTCACCGGTCCTTTACAATATATTTACTGTAGACTTTCCTACTCTGCTCCTAAAAGTAAAACTGTCACTCGACGCTGATGATACATGTATAATTATTACAGCATAATTAGCAAGAGTCATCTCTTCAAAGTGGTAACGATCAATAAATATTTTGTTGGAATACTTTCGTAAATGGAAAATTAAGATTAATTCTGCCAAAACACGGGCCCTATTTAGCACAAGGAAAAGACTACAAACTCTACAGAGACTTATCGTTTACAAAGAAATAATAGACTGAACACCAACGGCTAAATACCATGGACTCACATTCGACAAAAGCCTCACATGGAAACAAAAAATACAAAATAAACAAGGACACTGCACTGGCTCATCTCCTCTTTATACCCACTCATTAAATCCAAAAGATTTAGCCTTAAAAATCGATTGCTCATATGCAAAAAAATTATACGACCGACGCTATTATAAGGTAGTTCTGCTTTCTACCAAACGACCAAATCTGACAAAAAAGCACTCCAGTCCTTCCGAAATAGAATTATTAGAAAGATCTTAAGAATTCCATGATATATTAGAAACACTGACATATACAAGGACAAGACTTGAGACAGCTGAAAAATACGTACGTGACAAAACACTGAAATTCTTTGACACAATTGACAACCATACTAATACTACCCTGGCATTCCTTCGAACTTTACAAAACAGGGATGAATGAAGGTTCCCAACTATTCGCCAAATAACTCTGTAAAAATTTATTTCTTAAAATCATATAGTAACTGATACTGGTTCAAGAAGGCAGATGGGTACTGACACGACAAATTTTGGATATTCTTCTAAAGAAAATTGCTTACTTTGTCTAGCTACATTATTTTCTTTTTAACGGAATCCGTTCGATTCTTAGGATGAATATCAAGATTTACTAATGTTTCCTATTTTAACAATTTTAATTTTGGATAGTGGTGTGCATTTAGTTAATTTTTCCTGCCATTAAAATTACATTGTAAGCCAGTTTATTGTAAATTTATGAAATTTCGAAAATATTTGATTGGCTCTCTATTTAAGATTCAAAATTTTTATTTGTATGATGTTAAGATGTTAAATAAAAACTCTAACTTATTTGATACTTGAAGATTTTATAAATATCATACTTAGTGAGCTGAGAAAAATGAGAAAGATGTTTGAAACTTTTGCATTTGAATTATTCTTTTCTTATAAGCAGTAAACGATCAAAATTTAATTTTTTTTTTTTTTCAATTTATAGGGTTTTGCATTTTTTCCCCTTTCCCTTTGTGCGAAAAGATCATGACTACGTGAAAAAATGGTGTCCCTCCTCGGGATTGGAAACCTGTAGACTGAAAAATCTGAAAAAATTATGGAGGTAGTTCTTTATGAGCACAATAACGATAAATATCTGAGAAGTTGAAATTAACTAAACTTTGTTAGCAATAGTATGATTTATCAATTTTACATTTTCTGAAATAAAATCATGGGAGTAGCCTTAAACCCAATAACATTTTATGCTTACATGGCTACTTATAAGGCTAATTAACGATGAAAATTTCAGAAGAATCGGTATAAATTCAATAAAGTTATGATGGTTTAAATTTGCTGTGTTCCAGCACCAAAAATATATGGCTATTGAGCAATATATGTTTCCAGACACTACAAGCTTGTTAGGATTTGCACGAAATTCTTCTTCGTAGCACTACAGCCCCTCTCGGGCCTTCGCTGCCTGCAACTAGCGCTTCCAACGGTCTCGGCCCATTGACCGCGTCCTCCAATTTCGAAATCCGAGCAACGATGAACCGTCTTCGTCGACCAAGTCAGACCAGCGTTTCCTCAGCTTTCCCACAGGCCTCCGCCCTTCAATTCTCCCAACGAATACCTTTTTGGGTACCTGTTGTTCGTTCATACGATTCATGTGTCCAGCCCATTGCAGCTTCCGCAGTCTTACAATCGTTCAGACCTCAGGTTCGTCAAAAATTTCATACAGTTCATGGTAGTATTGAATTCACCATTGGTATTCAGGATCCGTCGCTTAATACATTTGTGGATGATTGGGTTAGGGTCCATGTTCCACATCCATAGCATAACACAGGTCTTATCACAGATTTGTATACTTGAAGCTTTGTTTTCTTGTGTATGTTGCTGGTCTTCAAGATCGTCAAAACTGAATAAAATATTTGATATGCAAGCTGTATTCTTCGGCATATTTCGTCTCATTAATTACCCGTTTTCATTATTTTGACGCCTAAATACACAAATTTGCCCATATTTTGGATACTGTATTCGCCAAGTGGGATGTTGGGGAAAAATAACTTAAATTTACCATCATTAATATCATTCGTAGTAATACCTCAACAATTAATAATCGTAAATTTAAGTTATTTTCCCAAACATTTAAAGTACAGGCTATTAACTCTTGATGAAAACATACGTTTTGATGGTGACAAGTTCATGGTGGTAGGTTGTTATCCCTTTCACGCATATGGGACACGTTTGTCCTCAGTATTATTTTCAATTTTATGCTGAACTTATTCAATCAAATCAATTTGGAAGTTGTTTTTCACAAACTCAATAGAATGCTCTAATATATTCATTGGCAGCACCAAAAAAAAGTATTGGTTCACATCTGTCAGTTTTTAGTCGACTATAAGTTTGTTCAATATTCTGATTTTTTAAATAATTAGGGAGTTTTATATCGAGAAGTGGTTAGTGAATACAATTTTTGGTAAGTTTTCTATGTGGTACATGTATATTTTGAAAGTCTTAGCGACTAAATATGATAATTTTTGAGAATAATTGTAAAGGGACGCGGCTGCCCTAGTATGCACGAACGGATTCTTTTGATGATACTTCATAACTTGGCTAAATACCTATTTTTGTGATGTTTACTGTGTTTATATAAGTACTTTTTCTAGTTTAATTCATTTTTTTCAGAATATGTCAACAAGAAGAAACAGAAAGTTTGCATTAACGGACAGTGAGACTTTCGAGTTTTTAGTGGCTGACAACAATGATGACGAGGAAGGATTAACATTAAATGAGGAAGATCAACAGTTTTTGGAACGAGACATTGATGGAGGTGTCTCCACTGTTGTGATTGAACCCAGTATTTCACCGAATGTAAACGAAATTCTAGAGATCGGAACACAAAGGCAGGAAGAAATCAAGGAGGCAAATCATAAAAATTTTACATTGTCTTTCAATTGGAAGAAAAACTCCTACGTTCTGCCTCCTTTCCTTGATCAGGAAGGATACAACCATGGGGAAATAAATATTTTACATAGAGCTATTACCTCATCTTTCACCCCAATAAAAATGTTCAATGTAGTGACAAGTTTAGATGAGCTAGTTGACAATATTATTGTTCCTGAACCAGAACGGTATGCATATCAAAGTGGAAGACGTGTCGCTCTCACTAGCGCAGAGGTGAAGGCTTTCTTAGGGATGAACTATGTGATGGGGTATCATATCTTGCCTATGTTCCACAGCTGTTGGTCCTCAGACCCTGATTTGGAAGTTCCTTACATCGCAAACATAATGACACTCAATCGGTTTGAGGAGATAAGAAGAAATTTACACTTTAGCAATAATAATGATGAAACATCTAAAACTCAACCTTTTCATGATAGAGTGTATAAGATTCGACCAGTTTTAGACCACTTTAATAAGAGCTTTCAAAACACCATGTAAAATTCGAAATTCCAGGCTATCGATGAACACATGGTCAAATATAAAGGTCACAATATAATGAAACAGTACGTTAAAAATAAACCCATCAAGTGGGGATTTAAAATATGGTGTAGAGCTGACTCAGCCACTGGCTATTTATTTGAATTTGACTTATTTACTGGTAGAAAACAAGGTGGTGCTGAAACTGGATTAGGATAGTCTGTAGTTTGACAATTATCAAACAGTTTACAAGGTCTAGGTTGCTAGCTTTACTTCAATAACTTTTTCAACTCTCCGAACCTACAACATAAATTGGCCAGCATGAACATAAGAGCTTGCGGAACAGTTCGTTCCAATAGGAAGAATACACCCAAAAATGTGCCTGCCGATAATAGTATGCAAAGAGGACAAACGTTTTCTATCAATTCCCAAGGAATATCTTTTATTAAATGGATGAAAATAAAGCTGTTTTTATGTTGACAAACTTCTTGTCCCCAATACCTACTGCTATCGTGAAGAGGAAGCTGCAAGGTAGTGGCAAAAAAATCAATGTAACATGTCCTGAAGTCATTGTAAATTAAAATAAAAACATGGGAGGCGTCGATTTGATGGACCAAAGAAAAGTTACCTATGAGGTGGACCGTAAAGCAAAAATCAAATACTACTTGCAATTATTCTTTGATTTACTTGATATTGCTATGAATAACGCTTACATAGTATACAGTAAAATATACGAGGAAAAACAAATCGAAGGAACACTGCTTTACAGCCTGGAATTTCACCATCCATCTTCCGTAATAACGAAAAAGCGAAAAAGTTCCGCACAAAAACGGGGTATGTCTTCTCATTTCATTATAAAGGTAAATATTAGGAAGAGATGTGTACAATGTGCCAAATCTCGTGTTGAGAATCGAACAATCAATATTTGTTCAACTTGCAATGTTTACTTATGCTATGCATCTGAAAGAAATTGTTTTGAAGAATTTCACTAAAAATCGATTGCTTCCAACGCAGGTTTTGGATTTCTACAATATGTATGAAATTTTCATCAATGTTAATTGTAAATTTTCATATTTGTAGTTTCTCTTAATTTGATACTTTGCGCAACCTTTGATGTATACTGGAACACATTTGTACTGTGTTGAGAAATATAAAAAATAAAAAATTAAATTGAAAGCTTAAGTGGATCCAAATAAAAAGTTTTACCAGGCTTAAAACTATTTGCATGTAAGAGTTATGAGTACTTTGGAAGTTGAAATTCACTCGACTTTTTTAATGTGGTAGAATTTGTATGTATAACATTTTTCCAGTAAATTTATATGAGTAACCTTAAATTTAAGGTTAAGTAGTCCAACAAAAGGTCCTTATATATTGGAAGTTCCAATAGAGTTAAATCGCAAGCACTGAAGCAATAGCCATTTGAAAATTCTCTGAGTACACCAAAAACGATGTATGGTTTTTCTGCCATTCGGGCTTTTAATCGAGCCAGATACTACACTGTTGATTGAATCTTCTCCTTATTTCCAGACAAAATGAATAATTAAAAATATTTTTAAAATATCATTCAGTAATATTGCAATAAAATGGTGGCAGGTTAAAATGGAGTGGCAATGGTTTTCTTTTTAAACCGAGTATGTACTTGTTGCTGATATTGTTAAAGTTTTTTTTTAAGTTTATTCATTATTGGTGTCTGCATATCGTACGATGAGTAAAAATCCCATCTGACATGAGCAGAGTTCTGTCAAATTAACTTGTTATTATTTTTTTAGGAAAATTCTTTTAAAACATATTTAGTGCAATTTATTTCATTTTATATTGCAGAAAAGAAAGAATGTCTTTCTCCAGATTCACTATCGTAGCATAAAATTTTAAGCTACAGAAATGAAATTTTGAAGATCGGTTGATATTGAAATAAAAGTGGATTGATACGGAAATAATGAGATAGATTGTATTTTTAAAATATTCCGATGATGTTTTCATTAAAGCGTTTTCAGGCAGTTATTGAAATTAGTAGCTGAAATTGGGAGTTGCATTTTTAAAAATAAATTCAAGTTTTAGGGATTAAAACTTGTAAAAATTTCGAACATTTTTAAAAAACTCTCTAACATATGTAATTCAGCATAAATTTGGATATTTTGAAAGTGTTAGACCTTATGCAAAAATATGACAATCGTTCAATTTAATCTTTGTGGTATTTTCAATGAATTTAAGAACTACTTCTGACATTCAGTTATAAAATTAATGATCCTTCTTTTTTTTTTTGGAAGAATTTTTGTGGTTAAACTCAGGGTCTAATATAAAATACTCAATTGCTGATTTCAGACATAAACTCAAGCGAAATGGGACTTTTCAAGGATTAAGTCGGTGAACAGAATTTAGTCTATAGTGCTATGAAATGCCATTCAAAGTCCCTGTATTCTTAGCGACAAAACCCTTTCCATATCAAACTTCCAAATTTGGAATGCAAATTAATTAAAGAATTTTATCCGAAAAACACAATTCTTGCATAAGAGCTTCATATTCAAACTGCACTATTTACTATATGTTCATTTTGACCATCTTAGGCATGTCGTAGCTGAAGATGTAATTCACTTATTGTATAACCAATGAATTTTTGAACATTTTTAGGGATCAAACATTTAGTATACTACCAATTTTGGTTAATGTGCCAAGTTAGTTAGTTCTATCTGCTTAACCTTTTATGCAAAGGTACGTGATTTTAATAGGAGTTTGTATTTCGGTTCCAAACTCTATTAAATTTGTCAATAGATAATTACCACTTGCACTGTAGAAAATCCAAAGAGGAGAAAATAATAGTTCAAAATAATATTTAATAGTTTAAAGGCATTTATTTAGTATGTGGAAGCTCTTTTGTAAGTCATTGAAAAGAGTTTATTTTAATATGAGCTTTAATATGAACAATATATAAAACCAGCAGAATATTACTAAAAATACAAGCAACATCAAACTATTCGTATTCTATGTTTATTTTTAAAACTAATATTTTTAATTAATAGTGATGGATTTTGAAATTACGTGGAATTCCCAGCATCAAACAAAAGTTTATGTTTATTCGGGATTATTTGTTTTCACAGTATTTTCAATATTGTACAGATTTCATAACTTATATGTATAACATAAGTTTCCTTACTTGATGGGGTTGTGGCATTCATGCTTGAAAAACGTGGTTCCATTGGGGGTGAACTGGATGGTGAACTACTAGATGATTGCATTTTACACATTAAAATTGTTTTATCCAATTAAACTCTTATCACAAAACTGAATCAACACCTGAGTAATTATTTAATCCATAAATTGTCTCACAACATTTTAAACCCAACTTAAATATTTCTAACTTAAAAACTTTTTAACTTCACTAAAACCATATTCTCCTCGACAAGTCCTAATAAGATCACGAAGTCACTATCTCACATCGAGCAGCCACCGCGAATTGTGCACAATTCCCAAAGATCTCACCCTTAATATATATACTTCTCATTAAACAGCTCATACGCCCTTTTCAAATGAACAACCAAATTAAGGCTTATTGGTCACCGTGTCACAAAGAAACCCTGTTCCTTAAAATGACGATCCTGCATCGCATAAATACAATCCCATCGTGATCGGGGAGGGGCTTCGTGCAGTACCAACCCCTGATATCATCACTGTTAACATGCAATAATCTTTTCCGGTTTGCACACCACTCAACAGGGGTTGTATAGTCGTCCTTGTCGTAAGGGTGAAAACGTTAAAAAGGCTAGACTTATGAATGAAAAAGTCTCTTTTCGGTTGACGAAAAGACAACTGACATTTTGCTTCTACTTTTCGGAACACCTTTTAGAAGGCATTTCCACCCTTTGTGAATGTGTTTATATTTGACGATTATGAACTCATCTTTCTTCAAGGGGTTGCAGGTGGGAGATATATTAAAAATTTGTTTAATGTCATCATTTAGATGATGATCACAACAAAGATTCATTGTTCGTTCATTCTTAAAAAATATTTGAAAAATTTCTAAATGAAATATTTGCCAAGGAGTTTTTGCAAATATTTAATTTATGAACTGCCTACAATTGTATGAATACGAGTATATTGTGGATTGTGAGAGTACTACGTAACGTGAAAAATGCTTCAAATGTTTTATTACCTTGTGCCGCAATTCTTAGATTTCCTGAGAATGTTCAGGATAGGATACATGATTCTCAGGTTAGTTGTTCCAGTAATAACATCTTATCGAGGGAATTGTTCATAAAGCTTAAATTTTACGAACTTTTCCCCTAGCTAACATTGTTTTGGCAATAAAATAACATCACATTGATTAATTCCTTGTGTTCCCAACTTCAGTTGCAGGTCAGAAATAAGTTTAAATTTTAATGAACAGTTTTAACCGCAGGTTTTGTTCACCACCACCATAAAGGTTTAGTTCTTAAAACCAAGGGCAAGCTTACAAGTATTGTTACGATTTTAGTAGTGGCCTCCTCTTATTTGGACTCATATAGCCCGGGTTGTCGATAACGTCGTGAGTGCCTCTTGCAAGGCATGAATTTTCCGCCTTCCAATAGTTATTTCCTAAAAGGAGAAGAAAAATGACACAATGACTTTGAATGTTTAAATTACTTTAATGTAGAAAAAAAAGTATGAAGGAAAAATTATAAATTACTTTCCTGGCTTTTTCGAGGCCAATCTGGTTTCTCCTACTTATTCCTGACGAATTTGTTATTTTAAATATTTTTAATTCATTTTAAATATTTTTAATTCATTTTAATTTGTTGAAGGATCTTTTTCCAAATACAGAACCCATAGATAGTTTTTGTGCAATTCCTTTGACTTTTGGATAACTGATCACTAGCCAATATTCTTCACAAAAATTCAGAAGTGCAATGAAATCAGGTATTAATGATTCTTTTTCGAGTTTACACGTTTCAATCTCTAAATATAATTATAGTAACTGAACATTCAGTCTGTACGGAAATGTCGCGAGCAAGTAATTTATGTCATATATTTTCGAGCTGTATTCCTCGGCGTATTTTGTCTCTTTCATCCGAATCTCTAGCGATTATGGCACCCAAAAACACATATTCGCGCACATGTTCGATATTGTATTCCAAGTGTGATATTTTGAGTATTTGAAGTATTCTACCTTGCCTGCGTCAAAAGCTTTGTTTTATTCTCATTGATTTGTACTTATTTTGTTTCGCTGTTGAGTTTCAGGAAAAGTTCTTTGGCGGTGGTTATCGACCACGACAAAATGTTGATGTCGTCCGTATAGGTTACCGCTTGGCTTGACTTGTACAATAATGGACCTCTTGCGTAGCTTTCTACTGACGTATTCCAGAGCCAAATTGAAACCAATGGGGCCAGGCCGTCTCCCTGCTGAAGTCCGATATTTGTATCTAAGACATCGGTAAGGTGGTTACTGATGCTGACTTGGGAGGTCGTTGAGGTCATTGTCATTTTGGCAAGACTTCATTAGGCTGGGATATCAAAGCGAAGCATTATTTGGTACAGTACGTTACGATCAATACTGTCATATGCTAGCTTAAAGTCAACGAATATTTGGTATATATGTATGTTGTACTCCCAGCATTCCTCAAGTAACTGCTTGACTGTATACAATTGGTCTATCATTGATCAACTTGCTATAAAACGACATTGTTACTCCCTAAGAATACTTTTGGCGTATGCCTTTATGGATGACTTTCTGAACACTGCCACCCCCATATTTTACAAGCGCCGCTGGAATCTCATCGATGCCCAGCGCTTGATTATTCTTTTGGGCTTTAATTGTGAGACAAACTTCATCCAGGGTTGGTCTCTCCAGGAATACCTAAAGGCTCCGATGTTCTAGAGCTGTGTGGAGGATTAAGGAGGTTCTTGAAATATGATGCCCATCTTTCCTGAATCTAGTTTTCATTAGCGATGATATTGCCGATGTCATCATGGCAGAGCGTGGTCTTGGGCTAATAACCACGCTTCAAGCTTTTCAATACTTTGTATGCTTATCTTGTGGGGATTGCTCACTAGACTTACATCGATAATTCTCAATTGGTCGTCAAAGTATTTTCTTTTCTTGATTCTAATTATCTTATTAGCTACTTTTCTTAGATTTTCATGATTTTCTATCTTTGTCCTGATTTTCCTACCTATATATTGCTTATACTCGTACGCCTGATTCTTATCTAAGGCATCTTGGCATTCATCATCGAACCAATCATTTCTCTTGAGCCGGATTTGATGTCCGGTTGTGTGTTCTGCCACGGCCTTAATCGCCACTTTCGCTTCTGCTCACAACTCTTTATTTGTTTTTAGTGATGCATCTAATAGGATTGGAGCTAGCTTTTTGTCGAGGGTCTCCGTGAAATTGTTGGCCACAGACGCTGTTTGAAGCCTTTCCATGTCGAATTTTTGAAGAGGGCTGGTCTTTGCTGCATATGCCTTTGACATACAACATTGATAGGTTAATTCGATCAAGTAATGATCTGAGTTACAATTGGCTCCTGGGTATGTACGGACATCAATTATGCCTGGAGTTCACCTTTGTTGGATCAGAACATGGTCGTTTTGGTTTTGCATGTTGTCATCTAGTGATACCCAGGTTATTTTATGTATACGGCCATGTGGAAAGCAAGTGAAACGTTTTACTTGATTTCTGCTACATCCAAAGGCAATCAGGTGCAAGCCGTTGTCATTTGTTTCATTGTGGAGGCTATATTCTCCCGTTGTTCCTCGATGAGATAGCTCATTGCCAACATGAGTGTTGAAATCATTTGTTTTGTGTCGTTTGTAGGCAATGAGTCAACTATTATTTCCAGGTGATTGTTGAACGTTTTATACCTACAAAGTATATTCTTGAAAAATTCCATTTTAGTATTTTTGGAGATATATTCTTTTTATTTTCTCCTTCTTCATAGCACTATAGCCACTCCCGGGCCTTCGCTTCATTCAAGAAGCGCAACCAACTGTTTTGGTTCGTTGAACACGTCCTCTAATTTCAAAATTTAAGCAGCGATGAACTGTCTGCTTCGACCGACTTAGAGCAGTGTTTCCTTAGTTTCCCCACTGGTCTCCACCCTTTAGTTCTCCCAACGAAAACGTTTTTGGCTATCCATTGTTCCTCCATACAATTCACGTGGCCGGCCCATTCCAGTCTTTGCAGTCTAAGACTTGTTGAGACCTCCGATTCCTCAAAATTTCATATAACTCGTGGTTGTATTGCCTCAGGACCTGTTTTTGCAAGATGTTAATACGTTTGCGCATGCTGGGGTTAAGGTCCATGTTTCACACCTATAGCATAACACAGGTCTTATCACAGATTTTGTTTTCTTGTGTATGCAATTTCGTTTGTCAGCTGTATTCTTTGGCGTATTTTGTCTCATTCGTTTATGGTTCCCGTTATTTTGGCGCCTGAACCCACAAATGTACCCACATTTTCGATATTGTCTTCACCAAGTGTGACGTTTTATCTGCACTGGCTTGATTTGTATGGTAGTGTTTGTCTTGTATCGTCAGGTTGCTTTCTGGTGACATATCTGAGAGCCAAATTGATGTCTGGTGACATATCTGAGAGCCAAATTGAGCAACAAATGGGCCAGTCCATCTCCCTGCAAAGGTGTGGTGAGTTGATTTTTTATGCGGACTTAGAAGGTTGTTGAAGTCATTGTCATTTTGGTAAGATGTTAGTTGGGATACAGGCAAAGCATTATTTAGTATAATATATTACGATCAATACTTTCGTATGCTTGCTTAAAATCAACGAAAATCCGGAGTACGTCTATGTTAAACTCCTTGTACTTCTCAAGTACCTGCTTAACAGCAAACAATCGGTCTATCCTCGATCTACCAGCTTGAAAGTCACCTTGATACTTTCCAATAATATTGTTGGTATTTGATTTGATGATTAGAACTATTTCCTATAAAAGTTGGATCAATTTTAAAAATTGTTTTACCATTAATCAATTTATCAATGAAAGCAAGTTGGGGAGACAGAACTACGCTCTTGTCAGAAGGGTTTTGTACTTAACATACGATATGTAGACAAAAGAGTATGGAATGATTTAATTCAAGAAAAACTTTGATGACAAGCACAATATATATATTTTTGCTTTAAAAGAAAAAACATGATTAATCCATTTTAACTGGCCAACATTTTATTGCAATATTGCTAAATTCACTGACTAAGCTGAATCTTCTTTCTTTTTTTTGTAGTAGGGAGGTGACTGCCATTTATGCACCGAGTGTGGGACTCCCATGCTCGCAAGAAGGCGACTGGACTACCCACTAAACAACCCCCTGTCAACCTGAGAACCCAGCCTGGAACCGTTTGACACATTATTTCGGGCCAAGTCTCGTTTTGTTACACCGTGAGGTGCCTTCAAGCTGGAGGGTCCCTTTCCTAGTGGGAGGGGAGAGGGGGAGAGGGGGAGAGGGGGAGAGGAAATGCCAGACAAGCAATCCCCAGCCCCAATGCCTCCGGTTGCTGTAAGTCCCTTTTATCTTTTAGGACAGCCCGAGCATGATGTGCCACCTGGTTCCATTTGTCAACCGATTCGAGCATCACCGCGGCCATATTATCCGGGGTGGGCTCTCTCGTCTCCCCATAGAGGTCACTTTGCAGCCTGACCCATTTTGTGCACTTAAAAAATGTCTGGCAGCATTGTCCTCCTCTCCTGGGCAATTCCGACAATCGGGGGACCGTGACTTACCAATCTTGTGCAGGTAAGACTGAAAACACCCATGTCCGCTCAAAAGCTGGATCAGATAGGAGTCAGTCTCACGATGCATTTGATTCAGCCACTATCACACATCAGGGATAAGGCACGCAGTTCACCTTCTCTTCGTGCAATTCATCCAAGACTGCTGCCAATCGTTGAGCGAGCACTGTCTCTCTTTGCACACAATCGCATCCTCGTTTCGCCGCAGGTAAAAAGCGCGGCGCTCTCTAGCAAGGAGAGCGACAAGTATCATGCCTGCAATAACTCTCACCGCCGAATCAGAGACTATCAGCTACGAAGATGCAATCCTCAGTACTCCTTTCCTCTGTACCTGTGCCAAACGTTTTCGGTATACCTCCTTGTTGAGAGCGTCGCCCCATACTTCTGCTCCGTACAGTAGCACTGACCCTACAGCACTCATCAAGAGGCGCCATCTTGATGGGCTGGGTCCTCTTACGTTGGCCATATTTCGACTCAGAGCTGATACTCCTAAAGCAGCCTTCTCAGCCGTTGCCCTGATTTGCTCAGAGGAACTTCTCTTCGAGCCGATCAGTAGCTCCAGGTACTTCACCGATGGCTTCGATTCGATTCGTAAGTCTCCAATACTGATCATCCTTACTCTAGGAGTTCTCTTTTTTGTCAAGATGACCACTTCGGTTTTCTCCAGGGCTAAACTGAACCCGCGAGCAGTCGTCCAGTCCCTCACGCGGCGAATAAGCATACCTAGTCTAAGTTGCGCCTGTTCAATGGTGCGTCCAGCTACCAGAGCCGCAACATCATCCGCATAGCTGACCAAGCGCGACTCATCTGGCATCTCAAGTCTCAGTAGCCCATCGTAAGACACGTTCCATAGGTCTAGATCAAGGGTAGATCCTTGGGCAACACCCGATGTAAGTTCTCCTGTTTCGTGTCGTAGAGCAGGCTTCGGTCCTTTAGGTAGTCCCTCAAAAGCCGCATTAGATATTTTGGAGCTTGTAAAGAGTTTTCCAGCATATCCAGAATATCCACCGAGTCTTAGATGTTTTTTTGTTAAATTATATATTTGGAGAAAATACAAGCAAAAGCGTAGTGTCTGATTAGATGGAAAGCCCATATAGTAAAAAACCGTGTTTGATTATTGTGATCGGAGAAAATTTAAACGGCAATGACTTCTTCACATTCTATTAAAACTCATAGAGTATAAACACCTTTTAAAGTATACTTAAATATCAACTTTCATCCAATTGAATAATAATAATACAGTTTTACTGGTGAAGATTCTTTAGTTACAGATCCTACTATTATTAACACAGTTGAAAGAATTTCAACCAATTAGTTATTTGTTATTCATAATTTTTTTTAACTAATTATGTTCAAGCTGCTTATCTTCAGCTTTTTATTAATACATTCAATCAAGTGTTAATAGTATGTACGAGGGTCATTCAACAAGTACTTAGCCTCACCGTCCGATGGCGCTGCTATTACAAAAAGAGTTTTTCCATCGTGCAGTACATTCTTTTATTAGCCTACTATCAAAATCTCAGTCAAATCCCTTTATTAGTTTTGTTTTGAAAGCCTTTGGAAGCGAGCGTGTTGGTCGGTTGTACAAAAATGGAAAAAGAACAATATCGTTCAGTGATTAGATTCTTGTTTTTGGAACGGAAAACGCGCAGCGGAATCAAAGATCGCTTGGATACTGTGTACGGTGACTCTCCTCCTTCGATGATGACCGTCAAGAATTTGTTCAACGAGTTTGTTCGTGGCCCCACGTCGGTTTTTGATGAGCCACGCCCAGGTGCCCCGAAACGGCTGCTACGGACGAAAACGTTAAAAAAATCCACGATCTCGTGTTGGCAGACCGTTGATTGAAGGTTCGCGAGATAGCTGAGACTATGGGCATCGCAGAAAGAATGGTGCATCATATTCTATAAGAAGAACTGGGCATGAAAAAGCTGTTGGAGCGATGGGTGCCGCGTTTGCTCACACCGGAAAACAAGCGCAACCGTGAGACCACATCAGCGATGTGTTTGGCGCTGTTTCAGTACAATCCGGCGGAGTTCTTGCATCGTTTCGTGACCGTCGACGAAACATGGATTCATTGGTACACACTAGAGACCAAGGTACAGTCGAAACAGTGGACTTCACCCGGCGAACGTGCTCCCAAGAAGGCGAAGACTGTTCGATCAGCCGGAAAGGTGATGTCCACCGTTTTCTGGGATTCACAAGGTGTGATCCACATCGATTACCTCAAGAAGGGTAAAACAACCACGGGGCGCTACTATGCAGACTTATTGGGCCGATTTGACGTCGAATTGATGAAAACGCGGCCCCGCTTCGCGAAGAAAAAAGTGCTGTTCCACCACGAAAACGCGCCGGCTCACACCTCCGCCGTCGCCATGGCCAAATCGATCGAATTGCGCTACGAATTGCTGCCCCATCCACCGTACTCTCCAGATTTGGCCCCCTGTGACTGCTGTTTGTTTCCAAACCTGAAAAAATCACTCGCCGGAAATAGATTTGGGTCAAATGAGGAGGTCATCGCAGCCACGGAGGCCTTTTTTGCAGCCCTCGAGAAAATGTATTTTTTGGACGGGTTGAAAAAGTTAGAGCATCGTTAGGCCAAGTGTATCGAGCTTAAAGGAGATTATGTGGAAAAATAAATTGCCAACTTTCCAAAATTTTCGTTTTTCTTCTGTAGGCTAAGTACTTGTTGAATGACCCTCGTACCTTGAATGTTGATTTTTGCGAAACATAACAAAATTTTATGCAATATTCTCATTTAAAACGGCCACCATTTTGTTTTACGATTACGGATGTCACCCATTGAACAAAGTTTCAAAGATAATATAGAGAGATGGTAAAATAACATAGAGAACTAAAAAGAATTCAAACGCACTCCAAATCGGACAGATTTACAGTAGCTGAATATTGTAATCAAGCCACAGGTTTACCCACGGTCAAACACACGACCAAATTCCTCACCCAAATAGGTGGTGGACCAGCAGCCACCAATGGAGGAGACTGTAGCCTATTGACCGTAAGGGTACAATTTGTTGGTACGTGTCTCAACTAAATATCTTTAATTCGTTGAAATTTTGATTAAGATTTCTATCAGAAAATCCTAGATGAAAAATTTTACCTTAATGCAAGATCAATTGTGGATTTTTTTATATCTTAATAGAATGTATCATGTAACAAAAGTTTTGTTAGAAGGCAAAATTCAGAAGCTACAGTAGCTGATTAAGATTGTCTATAGCGTACACTGAAAGTTAATTTTAAATTTTATGATGTGGAGTCTATTTGGCCGTGTCATACCTGACCCTTACCTTTTGTTTGCTTAAAAAAAATCGGAAGCCCTTATAGGTGTTTTGATACAACCACAATGGGAACAGTTTTTTTTCTAGTAAAATACGGATATATCTATTGATACTCCTAAGAGGATGATTCCATATATTCAATAAAAAGATAAGTTAGGGATAGATAATTTTTTGGGCTTTGTAAAATGAATTTGATAAGGACCTGCCAGTTTCATGTCTTGCCGGTCTATATGTTCATCTGTCTGCATATGCGTTTGTCCATCTGCCAGTGCGCCACAGCTAGTATCCCCAGAAACACAGCTGAAACTTGGTAGAAAGGAAAGAAGTGGTGATTTCACGAAAGCTTCGGTCTTATAGAAGATTGCAAAATTTTTTAAGAGGAGTCCTCATTCATAACAAAGTGTCTCTTAAAAGATTTTCAATCAAAGGCAGTCGAGTGGCATTTACACTGAAAGGTATTTGATTTGAACTCTAAGAAACTGAAACAAAAAAGTCAATTTGTACCTACATTATGTGGTACAAGGGGAGGCAAAAAAGGGAAAATGTAGTCTTCCTTTGTGATTGAATATCTTAAAACCGAAAAATCTGACGGAAAATTACGGATGTAGGTCTTTATGACTAAAAGGGCAACAAATACCTCAGAAGTATAAATTCACTCAACTTTATGAGCGATAGTATGATTTGTAAATTTTGCATTTCGCTCCATAAACATAGGATGGTACCTTCAAACTTAATTATGCACAGTAATATGGGGTTTTCCATTCAGGACATAACAATTTTATATCTTTATATGAACGCACCTTTAAACGTTTTTAAGAAACTGTCAATGTCAAAACGTAAGTTGAAGTCAACACTCTTATCATAGTAAAATTCATGAACCATCAGCGTTTAGAAATTATTAAAAATCACTACCGAAATTCTGAGTCAGTGGTCGCCACTTTAAAAGCGTTTACTCCAATTTTCAGCTAAAATAATCGTCACACCCAACAGGCTGTGCATGCTACGGTGGATAAGTTCAAGTTCAAACTTTAACTATTGGATGTTCTGGTGCCAAAAAGATGTCGTACCACTCAAAGCGAAGGAAATATTGCAGTCGTAAGTGCATCGATTCAAAATGAGCCAAATCAGTTGGATTCCATGTCGTTCTCAAGGATTGGGCATCACTCAAACGACACTGTGGCGTCTTTTGCAAAAAGTCTTAGTCTACATGGTTACAAGATCAAATTGGCTCAAAAACTAAAGTCACTTAAACATTCAAAACGCCGGAATTTCTCCGATTGGGCTCTGGCATAGTTTGAAGAAAATGGAGAATTTCATCGAAAAATCATCTTCAGCGGTGAAACTTCTTTCTGACTCAATGACTTCGGTAGTAAGCAAAATATAAGTTATTGGTCAGCAACAAGTCTACGTGTGCTTCTTGAGACACTGCAGCAGCCGCAATGGTACGGTTTTCCTACCGAAGGTGTGGTTGGGCCATATTTTGTTTGTAGATAAAAACGATCGTCATATTACCGGAAATGGAGAGCACTCTCGTGTTATGTTAGAAGATTATTTTTAGCCAAAATTGGATGAAGCACATAGCATGCCTCATAATCGATTTATTGAAAGGTAAATTTGGTGAACGTGTTATTTCGAGAAATGGTCCGGTCGAATGGCAGAGTCGTTCATGCGATCAAACGCCGTTGGATTTCTTTTTATGGGGCTATATCAAGTCATTGGTCTATGCCAATAAGCCAGCAACTTTCGATGAGCTCAAAGACAACATCCAACGCTAAATTGCTAACGTTACGTTCGAAATGTGTGCCAGAGTGGTGGAAAATTGGGTCCAAAAAATCGATCGCTGTAAACGGGCTCGTGGTGGTCATATGACTGAAATCGAATTTCATTCATAAAATGCAATGCTTACACTCGACCCAAAATAAATTTGAACTCAATATCTCAAATATTTCTGTGGATTATTAGTAGATGAAATTGTTATGTCCTTAATGGAAACCCCTTTATAAGAGCGTTGTGCCCACAAAATTTTGTAGCCCTTTAAATTGTATGCAAAGACAACAAGAACAACATATGATGTTGGAGGGTATATATTTCAAATCGACCAAGACGCTGTAATTTGTTTTTTCTAATTACTAGCAAATTGGTTCAGTCTTCAGATAATTTACTTAAAATAGAGAAAAAGATGGCTGTTTCATATTTATAAAAAAAAAACTAGCTCTTTGCATGTAATTGAATGATTTCTTGTATGCTCAACAGACTCGTAATCCAAGCCATTGGTTTATATCATCAGAAAAGCTGTTGGCTAATGATTACAAGCCCTTCTGCTGGGAGCACTTGCCTACCTACTCGACATGTTAAAATGACTTTACTCATTGATTTTCTTCACAATCAGCAAAGGGTGAATGCGGACTACTATTGCCAGTTGTTACACTCATCGAAAACCTCCTACTGTAGCAAAAGACGAGCTGTGTCTATTAGAGAGGCCAACAGAACAGAGTAAAGGGTGCATATGGTAATATATTTATAGAAATGAAATAGTAAAAGAATAAAACATAAAATAAAAACTTAATGTAGTTTGTGAAATATCAATCAAGTGTCCAATAATGTGCCATGTGAAAATATTAACAGCAGTAGCCAGATTGATTTTCATAAATTTTACACTCAAAAGTTGTACCAGTTTTATTTTGAATTTTCAACAAGCACAACACTTTTTTCTGCATGTTTTGCTCTTTCCTTTTTTCTTTGTTATTTTACTAAGCTCATGGGTGGGAACTCCCATTTTCCTATGTTTCTTTATAGTACAGTAAATCTATAGGTTGAGGTCGGAAATGATTGCCTAGGGGTTGAATCTTTTTTTATTCGATGTAAAATGATGTCAATAAAGCTACCTTGAGGGTGGGCACGTGCAACTCTTCCGGCTTTTTTGAAAAACTCAAAAAAAACATCCAAAAAATTTTTGAAATGCGTTTATCTCGTTTGCTATGCATTTCACAGAAAAATCGATTGATGATAAAATGTAGAGGACGTTAAAATCTACAATTTATGCCATTGGAGCAATGCTGTACGACAAAAAATGCACACGGTAGGTGGCGCCAAAGTCTCCAAAAAAGTGTTTTTCCACTTTTTCACCCTGAAAATGTTATTTTATCGCAAAGACGTAAATGCAAAAGTTGTTCCTTACTTTATTATCAACAACTTTTATTTAAACAATTTTTTCATATTACTTGCCGTTTTGAAGTTACAGTGCAATATAGCGCTGCGTATGCAGCACTGTGCTGTTAATGGTAATTTCGTCGATCCTACTGTAACTTTCTCCAGCGGCGATGGCATGCTTTTAACAAAAGGGATTATTCGGCCACCTGCCCTATTGATGACTAAGGACCGTACATTTTTCAGTTGCTATGTGAATTTCGGAGAGCAGAGACAGCAAAACTTAGCACTCCGAAAATGAGTGATAATGTGCCTGTTTGTTTCGTTTGTGGCGAAAGTGTTTTAAATAAAGTTCGTCACGTGGGTGTGGAGGCTCGGAAAACATTAATCAAAGCTGCAATAGTTAGAGGTGATACTAAAAACCTACAATGGCTCGAAGACGACAGCATCCCAGTTCCAGACCTTCACAGCAATTGCTACCGCAAATACAGCAATTACAAACGCGCTGCTAAACAGATTCAAAAACAACAAGAGTTGTCAAGGTATTTTGTCAATAATTTTTAGTGTAGTTTTTTTTTGTTTGGAAAATTTCATTAAATTGGAGCAAATTTAAAATTAAATATATCGAAATGTAAACAGAAGATCGTTTTCAAAATTTAACACAATTGTTTTATACGCCTACAAGTACATTTGGATACATTTTGAAAAAAAATAAATTGTGACTGTTTTAAATAAAAACTATTGTTTATGCAAAACAATTTAATAATTGTATCAATTCATCTTCTGGATAATTACTCATAAAATACTCATAAAGTATAAATACAAACTAAACTGTTGAAAACATTGATGAATATTTCCATTAATAATAACAATAATAATAATAATGATAATGATTATAATGATAATAACAATATTACACTTGTTTACATTAACAATCAAAATTTTTTCTTGTTTGAATGAAAAATCACGATTGCCCAAATATATTTATATAGAATAATTCATACTAACATTTGTACACTAGTACTAACCATTGATAACTTCATGTCAATACCTGAATATAATTATTAAAATGTTATACATTAAAAAAAAAAAAAATCTTCATTAAAACGTTTACCTCCGATGTGCACTCATTGCGTGCAACTGTATTATTGGGATTTTCATAATTCTGCAAGCTGCAACTTCAAAACGGTAAGTAATATGAAAAAATTCTTTAAATAAAAGTTGTTGATAATAAAGTAAGGAACAACTTTTGCATTTACGTCTTTGCGATAAAATAACATTTTCAGGGTGAAAAAGTGGAAAAACACTTTTTTGGAGACTTTGGCGCCACCTACCGTGTGCATTTTTTGTCGTACAGCATTGCTCCAATGACATAAATTGTAGATTTTAACGTCCTCTACATTTTATCATCAATCGATTTTTCTGTGAAATGCATAGCAAACGAGATAAACGCATTTCAAAAATTTTTTGGATGTTTTTTTGAGTTTTTCAAAAAAGCCGGAAGAGTTGCACGTGCCCACCCCCAAGGTAGCTTTATTGACATCATTTTACATCGAATAAAAAAAGATTCAACCCCTAGGCAATCATTTCTGTAAAACGATTTATTTTTCGATAGATTTACTGTACTATTAGGAGGTGGTTTATAGTTTTATTTATTTGGTTTTCCAATAAGCGTATAAACTATTTTCATTTTGTACTTATATAAATTCAGTTTCTTCTTCTTCTTCATAGCACTAGCCACTCTTGGGCCTTCGCTTCCTGCAATAAGTGCAAACAGAGTGAAGGGTGAATTACAACGATGAGTTGTATGAATTTTTTGACGAACCACCGGTATGTCCCTGTGTAAAGTTACCCGAATCGCAATAAGCGGCTATGTGTAAAGAATGGAAGAAAACTGGCCACCTAAGAGAACATTAAAGAGTATAGCACAAGGTAGACGTCCAGTTTTTGGATGGCTCCGATAACTTTGAAATTACTTATGAAAATTCTTCATTTGTAGCTACTTTATTCAGTTGCTCAAAGCTTTCAAGAAAACTTCTCTAAAGATTTTTCAGAAAAAAATATTAAAATAAGCAACTCAATAAAGTAGCTACAAATAAAAGATTTGCATAAGTAAATTTGTGGTTTTAAAACAAATCTTTGGCAGCATATCTTCATTATGAATTGAAAGTTGACCATTTCACATAGGTTCACTGTGCACAAACTTGATTGATTTTTAAGAGGGTCTAATATAAAGCAACTATATGTAATTTTTTTTAAGCATTTTAGAATAGGCTTAGTAGAATCAAGAAGACTTTTAACTTTTTGATTTTCATAGTAGTATTTAAATTAAAGTGCATTTTATTGTCCTAATTAACTAAATTCACTGAACTTAACTAGCTTCGTTTTACTTTAGATTTTCAATGTTTCTTTCAATTTTTTTCGTTCTCTCCGAAAGAAGATCGTTCTTTTGCAATTTAATTCCTGTCTGATTTGCTATTTTCATGAAATACATCTGCTAAAGATTCTTGGATTAATAATAAAAATAAGCAGCTTTGGTGGAAATAATAACCGAAATTATTTCCACCAAAGCTGCTTATTTTATTTCATCTTCAACAACTTATTTTGAAGTACAATCAATATTTCTTTCGGTGCCTCCATCGCTTCATGCTGCGTCAAAGTAATAATGCCGGGTTGGCTCAGCAATATTTTCTTGACTTATCATTACTGCTGACAAAGCTTTTCAGGATACGTTTCAAGTCAATCGACGCATTTCTTTTAGTTACAAGCCGATACTTTCGATACAATCTAAAATTAAAAATTTTTCCAAAACTTCACAGACAGTGAGTGAACCCATAGACTCTATTTTCTTCAAAACTACTTCAAACAATTCTCGGTTATAGAAAGATTTAAAAGTCGCTATGGCCCCTTGATCCAAAGATTGTAATAGCGGGGTGATAATCAGTGGTAAGAATGTAATTTCAGCATTGAAGTGGTTTAAATCAATAATTCACTCTTATACAAATACTTTTCTACTTTCGGAATGAGACAATTATGAAATCAATCCTTAAACAAACGGCCAGTTATGTTATCAATGGCTTTTTGTTCGTTCTCAAATGATTCGAGTTATAAAATTACCATGTTGTAAGAAAATTCCCGCAATCATACAACCACGTTGTGAAGGTAGCACGTTAGAAGAGGCAAACCTACACTACCCCAAGGCTTCGTAAGGTTCAAATATTTTGAAATAGATTTTATTAATTTTTAATATCCAAATTAAATAGGAACCTCTAAGTTGAAGTCCATTTTGATATTTTAAGAATTTAGTGAAGTCATTATCTATGTCCGCACATGACTTTTAACTTCCCAATATTGATTTAAATCATCTGTTCGTAGGTATTAAAAATTCTGGTCATGCAATATTTATCACAAATCAAATGAATGTATAGACATCATGTCATAGTGCACCTGTAATGACGGGAAACGATATATTCATGCCCTAACATCCCTTACTCATCATTTCCATCACCCTAATCGTCAAAAAGACAACTAATTAAAGTTATAATGATTGAAAGTCGTTACCTGTGCATTGTATATTGCGTTTATTGCGCTCTCCTATTGTACAGTACTTACATCCAGCAAGCACTTCGTTCCCACGCTCGATTGGATCCTATACTACCATATGTCGTAATTTTCAAAACGCAGCAGAATATTTGAACATCAAAATCATCATCGCACCTTCCTGCCAGACACTGCAATGAAATTAGATTGCGAGCCCACCGACCCACCCTACTATTTTCCACCCCGTGTGGGTGACACTATCAATTCTTCCACCACTGACCTGTTGTAAGTTATCAACGTCCTAAAACAATGCAATCATTCCTTCACGTCCTACCACCCCAACTGTAAAGTTCACGTATGAAAGCGAGCAAACATGTACATCTAAAATGTATGCGCTGTGAGTGCGATAAGTGATGCTGGGCGATCCTGTGGAATTTAGTGAAAATAGGAAAGCTGGGACCAGAACGGCTTGTATTATTCGACGATTTCCCAATAGTGAATCGTTAGCATGCTACAACGCAGATCCTTCTTCGTCCGGTGGGAGGAAGTGCCATGACATATGGTTTAATCACCTCCATCACATATTAGCCGAGATGAGTGAAAACAAATTGGCTTGCCTCGACGCGGTGGCCACTTAGACAGGAGGAATCGTGGGAGAATGACATGTATGGGAATTCGCATAGGAAGGATAAATTGCTGCTGCTGCTGTAACAGTTTTGTGTGTGCAGGGTAGCTGCATTTGTAATTAACGAACGATGATGTTTCATATTGTGCTAAACAATGAATTTATAGTGAGAAAAATATTGTGACATGATATGTGAGAGAGTATATATTATATTAAATTTATCGAGATTTTTTAAATCAGAATGAACAATTGTGATTTTAACTGTTGGAAATTCAAGTCTAAGATAAATTGTGAGAATTAATAAAAAAGTTATTTTTGCACTTTATTTTGAATTAATTCAAAAGACGCATCTTCCTTTGATTTTCACCCTCGCCCTTTGTATTTTATTCAAAGTTAAATCAAAGTCAAAAGCGCTTTATTTACAAGTAATCGTTATAAATTTTCAAAAAATATAAGCAAATTCTAAATGAAAAAAATACTAAAATTTAATGGTCCAAACGGCTCTTTAAATTTATTCATTATACATAAAATCTTTTAATCAAAAAAACAATTTCATATTCAATTTAGCGAAAATCATTACATATTTTATGATTCGATTCGAAAAAGGGGAAAAAACCAACCAACACTATTCAAAAATTAATTATAATACCAACGCAACCGAATATTCAAACAAGTTGGGTAGACAGACCTACGCTCATGTCAGAAGGGTTTTGTACTTAACCTACAAAATGCAGTCACCAGCAACAAATAAAATCAAGAAACATGTAAAAGATGATTTTATTGGAGAAAATATGAAATTCGAAGATCATACTATTCTTAACAAAGTTGAATTTTAACTTCGGAGGTATTTGTTATTGTTATACTCATAAATATCCCTTGATAATTTTTTCAGATTTTTTCGATCACGGGTGTCCATTCACGAGGGAGGAAACATATTTTTCATGTATTTCCCCCTATGCTCCCACTGAAGCAAAAACTGTCAGTTTGAGAACTGTTTTGAAAAGCTCCCATAAAGAAATTTCATTTGATACTCCCATGTACTGTAATCATTGATTCAAGGCTAATTTTTTCGAATTCTAGAATAGTTACAAAGCCCTTTTGCTAGGAGCTCTCTCCTGTCTCCTCGACTTGTTTTACCTATGAGTATTAATTGTAGGTACTCATTTTCAATCATTCATTAAATTGAATCAAGTGTTCAAAGCATGCACCTTAAACGTTGAAGTTGGGGAAAAATACCTCAAAATTATTCAATCTTCGCATTTAAAATAGCCACCATTTTCTTTTACGATTACTGATATCACTAGCTGAAACGACTCTCAAAGATATTCTCGATACCTATCATTCCTGAAATTTTCATGCAAATCCTAGCAAAACTGTAGTGTCTGAGTCGGTAAAAAGTGCATATTGTTCCATAGCCATATGCTTCCATAGTAATATAGCGCAGGAAAATTCAAATTGCTATAACTTCGTTAAATACCATTCGATCTTTATGAAACTTCCAGAGCAAGCCAATCTTATAAATAATCATCTGTATAATTTTATTGCATTTAAGGGTACCGTTAAAATTTTATTCAAGAAAATGTAAAATCGATAAATCATACTATTACTAACTAAGTTGAGTGAATTTTGACTTCTCATGTATTTGTTGTTGTTGTACTCATCAAGGTGATTTTTTTCAGATTTTCTAGATGAAATGTATTCAATCGCGAGGGGGGGGGGTACGCGAAAAGTTCGTACATTTCCCCTTCCCCTGCTCCCCTCGGTACCGACAAGGCAATTTTAAGACTTGGTGAATGGTGAAATTTTTTTTTTGAATGGTCACCTCCCTATATGGGGAGACCGCCCTTCAACCCCTTTGAAAAAGTTTTCCACCCTTGAAGTTTCAAGAAGTGACCACTTCTGACCTTTCCACAAAGTTTCATTGCTGTAGCTTCTATAGTTTCGGAGAAAAAGTGCTGTGACTTACAGACGGACGGACGGACAGACGGACACAGGTCGTGATTGCAATAGGGTTTTGTATTTTGGTACAAAACTAAAAACTGCAGGAATACTAGAAAAAACTGAAGGAATACTAGATACCAGAAAAAAGTAATCAGGGTAATCAAGGGGAAAAAATGTTCTGGTGGCTGGAAATGAATGGTAGAGGTAGTTGAGGGTGTAAGTAGTTATCATCAACCCATCACGATCACATGATCATGATAATGATAAAACAGAGCAAAATACATTTAAATGAAATGTTTGGGGCAGAATACAGGGTATTTATAATAAGTAACCGGACTGAGCCTACCCGGCGCCTCAAAGCGTCTGTTAACCGGTATCTGGTGCTGTAGTGGTGGTGGGGGTCTTGGTAAAGGGAACCGGGCTGCAGCAGTTGTCTCTAAGCGCTTGGAGAGATAGCATCGAGCGAGAGCGGAATGCGTGTTCAGTTACATATGTTGCCAGTGAACACATAAAACATGCTCGGATATATTCCCGCTTTATAACTGCAATAGTAGCAAGCAAACAACAACTATGTACTCGGACTTCGCCAATGAAAATTAGCCATAGAAACACATTCGCAAGTAAATAAGCGAGCAGTTAAGTAAACGAGAAAGTTCAACCCGCAATGATATTTACATCATGAACGAACGGGGTGCTTCGAAGAGAGGTAAGCGGAAAGGAAAACCGAAAGTTCCGACATAAACACTCTTTCGCTCAATGTCCCTAGTTTCGCTATTTTACCTCAAGAGATCGTGGGAAAGCCGAAAGCTTAAGCTGAAAGCACTCTGTCGAAAGCTTAAGCGAAAAACACTCTTTCGCTCAATTTCTCCAGTTTCGCATATTTACCAGCCGAGCAAGCGAGACGAAGCGGGGAGGAAAAACATTCGTGGAACGAGAGCGCACGTGTTCGGCTACTCAGCACCTTTAAAGAGAATTTAGGTTGAAAGCTCATGAAAGAACAGTATTTAAAGATCTTGGGCAAAGCATTCGAGTGAGTCGGTTTTTCAAGTCCAAAAGGGAGCGCGCTGCTACCCATTTATCATTAACAACATCGAAGTAAGTAAGTAAGTTTGAATTGAAAGTGCTGTCCCGTGTACAACGAACTGGTGAGGGGTGAGGTGTTGGCTTGCGCCGCGATCCTCAATCGGCCTTTTGGCGTTCCACGCCGTGCGGCCACCCCGAACCAATAATACGACAAGTTGATTCTTTCTTCAGGCTGGCCGATAGGTAGAAGTTTAAAATAATTAATTAAGTGAAAATGTAATTAATAAAATCAATTGTAACTAGATGTTTAAAAAATGGATAGTGTAATAATTCTCTAAAGTTAATCCTCGTCTTTGGTTGATATAGTTTAAATGGACAGAGTAGCAGGTAAGTGGTGTTGCAGCGAGTTCTCTCCCGGGAGCTTTGATGTTGTATATAGGATACGCATCAAATTGAGCTCCCAGTTCATACCAGTATACACAGGGTATACTGGTTATGTAACACGTCTTTGGAGTGAAAATGGAGCGTATGATCGAGCAACCTAACCAGAGCTTTTTAACCACGTTATTACAGGAGACAAGACGTGGGTTTTCGAATATGATCCTAAGACGAAGCGGCAGAGTTCGGAGTGGCACACACCGGCGTCACCACGACCGAAAAAAGCGCGCATGACCAAATCGAAGTTGAAATCGATGCTCATTGCTTTCTTTGACGTGAAAGGCATTGTTCACAAGGAGTTTGTGCCACCCGGCCAAACTGTAAACGGCCAGTACTACAGAGAGGTGCTCCGTCGACTAACCGCCCGGGTTCGCTGAGTCCATCCGGAGATTGCCGATTCGTGGATCCTCCATCACGACAATGCTCCGGTGCACACCTGCCTGCTCGTCACCGAGCAGTTGGCCATACAGTCAAGGGCAACGTTGCACCAGCCTCCTTACAGCCCGGATATGGCACCAGTGGACTTCTTTCTGTTCCCCAAGATCAAGAGACACCTTAAGGGGACGCGGTTCGGGACTCTGGAAAACGTTCAACGTGCTACGACGAGGGCTCTAGACAGCATCGAGGTTGCCGACTTCCAGGGAGCGTTCGGGGATTGGAAAATTCTGTATCATCATGTTATCGACTCCAATGGGGACTACTTTGAAGATTTCTAAAGAAAAATTGTACATATTTTGCCAATCAAAAAATTCCTGAGATCAGTCCGGTTACTTATTATTCAGACCCTGTAGAACTAAGTAAAATGTTAAGCCACGATGGAAGTGAAAGCAGCAATTAAGAGCGTGGCATAACAGACAATCGATCATCAATATCGGCGTAAGAGAAATAATTGGTTCAACGATGAGTGCTAGAATTCGTTAGACAAAAAGAATCAGGCGTACAAATGTGGGAAAACCAGGACAAAGCGAGAAAATTTGAAACTCTCAGAAGAGTAGCGAATAAGATTATTAGAATTAAGAAAAAAAAATACTACAAGTATGACGACCAATTGAAAAGTATCGAGTCAAGTCAAACGAGCAACGACACAAGACAAGCATACAAAGTAGTGAAAAGCCTGAAACAAGTTTATCAGCCTAAAACCACTCTCTGTCGTGATGACATTGGCAATATCATCGCTGATGAAAACAGGATTAAGGAAAGTTGAGCATAATATTTCAAGCCCCTCCTTGATCCTCCATACAGCACCAAACCATCAGAGCCTTCAGTGGTTTTTCGAGAGTTTACAGTGGCCCCACCAAATATGGAGGAAATTGGCTCGACCATCGAAGCCCGACAGAATAACGAAGTGCCGGTTGTCGATGATATTCTAGTAGAGCTCGTTAAACATGGTGGCAGCAGTGTTCAGAAAGCAACCCATAAAGTCATCCAGCGCATCTGACAACAAGAGCATATGCCGAAAGAATGAAGCCAATCAATTATCTTCCCTATCCAAAAAAAATATACAGGTTATAGTGCAAAAACAATAGAAATATATCACTGCTTTGTACGGTATACAAAATATTTTCATAGATCTTAGAAAATAAAACCGGATCATACGTCGATAGATTTATCGCCTATCAACATTTTGTCACGGTCACAAATAACTACCAAAGTACTTTTCCTGAAACTCGACAGTGAAGCAAAACTAGGAGGGCTAAAAACCAAGAGATATAAAACAAAACTCATGACGCAGTCAAGAAAAAAGACCCCAAATACGTAATTCATCACACTTAGCGAGTACAATATCTAAAATGTTAGCAAATTTATGTATTTAGGTGCCGAAATAACGAGAACCGCTACTGCAAGAGACAAAATACGCCAAAGAATGCAGCTTGCAAAATAAAACACTTTATTCATTTTAGACGGTCTTGAAGACCAGCTGCATACACAGGAAAACAAAGCTCTTAGTATACAAATCTGTGATATGACCTGTGCTATGCTATGGATGTGAAACATGGATCCTAAACCAAGCATCCGCAAACATATTGAACGCCTCTGAGCTACGGGCCCTCAGGGGAATAATCGGAGAAAAGCTAGACGGGGATTTTGAAATTGCAGGACGTGATTAATGGACTGAGACAGTTGGAGGCACTATCTGCAGGAAACCAAGGCCCGAGAGGAGCTGTAGTGCTACGAAAAAGAAGAAGAAAAAGAAAATATTAAATTGATTTTATTAGATTTGAGATGGTATAAAATCACCAAATAATTAAGTACATGAGTGGCAGACATCAGAGGACAGCAGAAGAGTGTTTGATCTTATTCATGGCGTGGGACTTTTTTGGGTTTGCTCTGCCCATGCTGGGCCACCTAACATAATAAAAGTCACAAAAATGGAAGAGAGGGAAAGAAGAAGAGCATTAGAGATATGACAAATTTATATGCTTAGTACTTTGTGACATATTTTTTGGATTGCTTATACGGATTTACAAATCAAAGCCTAAAAAAGAGAGTCGAAAAGGTAAATTATTTCCACTGAATTAAAATCTAAAGGCCCATTTAAAAAAATATATAAAACCTCATATAAAATTACATGAAGAATTAAGAAAAATAAATATAATAAGCAAAAGTAATCACTTACCGCTTTTTGAGTTGTAGAGTGCTCAGCAATTGCAAGGAGTTAGGCTACTAAAAATTTTAATAGCGAAAAATGTCATCAAAAGCATTTATAACACAAAAATCCACAAAAATAAGTAAAATTCAAAATTTACTTCTACCATTTGAATTCACCCGCACTTCCCTTCGCCGTTATTTGCTTTTAATAATATTTATCCAATCCCAAACTCCAATTCAAACTAATTTACATGACTGCGTCAGAAATAAACTTATCAAATATATTCAATTGAACCATTCACGACGTAGTAATATTTTAGCCCAGACAGAAATTTGGTGTAGGACCCTAGCATACTACAAACACCTAGTATACTACGTTCTGAAACCTAGTATCAATATCAAGTTAAATTCCCAGCATTAATGGAATTCCTTTGTATCTAATAAACTAAACATTTATCATTTACTGTCATTTCATTTTGACATCTCACTTCACTTGGCTGTTCATACCAGGTTTATACTAGATTCGCATGTGTATCATGGATATCTAGTATACTGATGTCAAGTTTTGTTCCATACCACATTTCTGTGTAGGTTTTTGGTCAGCTACATAAAAATTTTAATTTGGATCATATGTTCTGGTCTCTAGAGCTGCTTCTCACTTTTTCCCGTGTAAAATGTAGTTTCCTAATTACAAATTTTGCCCTCTTGGGAGTGAGAACTATATTATTAATTAACTATTTGGACCAAATGCAAAATGTGGCCTTTGTTCTTTTCATTCATCCTACATTGATAATCACCAATTAGGTTAAGATATCTACTTTTCCCAGTAATCACCAAAAATTTCTATGCTGCCACTGCCACACCCCGGTCCCGCTAAAATATCTTACGGACTATACTCTGTTTCCTGAGACTGAATTTGTATTCCCGAAAATCTGACGCCGCGACTTCCAAGTTAACTTGGGACTTTCCGAGTTCAACATACTCGAAATCAGTTCCTTCCATTTAATCTTTCCATTTTCGCCAAATACAACATTTCCAATTACGTGCCAGCTGATTTGCAAATAGTTACTTGTATGTTGGTAGAAATCGCCATCATGTTACCATGTAATGATAATTAAAAAGCATTTGCCTGTAAGTGAACTTGAACGCATGGCTCCCGAGAACCCCAAATCGGCAGTCAGTCTGTTGTTGTTTGGTAAGTGAATAATCCCACTAGTTGCTGACATTCCCTTTGCTCACTAGACATTGGAGAGTCATGCTCCAATTAATGTATTGTGAATAAATTCTTGCATCAATAACATGGTAATGTGCTAGTTATTTAATTTTCGATTCCAGTCCCATTGCAGTGAATGAATGGGAGCAATAAAAACTAGGCAAATTATGAAATTTACCACTGGGTAATGGAAAGGATGACTTTTGCTAATGAAAAAATATTTTAAAAGGAATTTTCGCACCATCGAATTTGAAACATGATATGAATGAACTGTAATATAATACAATATATAGAATAAACAAAAAAATGCCGCAGCAGAGTTCTATTCGTAGAGAGCGTTTATAATGAAGATACAGTAATTAATTAAGGTCAAAAATACGAGTGGCAGATATTAATTTAAGCAGTAATATGCATATTTATTTGTATATACACATATATATATATATATATATATATATATATATATATATATACACATATATATATATATATATATATATATATATATATATATATATATATATATATATATATATATATATATATATATATATATAAGTAATAAAAACACTTTTCAGTTAACTTTCACTTTTTATAATTAATTTGAAACACCACAGCTGTTTCGACACACCGTGTCTTCCTCAGATGTAAATACAACAAAACTGGCTGCCCACCTGTTGTATTTACATCTGAGGAAGACACGGTGTGTCGAAACAGCTGTAGTGTTTCAAATTAAATATAAAAAGTGAAAGTTAACTGAAAAGTGTTTTTATTACTTAAACGATGAACTTTCACCAAGTAACGGCCTCATCCATTGAACATTTATATATATATATATATATATATATATATATACATATATATATATATATATATATATATATATATATATATATATAGTAGTATATATATATATATATATAGTATAGTATAGTAGTAGTATAGTATATATATATATATATATATATATATATATATATATATATATATATATATATATATATATATATATATATATATATATATATATATATATATATATATATATATATATATATATATATACGAGTATATATATAAAGTATATATACATATATATATATATATATATATATATATATATATATATATATATTTATATGTATATATATATATATATATATATATATATATATATATATAAATATATATATATGTGTATATATATATATATATATATATATATATATATATATATATATATATATATGTAAATGGTGAATTAGATTCAGTCATAAGCTGTATGAAATTTTCGACGAGCCGGAGGTCTCACCGATTGTAAGACTGCGGAAGCTGCATGCATCGTATGGACGAACAACGGATACCCAAAAAGGTATTCGTTGGGAGAACTGTAGGGCGGAGACCAGTAGGGAAACCGAGGAAATGCTGGTCTGACTCGGTCGACAAAGACAGTTCATCGCTGCTCAGATTTCAAAATTGGAGGACGCGGTCAATGGATCGAGACAGTTGAAGGCGCTATTTGCAGGAAATGAAGGCCCGAGAGGGCTTGTAGTGCTACAAAAAAGAGAAGAAAAGACGGCTTGCTGCAGAGATTCTACAAACCATACCCATTGAGTCACATTCCAAATAGATAGCTGTAATAAATGCGTTGGATAAACAATGTGTAGATAACCATCTGAAGCAAGTATAGAATTTAAAGAGTAACCGAAACTTTACAAAAGTTAGCTCAAATCATTGCATGGCTATCACTGTTACCTTACTGAGCTTATAATCTGAGACACCGAAACAATGCAGCTATGGATGCCTTTATTGGTGCACTTTAACCAGAATATATAAGAAGCTCTTAAACTTATCATAAAATATTCGACAAAGGATATATTGGATTTTATCCTAAACTTTGAAGCATCCAAAAAGATCACTCATAACATAGCCTGACTTTGAAGAACAGCGATAGAGGGCTATAATTGTAAGTGCGTGGAATTCAACTGGAAACCACAGCTTAATGGCAGACCTAAATAACGCAGTTGTGATGGAAAAAGGCGTTTACAACGAGACTGCAGGATGACTCAAAGTTCTTTTTCGGCATGTGCTGCTAGAAGTATATCTACCCCAGATATGACCGAATAGCCTAGATGCAAGGGCTTAAGTTGCCTTTAAACTATATGCCCAGGTATTTGAACTACAGTATGCGAGGGCATCTTCAACTTGTCTGCAAACAGCGGAATAAACTTAGAACTTCTCCAACGTACACAGATAGGAAGTCCGAGGTCTCTAGTACTACCATCACCATGTCAAGGTTATATTGTGCACAGGTAGATTTATATCTTCCGGGACAAGTTGATGAGCAAAACTGCTTCTATTATTGGCATTGGTGCTACGAAATCTAAAATATACCCAGATCGGGTGAGGCACTACTCGATTCGGAGGAGCCAAATATTTTTATTACGAATCACTACAGGATAAATTGCACTGATTCTACTTTCATACCAGATTAGTGATTTGCTGTTTTGGCATAGATTTTTGAACACTAATATCATGTACGACTGCATATTAGGAATAGATTTCTTGCAAATCCATGATTTAACGTTAGGTTGCGATAGACGAGTATTGAGATCCTAATGTCACAATTGCCAAGATAAATTCAATAGTAAGTGCCAACACCGATGCGCCCAAATCTTCCAAGAGCATAATTTGCGCTTAACTCTGAGGTTATTCTTAAGCCCATTAATACTATCTTATCGAGCCAATATACTCGTAGATTCCAGTACTGTACAGTTTGATTGGAGTACAAAGCCTTGTCACAACCAACAGCAATGAATGCGTGCCGATTAAAGTCCTTAACGCTGTGGACTTCATCATAAACATTAAAGCTAGATATTTCATTGGAATCTGCCAGCTTGTCTCCATAGTAAAATTTTTGGAAAATGAAAGCAACAAAGACTTGGATGGAAAACAACTGACATGGAAAGCTTTCTAGTTGGGGTCAGCGTTACTCAAAAAAACTCATTTAACTCCAGAGCTTTCGAAGCAGTCTAAAAACTTGATCATTTAGTACTACGATCTTTTTTCTACGACTCAAGATCATCAAATATCGACAAGTATGGTGACTCACGTCATAGACACGCTGGGCGCCTGGCTAATAAGACGACTTTCTTTAGCCAATCAAGAAGTGAGCGCATTGATTTCAGAATTTTAAAACCGGGTGTCATTGAAAAGAAAAGGATGGAGTCATTGACTTTTTTATCAACTATAGGCAGCTAAATGATGTTACAAAGAAAGACAGTTACCCGTTTTCACACATTGAAGGCATTGTGGGCACTGTGGTACATTCAATAGCAAGAGTGATTATTATCATGTAAAAATTTACAAAAAGAAACCCGCACTTTTAGCTAATTTTGGATTATAGAATTTTGAAGTGATGCCATTTAGGCTTTTTATACTCCAGTAATATTCAAACGGCTGATGCAATATATTCTATGGGGGCTAGGTTGATAGATCTGCTTGGTTTATCTGGATGACATCATCGTTATAGGCAGAATCTTTGAAGAATACATGGCGAGATTGTGGTGGGCAAATGTGAAACTCAGTTATGGACAAATTGCGATGGGCGAATTCGGAGCTCAGTCCTAAGCAGATCTGAAATTTAGTTCCAGACATTGTGAAAGCGTTTAAACATGTGAAAAGGTTGAGCAATAGCAGGTAATAAATGAAACTTATGAAGATTTCTACGTCTAGTGATCTTTCATTGAAGATTCATCAAGTACTTTGCCCAAAAAGTCAAGTGCTTTAATCAGCTAACCAAGAAAAACTGTTGCAATACGCCTGCTATGAACAATATCAGGCAGCATTTGAAATGTTGAAGGAGACGCCATGCGAATCACACGAGGTGAAATATCCTAAGCTCACTAAAATATTCATATTGATATGGATGCAAGTAATAGTGAGATTGGTGCCGCAATCTCCCAGCAGCTCAATGGTGAGGAACTACTCTGTGACCAGGAAAGAACCGTTGGCAATAACAGAAGCCACCAAGCAATTTTGCAAGTATCTATATGGACAAGAAAGTATTTCCGAACAAGCCATGCGTAGCTGAGGTGGCTGTTTAACTGCAAAAAATTCCTGAAGGCTTTTCTGTTTTTTTATTCTATAAAAAAGCTTTAGTTATTTTTAAATGTTATAAATGAGCTGGAATGACTCCCATGCGGTATGAATACATTTACTTTTTTGTACCAATTCTTCATCGAATGCCATCAGTTTGAATTATTTAAGTCACTGAATTTTACTGCGAATTGGATCACAAAAGCGTCCCAGGGAATACACTTTTTCAATAAATTACTGCGATGCTCGTCTTTCAACCAACAAATAACTAAGACAATTCATTCTTGAAATTTTCAAAAATGTATTTGTAGTGAAATATAAGTGGAAATGTCCGTAAAGGCCTGCAGCGATCGTCTACTGCCTCGGCAGAAGAGGATGGTAGTATCCGCCGAGATTGGCTTTGTCTGGAGTCGCATGAATGTGCTGGTAGGCTAGCGTTGTGGTGTCGCGGGGCGGGTTCTTTCCCCCTAGCACAAGGACCCACTCTAAAAATATTTCGCATTCACGAATTAAAAGGGTCGAATGCCAATCGACTGGTGTCAAGGCCGAGGTAACCAACTAAGGGTTGCTATGTTTGTTCGAAGAACAAATTGGGCCGAGGAAAATGGAAGGACTGGCGGAGATATGGTCGTTACCGACAATCCTTATGGCCCACAAACAAGAGTGGGGCATCCAGATAGAGGTGGTGCCCTTTTGCACCCTCCCAACCGGATCAAGATCCAAACGTAGATGTGGCCATATATTTTCCATTTGAGTGAAAAAATCATACAAACATAATTTGCATGAAATTCCCCGTCAAATGAGAAATATAGACGTGGCCAATTTATGTTATAGAACTATGCGATGCAATCACATAACTCTATACTATAAAAGGGCACGCGAGCGGAAGGCCATTCTACCCGGCAAGAAGCCCTGTTAACAACCAAAAAAAAAAAACCGGAGGAGCACGCCCGGTGGCTAGCCCATATTAGAGGAGGAGCCTGCCATCGTTGCGGGTCCTATACCCGGTCAGGTAAAACGAAATGGAAAGACCGAGTTTTTAATGTTTAACAATTCATTTTATTCTTGTTACTTCGTCAGAATTAATATTATCACAAGAAGATGCTCGACGTTTCGATATGTGAACTGACATGAAATGAATGTGAAATTCAATTGCTATTATTGACAATGCTAACTTTACTCAAAAGATTTAATTGAAGTTGTTCTTGAATTCGCTGCAGTGTCGAAAAATGTAAACTTTGTAATTTATAAAATACTACCTATGCTTTTTGGCCAGTAACAAATACGTTTGACTGCTTGTTCTGTTCATAAAGTATTTACTGCGGTTATTTTTACTAGCTCCAGTAATTGCAAATAATATATTTTTTGTTAGTTTCTTCTCACCGAAATATTCAGCAGCAGCCAACGTATTTTATCAAAATGATCAATGAAAAAGCTACAAGTGTTTCAGTCTTGACAGATCACATCATCGATGATAGAAAACTGTCAACTAAAATGTCACCGAATTGTAATTTGACCGCTGCTTTAAATTAAAAGCATTCGCAAAATGAACACATCTGGATGTTATGTAGCGGAGCATAAGAAAAAATAGAAAAAGGTTTACTCGGTTTCATTTTGATTCCTATATAATTTAGCATTTATCTACTTCGATCATCTCATGCAGTGATAGACAAAAGAAAACACAAATACAATTCAATTGTTTATTAGCAATTCATAGCCTGAGAGTTAACTTTTATCAATTTGAAATATAAATGTTTGCTATCCGTGGTCTTAACGCCACTACGTTTCATTTAAGTATAAGTCTATTTGGGCCTGATTTTGAGAACACCCTATCCTCAGCCAAAACTACAGTACGAACCATTCATCGCAATGCAAGAAACAGAAGCGAGTTTCTGCTACGGACGTGAAAAATCCACGAGACGTTGATATCGATGAATCTCATTAGTCAAGCGCGCCAATCCAATCACAGTGACATCAATAAAATGCAGTTGGCCTTCCGGATTGATGATTTTGGATATGAACGTCTTGGGACCTCTTTCAATGATATTCTACGCAAAATCGAATTAAAAACGATCGCTCACCATTATCGTTGACAGCGCGACCGTAACTACGATGCATTCCATCGTATCTCCATTTATGTCAAGACTCAACGGATTTTAAGAGTCGTATAGAAGGCGGTCAAGAAACATTGGTCGTTGGTTGTGTCGTGAAAGCATACGATTCAATCCACTCAATCTGGCTTAAATGAATGCTACGCTTAGCATTGCTTTCAGTAAAATTGTTGATATATCCCAAAAGCCTGACCAATGCAAGTAATCATCTGCATAGGTTCATTCAAATATCACAGAATGCTTCATAACCAGATCCGTATTCGTCCATTATGTACATTTATAGCACTTTTCACACACGTGCGTGCGTGACTAATTTCCGTCCTTCTCGTCGCTCACGCAATTGCATCAAAAATCTCATTTGAGCACGAAATGCTAAATGTGAAGTGAAGAATCTTCTCTTTCTAGCAAACGGAAAATTATCTATACATGACGTCCACTAAAATTGATTTCACGAATGGGGAATCAAGATCCATTATCCGGAACAGAAGACAAATGGGGCTCCTGAACACTACAAGCAGTAATCAAATTGATTCCCACATCTCCTTCCATTTATTACATCCAAATAAAAAACTCCCAAGCACTTTTTTTGGGCAATGACAATGAACACCACCGCTCTTCTCCTATTTCCACCAGCGTCAACTTTCCGATTTCTTAACATATGCATTAGAATTGGCAATCAGTAACGCGTATTTGATAAATTTCGATATTAAAACCATTGGGGTTGTAGAATGGGGTAGTGAAATAGAAAAATAAATTTGGACAAAATAGACGATTAAACAATGAAAAGTTTACTTTCACTTTCAACACCCTACGATATAATAAGTCGAAACAAGATCTACCGTCGACTTCTTTTTCTTTTCGCGTGGTGACGTGACCACCGTGAAGGTGCATAACCAACTCCCCAATGCGTCCCAAATCTGTCTCTCTTTTTCATTACCATGTAATCGTGTGTTAAGAGGATTTGAATTAGTAATAAAAGTTAAATCTCATAACCAATATAATTAAAGGGAAACATTTAAATTTAATATAAAGGAAAATTGATATAAAATTACATTTAATAATGATAATAAGAAAGAAAGCTATTTTACAAATTACGATTATGGATGTAAATAATGAAATATTTTTTCTAAATCTTCCATAAAATTTTGAATAGGAGATAGGAAGGTTTTTAAGCAATTTGCTTGTGTGACTGCTCGATTACTATACATTACCCTTCCAAGCCTATATTGCACTAACTTAACCGCGACGATATATATAATAAATACTGGATACTACTTTAACCTGGAACTTCGTATTATTTAAAAATGCTTGTATAAGGCTCAACAAATATGGGGGTGTTTTATATCACTGGAGTTTGTAGACACGAGCATCATACCAGACTATATTGAAGGCTTTTTCTATATCCAGTGTCACCAAACCTACAGATTTATTACCGTACATAGCTGCTTTGACGTCCTTCGTAACACGGAAAAATACCTGTTACTGAAGCCGAATTGGAAATCAGGTAAGATTTGTGAATACTACATGCTCACCAATGGGTGTGTTTTTTGTAGCGTCAACATATCCACTACCAGTGGCGTATCAATCAATGAAAAGCCTTTTGAATTTCGCAACTACAGTCAGTCCGATAATCATGATAGCCAGACGAAGTGCAGTGTTGAAACAAAGTAATCAATTGTTTTACTTAAAAGTTGAATGAGTCGGAGTTTGTATATTAGCAAAGACATATAAACAAATGGACGAGCAACGAGAATCTGTGTACTCGTCCATGTGAGAAGCAAATTTGCCACATAAATAAGTTATAAATAACTCACGCTCTCGAAACTATATGATTCCCTCTGCTTCTCCTTCCCCTTTTTTTCCAGACAGGTTTTTCTTTTCTCTCTTCAGAAGAACCGCTTCCCCCACTGACACCCGCGCACACCAACGAAATTTCATTTCAGTTTGAGTATAAACAACAAACAACTCTCACGGAAAACTCGAACGTCAAAGCAAAAGAAAATCGAAAAGAGCGCGAACCACGCGGGAAAACTCATGTGTCAAAGCGGATCGAAATTTCGTAAATTTTTAATTAAAACAGTGAATCAAAGTTCCGATTACGTACGCGCGATCTTTAAAATTAAAAACTTTTTAAATGTAAACGTGTTTCGCCGTGAATAGAGTGCTAAATTAAAAGCATATCGCCTCAAACCTCAACTTCACACAACTTTAGCGCAGGTTGCCAATTGCTTCGGCTCTCACGACCGGTTGCGGATCCAGTACTCTCTATATCTATGTATATTAGTCAGCTCAGAAATAAAGACAATACATACGCAAGAACTATAAATATTATTGTTAGTCATTAAATCGTTTAATCTTTTTAGTATTTTTCTTTCAAAGAGCTTACCTAAACCTAGTAGTAGGCTTATGGGTCTGTAATTGCCGGGAGAGGACTGTTCTCCTACAGGCTTCAGGGTAGGTATAACAAGAGCTTATTTCCAGATAGATGAAAAGAAAGAGAGCCTAAGATAAGCGTTGAATAGGAGGCATGTGAAGATAATTCCTTTTTTGGGTAAATATTTTAAGAACTATAATCGGCAGGCTATCAATACCTGGGACTTTGCCGTTTTTAACTTTTTTGAGTAAATTATTAACTCTCTGGTTTTTATTAGTGCACCAGGAGGTAGAGATGTTTTGTTAGATGGTTGTTGCAAAGCTTAAGCCACCATAATTTCTGTTCGATTGCCACAGAGCCTATAAGAAATGTTATGGAATTCGTTAAATTTATCTGGTTAGAGTAAATATGCTGTTCGTTATTATTTTTTATCGGATATGGTAGCATGCTTTAATATAAAAATCCTATTAAGCAACCAGACTTTCCGCGAGTCGCAGTCGAGATTTGTTAGCATGTTGTTCCATCAGAGACTCCGCAGCTCATTAATTCTTTTTCTAATTGCTAGAGTGAAAACACATAAGTAGAATATTAGTAATACTGCACATATCCGGTGATAATGTACCTAGTGCTGCATACACCCCCATTTGGTAATAGTCTCTACTGGTAGCTTCTGGGAATCTTCAGATACGAGGAAAGTGAAGGTGCTCATTTCAAGTGAGAGTTTAGGAAACTTGCACTGTATTTGGCTGGAAATTCACAAACAGCAATAGTTCGTCAGTTCCAGCATTTGAATGTGAATAATATGTTTGTGTATCGAACCATAGCTCGACACAACGAAACTGGTAGCATCGCTAAATGCAACAGAGGCGGTCCTAAAAAGACAGAAACATCAAAAGAAATGATTCGAAAGGTGAAGAAACGAATCCAATGTAATCCTCGTCAAAGTGCCAATCAATTAGCAGCACGTCTGCATGTTACACGATACAGCATTCAAATCATATTGAAAACTGAACTACGCTTGAAGCCCTACAAAATACAAAAAGTTCAAGGTCTTACGGAGCCACAAAAAAAAATAAGGCTTGAAAGAACACGAGCATTGAAGGCCTTGGCCGAACGTGATGAGATTTCAAAAATTGTCTTTTCTGATAATAAAATTTTCGCCATTCAACAGTATGTGAATAAACGAAATGATCATATTTGGTTAGAGCACAAGTCCAACGATAATTTGGACGCAAGAGTTGCCATGTGCAAGCAATCACCAGCTTCTGTTATGGTTTGGGATGCAGTGACTGAGGATGGACGAACTCTTCTGATTTTCATCGAACAGGGAGTCAAGGTAAACCAAGAGGTGTACCGCCAAAAGATTCTAAACGATGCTTTGCTACCTTAGGCACGTAAAAGCTCTGGTACGAACCGTTGGACATTTCAACAGGACTCGGCACCGTCACACAATGCTCGAGCGACACAGCAATTTTTACAAAATTGCGTTCCGCGGCTGATTTCGTCGAAAGAATGGCCACCATATTCACCGGACTTGAATCCCATGGATTTCTCCAAATGGTCAATTTTTAGAGTAAGGTGTCCACTAAAAAATACGAAAGTGTTGATGCATTGAAGTCAGCTCTTGTTCGAGAATGGAATAAAATTCCACAAGACCACGTTCAGTCAGCATGAAATGCTTTCTATGGAAGACTGTATCAAATAGTCAGAGCCAAAGGAGGTCGTATCGAGCAGTAACATGTTTTTCATAAAATGTAATATGTTTTTAACATATTCCACGAAATTTCAATAAAAAGTAGTCAAAATTAAAAAAATTACAGCGTTTTCATTTGGTAACACTTGGTTTCAGCAACCCTATATGCATTTTGAATTGATGAATAGTGTCTTGTTTCGTTTAAATTGTGAGAAGCCGGTTTAAAATTTTTACAATTTTGTTACTAACATTAAAAGACAGGAATATAGAATTGCATATATATTAATTTTGTAAAAAGAAAATTGACCTCCACTTCCATATTATCGGATCCCGCGGATTTTTTCATTTTTATTTTTCTTGATTTTCTTTGTCGCGAGAATTTTTTTGATGAGCTAGCAGTCAGGGCTCTAAAAATATGAACCCCCTCCTTCGCCACAAGATTTAGTCGATTGCGAGCTCACGAATCCTTTTATTCTGGCTGCTATTTTTGATGTCAATCATCTTCGTTCATTTCGATAAGAAAAAAACAGTTTAGTACCAAAACTTTTAGGCAATATTTTAGTCATGAAATTTTTAATTACCCTCCCTTCTTCTTATTTCAACACTGTATTGTAAGCGTAAATTAATTTTGTGATATTAATAAAATCTTCAGCATTCATCACGTGGAAATATTGTGCAATGGATTGAAATATGAGTAGAGTACTTTTACTCTCACCGCATACTTTATACATATAGAAAGTTAATTTTTATCACTGGAAAAAGATTTTTAGACGTGCTTTGATGAGCTCGAATTTTCAAAATAAAATTTTGGTCCATTCTTTAAGCCAAAGAGTGGAGAAAGAAGCAACAATACGAGCTGCTATTTTCCAATCACTTGTTACACATAAGTGAGACCTTACTTCTTTTATGATCTGTGAACTCCCCCATATACGATTATGTCATCGGATACTATATCCTCCAAAGATAAAATCATTTTTTCAACAAAAGCGAAAAATGAGCAAAAAAGTATATGAAAAAAATTAATGCGTTCCTTCGAAGTACTTTGATCCTCATCAAAAGGCAAAATTGTGTGGGCTGTTTCAATACATTCAAAATCTTCAAGAAAGTGTTTATTGTTCATCCGTAACGCCTTTTTGAACTACACTCCATGCACCATCAGAATCAAGCGAATATCCTTTTTTAACATCATCCTTTTAATGAATCGCATAGAGTTTACTCTACTTTTATCTATATATCCACATATGGATATCGTTTGGCGTTTTTTTTTTCTTAGCTGTTGAAAGAAGATCGTCTTCAAGTCGCGGACTTTTATTAGGAATTTTCAAAAGACCCCATAAGGGGTTACCGCCATCCCCGCCAGCATCATCAGGTGGGTCAACTCTTCACATCAGATTCCTTATTGAATTTTTTGTTTTGTTTTGCTTTTCATTCGAATTTGATTCGGGCACATCAATTATTCAAGTGCTCATATCCTCTTCCAAGTGGTGCAGATCGTCAGTACATAAAGGATCGAGTGTATATGGGTGATGTGTGTTTCTCAAAGTTGAAGTACAATGAGAACGTCTTTCGGATCAAATGAATTATTAAAAGTGGATTCAAGTACAGTTGTTTCTTATGATTTAAACTTAACAAGGATGTTTATGTAATTACAGTGGATAGAATAAGATAAAAGAAGCTGCACTGAGTATAAGATTATCTTCAGGAAACTCTCTGCCCGTACCCACGTCTTTATAAACGTTATTTTGCCGAGAAAAAATAACAGGAAAATGTTTTATTTGGAAATTCACCTGAAATTTTCCTAAAATATGAGTAAATAATAACAACGCGATCACTTAAGTAGAAAAAACGTTAGAAGTTATGTAAAATAGTTCAAAATGACACATTTTTAATGAATTTATTTCTCTACCAAGATTTTGGTATTGAACAAGTAAAAGTAGCAGAAGAGTGCTCCTCCCACAATGGTATTGTAAAATAATTCAAAAATCAAACAACGTCTTCTTAATATCAAAACTTGGCTCTTGCCTATATTTCATGAATTGAGCTTGGAAAACTAATCCAGTAGCCGTTCGAAAATTAGAATTCGCGAAAATTAGAAAAGCTTGAAAATTAGAGCAAATGATTTATTCACATATGCCACTCTGAAATCAGAACAACAGATTCTTATTTCCAAACTTCGAAATTCGTTTTCAGTTTTTCAGGTACTTGCATATGTTTTATGGGTCATATTTCGCCATTGTGTCCATATTCCCGTTAACTTTCATACGTATGTATAACATATGCATGAATGTTAAAGGGAATCGTCAGATTTCAGTTAAGTTATTTCTTACAGAATGCATGGGAAGTGAAATTGAATCAAATTAAAGTGAGAATTTTGATTATGATTATAAATCAAAGTAAAAATTGTGATTCGAGACATTAAAATGTTCTCAGTGCCAAAAACGAAACTGCTTGAAAGCCTTCATAACACTTATCTGAAATTTTAATTACAGATTTGAAAAATTTTATTATTTCAATTTATAGTTTTTGTTTTATTTTTTTTTAAATATAAATTTTAGAGCATTATTTTTTCTATATTAAATTTAAACTTTTCTTTACAATTATATTCTTTATGATATTTATCTTTTCCTGATATTATTTAAATTTTTCGATATTATTATTTTTCTTTAATTTAATACTTCAAATCTGCAATTCAAATGCGGAGATGGCAACACTTTTTTCTGGTGCACATGTACGTATTGCATTGGCGAATGCATGTGTGCAGCAGAATAAATGAGAAGCTCGTCGAGTCCCTACCTGTGAAAATCTACCCGTGAAAATCAGATAAAACTATCTCCCAGCCAATCATAAGAATTTTTTAACTGTTCTCTTTTACTATATAAATTCCCTCAAAATCCTTCGAAACGGTAGAAACTAAACGGAGTGTACTTGTATGTGGGTGAAGTACAGAATTTTGATCACTTGAAGTCACTCTACATGAAAATAAATTCCTCGAGCAATCAGCCACAAACTTTCACTTATTTGATGCTGACGTATTTCTACTTATTTGGTTTGAGACTCGTTAAATGGAGGTTTGAATTAATGGAAGAACGCGCAAACAAACCACCAGCGATTGAGGTCATTGCATAAACATGCTGATTATGATGTTGGGATTTTTCAGACATTTGTAACGTAACTACTCATGGTACTTGGGATGGGTCGTAGTAGTCTTTGCGTATAGACGTCTTTTAAATTGCTCCTGTCAAAAGTTTTCAAAAATTAATTTAATTTTTTAAAAACGTTAGTCCGAAGTTAATTTTTATCGGGAAAAATCTTATATTGTCGAAGTAATCGACTCAGGAAATTTCTATCGAATAGTTTTACTTATATTGGTAACGAAAAACAAATTAACAAAGAAAATTTCACCGCTGGTATGGAGGAGCCCGACGCTTCTCACCGTTGGGGCAACCTGGGGAAACGACGAATACAAAACTGGCAATAATCACCAAAAGAAAACATAATGAAGAAAACTCCGCAGATGGAGGGCGCAAGCTGCAAATAATAGCGGACAATCAACAAATGGCCACATTACAGAAAGAAAATGATGAACTAAGGCAAGAGATACAGTCTCTCAAGGATATCTTCAAGAAAGGGATGAAGCCTCAAAAGACGCAGCCACAAAATCAATGGCAACAGGTAACAAAGCCGAAGAAAAGTACAAACCAAGCAATCCCAGAAGAAGTTCTCAGTGCTGGTGGCACCAACGAGAGCCAAAATTATTTTGCAGCGCTGGAGGGATTAACCGAAGATATGGAAATCGAAGAAAACATCGGCGGTAATTATAATCAAGATAATGACGTTAATTTTATTCAATATTTAAAGAACACCAATAAGGAGAAAAAACCAGCCCGCAGTTCTGCTGGTTCCTCTGAAAAAGCTTCCAACAAGACAGAAAAAGTTCCGCCAATCAACGTGTTCGGACAAACCGGGAAAGATATGGTTCGGCTATTGGCAGCCGAAAATAAACCGGCAAATTTCGAAATCAAAAGAGTTTATGCCGAAAAATTAACTATAAGGACGAAATTACTGGTTGATTTCAAGTCAGCCAAAGATGCGCTGATTTCTGGGGAGGTTCCACACTTCACCTATACCCCAAAAAGTGAAAAGAATCAGACCTACTTGTTGAAGGATTTGGACAGCGGAGAGGATACGGTCGATCTTCTTCAGGTGCTCAAGGAGGCTGCACCAGACATTGATTTTGTTTCAGTCAAAGCCTTTGTGAAAAGAAGATCGACCATAGAAAGGAAGAATTTACCACTTTACCTGGTACAAATTGCAAATAAGAGCAGTCCAAGTGCCCTTCAACAAATAAGGTACTTGAATTTCAGAGTGGTGAGGTGGGAACGCCTCCAGAAAAGAGAAGTCAACCAGTGTTATCGGTGTCAAAGATTTGGACATTCGGCTGCCAACTGTGCCATGCACTATCGTTGCGTTAAATGCAAAGACGTTCATACTCCCGGTGAGTGCAAATTGGCTCAGACAGAGCCTAAAGAAAAATTATACTGCGTTAACTGTGGTGTTTTGGTCACCCAGCATCATATCGAGGATGCTCCCGATATCAAGATGCAAAAGTTAAATTTGCTCCAAAGCAAACACAAGTATACCGTAATATCATACCTTCCAACTTCGTCAAGCCCGGAGTATCATTTGCACTCGCCGCTAGAGGACCAACAGAAAATGCTGGAAATAATGTAAATAATGTAAGTGGCAATAATGAGCTGCTTCTCAAAATTTACCAGCAACTAAATTCTTTATCGGAGAGAATCGACAAACAAGATTCAAAAATTAACTTTGCTTTTCAGCGTTTAGGTCTTTCAAATGCCTAATAATAACTTGTCATCCAGTCATATTCCCATGGATAGGCTTCGCCTCATATCGATCAACGTCAACTCTATCGTTGCTATACATCGACGTGATTATCTCCTTGAATTCATTGTTAAGCAAAAGCCTGACATCATACTTCTCACTGAAACCCACCTCAATTCATGGCATTCCATGGAATTCAAAGATTTTGCATTCGTAAGAAACGATAGGGTAATAGGTGATGGAGGAGGTGGCACCGGGATATTGGTTAGAAGACCCTATTGTTTCCAAAATATTGAGAAAGTCGAATTCAAAAGCTTTGCATTTCTTGAAGCGTCCGTCATCAAAATTTCACTGCCAGGTGGGGATAACCTCTTCGTTATCTCTGCCTATGCAACTGGTCAAAATGTTCTCAAGTTCAAGGAGGAACTCAATTCCTTGTTTGAAATACTCAAATTGAACAGGCTGCATGGTTATTATATTTTTGCCGGTGACCTGAATGCCAATCATACATCATGGCTGAACGCCACAAATAATCCAAGAATGTATTCCTGAAATCATGGATAACAGAGAACCAAATTGAATACAGGTGCAACCTATATGGGTCGGAGTTCCTAACATACCCTAGGACAATTCATATTTGGACCTCAGCATTGCTGACGCAAGACTTGAATTCAGCTTTACTAGTCCTCAACGGAAACTGCAAGTGCTTCCTTACGATAGCGACCATAATGCAATCGTAATGGAAATCAATCATCAAAGGGATGATTTCTTCCTCTTTCCAGTTCAACATGAAAATCATCGGTTGAATTTCAAAAAAACAGACTGGAGAAAGTTTCAAAAGAAGTTTAATCGGGAGTACCAGTAGCAATGTCCCTCTTCTGATGATGGCAACGCTTGCTCAATGGTTCCAAATGACAGAAATCTAACTGACGATGAAATAGATCTCTATTTGTCGAAGTTAGAGAAGCTGACGTTGGAAACGATTGAGAAAGTAGTTCCCAAGATTAAACATCGAAACAATATGGAAGGATATGAAACACCAACCATCGCAAGGTTGAAAAGATTGAAAAGCCTTCTTCTCACCCGCGTCAACAATATTTATCGACTATTTTTGGACTACAACCATCCCTCGTTAGCTTTGTTGAAATTATACCTGAAGAATATCCGGAACTTAATCCCGTCATACTTCAGGAGTGAGGTCAGCAATCAATGGGCGGAAAAACTGAGGGGTACTAGCCCACAGGACCCAGATGGCGTTTTCGCGAAAGTGAATAGCTTATTCCGCAGGAAGTCGCGAGTGAAGGTATCGAATCTTGAAGTCGCTAGTGATGAGATAAATCTTCTCGATAGAGCTGGTATCGAGATTGATGGTACGACTCCGGATAGAAATGGAAACAGGATTATATGTGATGGATTGCAGAAACTTGCCCTGATTGAAACACATTTTCAATTGGTTCATCTACCAAACCCTGGGAGAAGGAATGAAATATTTTCGGAAGTCGTTGAAGCAAAAGTTTCCGACTTCAAATCAAGCCTGAACGGCCAATCAATTCTTCATTTCGATGAAACATTAACATCTGACCTCATACCGACCTTGAATCTTATTGATTATTTTGTCAGCTATGAAGACTTGTATTTCATATTTCGCAGGATAAACAACAAAAAATCATGTGGTACTGACGGTATTCCAAATATAGTTCTCCGACATTTGCCTGAGGTTGCTATTAGGAATTATTGCATATTGTTCAACAACATGTTGAACAATTCATATTTCCCAAATGAGTGGAAAAAGGCTAAGGTATTTCCGATCTTGAAGAAAGGAAAAGAATCTTCGTGCCCTAAAAGCTATCGGCTTGCTGCCTAACATCATCAAGGTGTTTGAAGTGATACTCAACAGAACATTAAACGCCCACATTGAGAAATATGAGTTGATGCCGAATTGCCAATTTGGTTTTCGTGCCAGGCATTCGACCATACATGCAATAACGTAAATAACCTCAGACATCTGTTGAAAACTAAACAACAAAGAATGTGTTGGAGCATGTCTCATTGACATGGAGAAAGCCTTCGATACGGAGTAGTTAGATGGACTAGTTTTCAAACTTCTTCAGGACAGGTTCCCCAGACACCTTGTCTCCATGATGTGTAATATGTAATACGGGAAATCATTTATTGTAACTGATGTAAATCAGACGACAATGCGCGAATTCAAGGTCTTGAATGGTCTACAGCAGGGAACTTTTCATTTGCAAGCTATTGAACAGCTTTGATTTTAATGTCTCGCCAACGCGATCATTGGTAGCGTTTGCTGATGATCTGATCATCTATACGGCAGACCGAAAAGCTACAATAGTTCAGAGCAATCTTAAAAAAATGTTTAATGATGTGCAGCTCTACACTGACAATTGGCGAATGAAAATCAATGCGCAGAAGTGCGAAACAATCTTGTTTCGGACAACGCTGCAGGGGGCCAGTCAAGACCTGAAACGTAATTGGAAGGATTTCCACATTATGGCTGGTGAGGGTAGTTCAGAACGGGTTCCACATAAATCCTGTGTTCGATACCTCGGTGTTCATCTCGATCAGTATCTGTACTATACTGAACATGTGAAAATCATGCTCAGTAAAGCACTAAAGGTAGTCATGGCTCTTCGGCGACTCTTTCATTCCAGATACATTGATCAAAATGTCAAAGTTATTTGTTACAAGACCCTGGTTAGGCCAGTTTTGACATATGGATGTCAGATCTGGTACAACCAGAGCGCTAGTTCAATGGAAAGATTGAGAGTTTTCGAAAGGAAATGTCTTCGTGCATGTACTGGTTTGTACAGAAAGCCTGAGACGGATTGGAAGCACTATACATCGAACAGAAAAATTTATCAAACCGCTCAAGTGACAAGAGTCGATATCTTCAGATTGAAACTGCTTCGGAATCATATCGCAAGATCTGTAACTGTGAGTGAAAACCCTTGGATTTCACAGCCGTTCCACCCTACAGACATGTATATTGTGACTTGCCTCACTACTGCCTTCGTTCCTCCAGAAGCATTCGTGTATTTGGACATGAATCGATATGTTTTTGATTCTGACGGCGTCCCAATCATATATCACATATATCGACGGGCCACCGATAAGAAGATAAAATATCTCCGAATCTGAGTTCACGAGGCCAACAATTCCAATGGAGATACTCATTTGCTAGATTCGTTGAGGCTGGTCGAGCTGAGATGGAGCAATCTAGGTATTGGTGGCTGAATGACAATGTCTAAATTATTCGTGTTTATTTTCTGTTTTTGTGCTTTTTCTCGTTACTTAGTTTTTTAGATTCATCTCATTATTGCTAAGTCTAGTGTTGTCGTTTATTTGTATTATAAATTAGGTATAGGTTTCAATATAAGGTAAGGTTTTTTTTTTTTTGATTGAACTTATTTAGAATTAGGGCGTAACATATTAGGTATAGGATATAAGTTCATTGTTGTGTTAGTAGTATAAGTAATTTTTGAATAACGCTAGTTGGTTTTTACTCCCTTCTTCAATTGAATCAAAAAATATCTAATAATCTTAATTAATTTAAGTTTGCTAGTTTTTTTTTTTCATTAAATGTGTTTAACTGATAGCGTATAAATTTAGAGAGCCATATGGGCCACTAAGTTTTTTATAGTTTTATGGTTTGGAATTTGCTTTATGTTCTTTTAAAAATTTATAACCATTGGTATTAAATAAAGCGCTTTTGACTTTGACTTTGACTTTACTCATGGTACTTTAGTATCCTTATCTTTTTGCATTAAATCATTGAATTTGTGGAATTATGTCTTCGTGGGCTAATAGACCGATCGGCGTTTGATTTGCGAATTATTGTAGGCAGTTGAGTGTGGCTTCAGATGATGAATTAGCTTTTGATGCAAGAAAATTTGCTTGAACATTAATTTACTTTCTCTCGGCGAAGTAGATACAAATCGCAGTTAAACTGGTTGTGTCTTCGAACTGTTTTAAGATTTTGCAAACTTTTGGCAGCATAGAAACTAGTGACAGTAACTGGTGGTTTTCGGTGCTAGCCACATGATATAACTTTCGGAGTAAAAGATTGATGGAGCCAGATTCCTGCCTGTTGAGTAATACTTTTGGTAATTTTAAAATTAGTTGATAGGAATTGTATTTGAATAGTGCTTATAATGGACTTAAGGTTTCAGCAATACTGTATCAGCCACATTCATCAGCGAGCGCCCGGGGAGGATGTTGGGTAAGTATTCTTTGCTCCTTCCTGCTTATTTAATAAATAGAAACGTTTTTCATGGTAATTTAAATTTAAACTTGCTAATATATCCGTTTTCTTCAAAGAAAACCATTACTGTTTGAATTAAAAGCAAATCACACGGATATTTTTATATGCTATTATATTTTTTTTTTATTGATAATTATTACATTTTGGTGAAAATTATTACATTTTGGTGAAAAAAAAAGGTTTTTGTAGACATGCTCGTGAAAATTAGTAAAATCATACAACTGTGAACTTCCTCTCTTAGCTTATTGTGATAGCATTTTTGTTTAGTACGAACATGCTATATTTACATACCTTACGGAATTATATATACTCGACTCGCACATACTTTTAATACAGCTAAAATAATAAATAATTCCATTGCTTATTCACTGTCATTAATGATATATGTTAGAAAAGAAAAATAATTATACGGGAGAATAATATATATGTTTTTGTATGCACTAAGTTTATGGATTTGAATAAAAATGGTTTGGTAAAATTCGGTCTTTTTTTTGGGACCCGCCACGTTGGCTGGCCCCTCTACTATACTGAGCTAGCCATCAGATGAGCTTCCCCCTTTTTATGCGTCACAGGGACTCTTGCCCAGGTAAGGTGGCCTTCCGCTCGCGTGCCAATTTACGGCATAGGGTTATGTTATTCCCTCACATAATACAAGTACTACGACATAAATTTGCCACGTGTATATTTTCCATTTAAAGGAAAAATTCAATCAAATTATGTTTCTATGAGTTTTTCACTTAAATCGAAATTATAGCTACGCTTACTTTTAGTGAGGGGGAACTGCCTCCACCTGGATGTCCCACTCTTATTTGGGGGCCATAAGTATCATCGGTAAAGACGAAGTCCTTTTAAGTCCGTCTGTTTTCTCCAGGCCCGGTTTGTCCTCTATGTCAGCAATTTTTTTAACCCTTAGTAGATTACTTCATTCTTGACTTCGGTCGATACTCCTTTGACCCCGAAATTTGTGGATGCGAAATTTCTTTTGTAGTGGGTCCTAGTGTTGGGGAAAAGAATTCACCCCACGGCACCGCAACGCCAACATGCCTGCGCCTCCACGCGTCCTCAGACCAGGCCAATCTCGGCAGATCCCACCATTCTCTTCTGCTGAGGCATCAGGCTATTGCTGCAGTCCTTTACGGATAGTCTATATTAACCCATATCTATCACTACACAATTTTATCGTTATTTAAGAAGGCTGAGATAATAGATAGGATTGAAAAGGCATATCGAATAAGAAGTTTCCGCATTCATCGCACCATCATATATTTCATATTTGAATAAGTTATGCAGACAGACTTACGTTCAGGACAGAAGGAAATACAGTCACCAGTACCAAATGAAGTCAACAAACATTTCAAAGAGATGTGCATGTTTATAAGAAAATTCATTGTTCCTCTATTTTCAACGGTCGCCATTGTGTTGCAAACTAACAAAAATCACTCAAATCATGAATTCCCAATAATATTTATGTTATTGATCTGATTTGAAAATTTCAAGGAGATCAAATCAAAACGGCAGTGTCTGATCCGATGGAAAGTCCATAAAATACCGAAATCATGTGTTATTGTTGTTGTAATTGGTGAGAATTTCAAATGGCTATAACTTCCGTGTGTAGCATTCGATTTTCATCAAACTCACAGAATGTAGGAACCTCTTGTAAGAATACTGTATTATCGAATTTCGTTGAGTTTAAGGGTACGTATACGATTTTACTGGGGAAAATATGAAATTTGAAGATCATATTATTATTTAAAAAGCTGGGCAAATTTTGACTTCTAAGGTATTTGTTTTTGTTGTGCTTATCAACACCTGTCTCCAAATTTTTCAGATACCATGTGTCCAATCTCGAGAGGGGGACACAAATTTTTCATGTATTTCTCCTCCCTGTGCACCCATCCAAGCAAAAAAAGTCAATCTGTTCCAGCCGTAAGCTTGCATGCAATAACTCGCAAAAGGCAATCCAAAATAAATGACTTCTTCGTGTTCCAATCGTTCCGATTTACTTTCTTATTATTTTACAAATTATAACAACAAAACCTGCATAATTAATGTATCCAATTCTCTTCAAATGTACTTTCGGACCCACATTTATGTTGTTATGAAAAATACTTGGAAATTAAAAATTATAAGAAGTTAGAATTAGAATTTCAGAGCTAGTAATGTATATGTTCTCAGCACTATAGCCCCTCTCTGACATTCGCTTCCCGCAAATAGCGCATCCAACTGCCTCATCCATTAACCGCGTCCTCTTATTTCGAAATCCTCATCGATTGAGTCAAACCAGCGTTTCCTCGGTTTTACCACTGGTCTCCGGCCTTGAGTTCTCCCAAGGAATACCTTCTTGGGTATCCGGTGTTCACCCATACGATTCATGTGGCCAGCCCATTGCAGCATCCGCAGTCTTACAATCGTTGAGACCTCCAGCTCGTCAAAAATTTCATACAGTTCATGGATGTATCGAATTCGCCATTGGTCTCCATCCAGCTTTGCTCAAGACTCGTCACTCAAAGGCATTCAATATGTTTGTGGATGCTTGGGTTAGGGTTCATGTTTCACACTCATAGCATAGCACAGGTCTTATCACAGATTTATATACTTGGAGCTTTGGTTTCCTGTGTATGCAGCTGGTCTTCAAGATCTTCAAAACTGAATAATATATTTTATTTGCAAGCTGTATTTTTCAGCGTATCACGTCTCTTTCATTACTGGCTGTCGTTATTTTGGCGCCTAAATACACAAATACACTCACATTTATGATACTGTATTCGCCAAGTGTGATATTTTGTGTATTTTAGGTATTTTTCCTTGACTGTTAGTACAGTAAATATAGCATTTACGGTCTAAGAAATGACCTACTGGAATTTGACTTGATAAATCGATAGGGGGGCATAAAAAAAACTTAACTTCAGATTTCCGAAGTGATCCCCCCCCCTGCTTTTGAGAAAATCCAAAAACATTTTGAACGCGTTTTTCTCGGAATCTATGGGTTTTAGAGAAAAGTTTATGTAACAAAAAATGTTCAGGACACTGTTATCTACATTTTATCTCATTGGAGCAAAGTCGTCCGACTTAAAATACAAAAAGTAGGTGGCGCTAAAGTATCAAAAAAGTTGTTTTTTGGCATTTTCAATAAAAAAAATTATTTTTTTATAATAATGTAAATGGAAAAGTTGTTCGTCATAAAATTATCTACAATTTTCGTTCAAACAATTTTTTTGTAAAACTTACCGTTAACGAGCTGGAGCTTGCCAAAGTGTAAAAGTCATACATTTATGTGCCGCGCCGATGCGTGTATTCCATTCATTTTGTCGAAACATTATTTTTCGATTAATAGACCGTAATGTTTATTTAATATTCTCATTTTTAACAATAATTTTGATAAACAATTAATAATAGTAACCTTTTAGTACTGCTTGTTGTAAACGGTCAACATTGAATTAAAACAAATGTAACTGAAGGTAGTAGTAAATGATTCACACAAAATGTGAAGATTAATTTTTTTTTAAATTTAAAATTCGTAACTATTTATTTATTAATTTCAAGCATTAAACTTTACATTGTGTGATTTTATTATGACAGTTTGCAATAATCCAATTTTGCATTTTCTTCAAAGATTTACATAAATTTGACTCAAAATGAACATTGCATTGGACGCAAAATCAACAAAGGTAAAATTGCTTAATCGTAAAATATGCAAAATACAAATTGAATTGAATGCCAAATCGACGAAAGTTAAATTTCATAAAATCACACAATGTAAAGTTTAATGCTTGAAATTAATAAATAAATAGTTACGAATTTTAAATTAAAAAAAAATAAGTCCACATTTTGTGTGAATCTTTTACTACTACCTTCACTTACATTTGTTTTAATTCAATGTTGACCGTTTACAACAAGCAGTACTAAAAGGTTACTATTATTAATTGTTTATCAAAATTATTGTTAAAAATGAGAATATTAAATAAACATTACGGTCTATTAATCGAAAAATAATGTTTCGACAAAATGAATGGAATACACGCATCGGCGCGGCACATAAATGTATGACTTTTACACTTCGGCAAGCTCCAGCTCGTTAACGGTAAGTTTTACAAAAAAATTGTTTGAACAAAAATTGTAGATAATTTTATGACGAACAACTTTTCCATTTACATTATTATAAAAAAATAATTTTTTTTTATTGAAAATGCCAAAAAACCACTTTTTTGATACTTTAGCGCCACCTACTTTTTGTATTTTAAGTCGGACGACTTTGCTCCAATGAGATAAAATGTAGATAACAGTGTCCTGAACATTTTTTGTTACATAAACTTTTCTCTAAAACCCATAGATTCCGAGAAAAACGCGTTCAAAATGTTTTTGGATTTTCTCAAAAGCAGGGGGGGGGATCACTTCGGAAATCTGAAGTTAAGTTTTTTTTATGCCCCCCTATCGATTTATCAAGTCAAATCCCAGTAGGTCATTTCTTAGACCAAACCTATTTTTTCGTGCTATATTTACTGTACTATGTGTCATGAACTTTGTTCTATTTTCATTGATTTGTAGCGCTACTAGTTTTGTTTCACTGTCAAGTTGTAGGAAGAGTTCTTTGGTGGTTGTTAGCGATCGTGACAAAATGTTGATGTTACCCACATAGGCTACTACTTGACTCAACTTGTATAGTAATGTACCTCCTGTATCAAAAGGTAGCTTCCTTATGACGTACTCTAGAGCCAAATTGAATAGCAATGGGGTCAGCCCATCTCCCTGTTTTAGTCCGATATCTGTGTCAAAAGCATCGGTGAGTTGGTTATTGATGCGGACTTGGGAGGTCATCAACATCAATGTCATTTTGGTAAGACGGACTAATTTGACTGAGACTCCAAAGCAAAGCATTATTCGGTACAGTACATTACAATCTATACTGTCGTATGCTTGCTTAAAGTCAACGAAAATTTGATGTATTTGAATTTTGTACGCCGTACAAGGTAGTGATATGCCTCTATAATTTTCGCATTGTAGCTTGTCACCTTTTTTGTGGATATGGAATATAATTGATGGACTCCACTCGCTTTATGAACACTACTGCTTTCTTCGATGCCCGGTGCTTTATTTTTCTTTTGGGCTTTGATGATGGAACATTCTTCATTCAGAGTTGGTGGGGCAAATTGAAGCTCCGCGCCGACATCTATAGGCTGTGGGGAGGATGACGGAGGTTCTTGAAATTGTGATGCCCGTCTTTCCTTAATCTTGGTTTCATTAGCGATTATATTGCCAACGTTACCACGACAGAGCATTGTTTTGGTCTGGTAGCCACGTTTCAGGCTTTTCACTACTTTGTATGCTTGTAATATGTTGTCGCCCGCTAAACTTACATCTATACTTCTCAGTTGGTCGTCATAGTATTTTTTTTTCTTAATTCAATTATTTTATTCGCTACTTTTCTGAGATTTTCATAGTGTTCTCTCTTTGTCCTGATTTTCCTACCTATGTGATCTTTGTATGCCTGATTCTTTTTGTGTAACACATTCTGGCACTCATCATTGAACCAATCATTTCTTTCGTCTGTTCTGCTACGGTCTTAATAGACACTTTCATTACCATGCAGAGCTTATAGCTTGGCTTTAACGAGGCGTCTGATAAGATGGAAGCCAGCTGGTTGTGGAGGGTCTCCCTGAAATTTTTGACGACAGACGCCGTTTGGAGCCTGATACTGTATACGGTTATTATCTCTTTAATTTACCGCCATTTTATTTTCATTCTGCTGACATCATTGTTTGAGGTATCATGATAAAATATCAATGCTACAAAAAATTTGCAAAATTTTCATCAAAATCCTTACATACATGCAGTGTTTGAGTCCATTTCGAACGTTCATTTAAATATTATGACGTATATTGTTGTTGTAATTGATAAATTTTCAATCGTCTATAATTTAGCTATTTATGACTCAATTTGTATGAAATTTCCAGAAAACATGCATTTTTTGTCAGAAAATTTAAATGCAATATTTGGTGGATTTGTGGGTCACATTTCAATTTAATAGATGAAAACGTAAAATTCGTAATATGTACTGTTATTAACAAAATTTGATGGAGCTATGACTTCTGAGATATTTGATACCCTTGTACTCATAAACATCTATTTTCCTGATTTTTTCAAAGTTTCTGTTCAAAGATGTCAAATCGCGAGGCCGAAAGACACCAATTTTTTGTACATGACCCCCATCCTGCACTTTTCATGCAAATCCTTCTAGATTAAGACCTTACCTTTCCTATGATACCCATATTGGCTACCTTTGGTTAAAAAAAACCACAATATGGGGAGACCTCCCTTAAATACCTTAAAATTTTTTTTTATACATACAGAAACTTTTGACCTACATACAAAATTTCATCTTTCTATCTTATGTGGATTGCGACAAAACTTGCTGTGACGTACGGACTGATGGACGTACAGACAGGTCACGATTTTAGTAGGGTATTGTGAAATGGTTTACAATACCATAAAAATGTATTAATCTACATTTCAATATTTTATTTCAAAAGTAAGCAGTGACCAGATTACAATCTATGATCGCTAAAGATGCATGCAGGGGACATAGTTTAGTTTGACAAGTTGCTTCTTAAAAATCAAATGTTTAGTGTAAAAATGTTTCAATCTCTCCATACAAAACTGGTAGCATAATAGGATGACACTATCTGATAATATTATAAAATCCTTATTCAAAAGACTCACTATTGCGTAGATTTTGTCAAGTCTCTTGTCAATAGAGAATGCTCACTCCGTCACAATGTGTGGGAAGTTTCTCCAGATGATATCGCTACAATTATGGCAAAAAAAATCAACAGAATTCAGCATATATGCACGTCCGTCTAACCTGCTATCAAAATCATGAAATCGTTTGATCTAAGAGAATGTTTGACGATGAAAGATTTCTCGAAGCAAATAGTCACACAGGTATTCATGAGGACGGTATTCAGAAAACGTACGAACAAAGGAGCAACCCGAGCAACCTATCCTGTCTGCACGTATCCGTGGTAGTCATCGCTGAATTCATTTGTTCGGGAAGAAGTCTTTAGCGTCTCAAATTTCTTATTCAGACTTCTTGAAGGTGTGTCTTTCCGTTTCAAGTCATTTTATTTCTCATTGCGTTGTGAGCTCAAAAACGTTGTCCTTTTTATGATTACTTAACAATTTGCGTGAAATACAGTGGAAGCAATAAAACCGTCTCAACGGTTTTGCAGAAACTCGATAGAATCAGTATACAATTTGAAATTTTAGCTAAATAAAAGAAAGCTAAGAAAGTTGAGCTTCATCTATTTAAATACGTTTATCTCCATTCCAATAGGTTTTTTATTCAAACTAAGGAATTCGAATTATCATTGTTTCTGCTCACACTGTGCTGAGCACTTGCTGCCTCCATCAAATCACTGAAAGGGCGAATTGCTCAAGCAGCAAATGAGCGAAGAAATACATAAAGAGCAATCTTTTACTCTACATACAGTACCTTTCGTTGAAAAGAAAGACGCAAATCACATCGTTCTTTTGGATATCCTGTCGCGAAGGGAGTATTGCATGAGTCCTTGCCTCAAAAATATCAGTAAGTGTCCCTCCCTATTGAGCTATGACTGCGTGCACACATTTGGGAACGTTTAGAGATCATTTTGCAGGCAAGCCGACATTTCAGGATAATGTGTAATAAGCTACTTCCGGCGATCTACTTTCAAGCAAACTTATTATAAACGGAATGATTTTTTGCCTTAGACTTCTTAACGTGAAGCGTTATCTTTTATTTGCATCGTCCTTAAAATTAAGATGCAGTGCATTGTTATTTTGATTTCATGATTTGTTGTCTAGAAGAAAAGAAGAAGATAGATGAGAAATCTTCTTCAAAGGGTTATGGATTTTAGAATATATAATTACACCCTTTTAATACAAAAAATTAACCAGGGGAAATCTAAAAGTTGTTTAACGTCGTCATCACGGTCCATTTACTCAAATTTGCTTTTCGCTACTTCCAGTCTAGTTCCCATCGTTAATCCTTTAAATTTTGCACGAGACTACTTTGGTTGTAGCTCAACTAATTCAGCAGCTAAGTCCTGCACAAAGAAAGAGCACAAACACTACATTTCCTACATTCCTTTGTGGAATTTCCGTAAATCGTAAAACATCAGTACTCATAATTGCAGTCTAAAACTGAAAAGCCAAGTTCTTCTCGTTTTACATATCCTCCTCCTGTTGTGTGTGCTTCCACCGCTGCAAACACGAAATAGACTTTAATGAATGTTTACATTTTCCTCTTTTCCTCTTTGTATAATACGCCAGCACTTCATTCAGGAAAACTCCAGTCAGCTCCGCAGCAATTCATAGATTACTTTTTCCTCAATGAACGTCTATTTCTGGGTATGAAAAATCTCATCTACACTTGACGTAGTGAATTTTCACGCGAATGTTGGCTGTTTTTGTACCTTTTTTCTGCAATTTTTTATTGCTTCGGCTGGCGTTCAATTCATTACGGCATTCTTGCGGGGCTAAAAACCGCTATTAATTAAAAGCGGTTGAAAAACGAGCAGCAATCAGCATCTGAGCAACAGTCGAATAAGTATTTGGATTTGCAAAGTCAGCTAGAAACGGACGAGATATAGGTACGATGAATATTCAAAGTATCCAATACAGAATATATTGTAATGTGTAGGGATAGGGTAAGTTTCAAGAAAATTGGAGAAACTTTGCAAAGGTGTGGGGAAATTTTTCGAACAAATTTGCTGTTTCACGAAAATGTATCAGCCAGTGCACAGTTTTATTGCATTAGATGTAAAATATATTTTTTTTAGGGAACAGGACTAGCATTCACTTATTAGGGTTTTGTACTAAAATACAAAACCCTATTGCAATCACGACCTGTGTCCGTCTGTCCGTCCGTCCGTCTGTATGTCACAGCACTTTTTCTCCGAAACTATAGAAGCTACAGCCATGAAACTTTGTAGAAAGGTCAGAAGTGATGACCTCTTGAAAGTTCAAGGGTGGAAAATTTTTTCAAATGCGTTTAAGGGGGGTCACCCCATATAGGGAGGTAACCCCTCAAAAAACAAATTTCACCATTGGTAGTCGAGTAGGGTGTCGTTGGAAAGGTCTCAATGAGATCTTTTCCAAACAAGTTTTAAAATTGCCTTATAAGTACCGAGGGGCGCAGGGGAAGGGGAAATGTACGAACTTTTCGCGTACCCCCCTCGCGATTGGACACCTTCCATCCGAAAAATCTGAAAAAAATCATGAATGTAGACCTCTGTGAGTACAACAACAACAAATACATGAGAAGTCGAAATTCACTCAACTTTGTTAGTAATAGTATGATTTATCGATTTTATGTTTTCTTGAATAAAATCTAAATGGTACCCTTAAATTCAATGAAAAACAGATGACTGTTTATAAGATTGATCTTTTCTGAAAGTTTCATAAAGATCGAATAAAATTTAACGAAGTTATAGCGATTTGAATTTTCCTGTATTACTATGGAGCAATACGCCCTGTATTACTATGGAAACATATGGCTATGGAGCCATATGCGCTTTTTACCGACTTAGACACTACAGCTTTGCTAGGATTTGCATGAAAATTTCAGGAGTGATAGATATCATGAAGATGAGTACATACAATTGAAACAAGTCGAAGAGGCAGAAGAGAGCTCCTAGCAAAAGGGCTTTGTAACCATTCTAGGATTCGAAAAAATAGGCCATGAATCGATGATTACAGTACAGAAGAGTGGCCCCTGAAAAAAAATTTCATGAAAGGTAGCCGATATGAGTATCAATTGAAAGTTCTCTATGAGAGCTTTTCAAAACAGTTCTTAAACTGACCGTTTTTGCTTCAGTTGGGGCACAGGGGGGAAATACATGAAAAATGTGTTTCCTCCCTCGCGAATGGACACCCGTGATCTTAAAAAATCTGAAAAAATTATCAAAGGAGATATTTATGGGTATAACGTTAACAAATACCTCAGAAGTCAAAATGCGTTGAACTTTGTTACTAATAGTATGAACCACGAATTTCACATTTTCTCGAATAAAATCGTCTTTGACATGTTTCATGATTTTATTCGTTGCTGGTTACTTCATTTTGTAAGTTAAGTACAAAACCCTTCTGACATGAGCATAGGTCTGTCTACCCAACTTGTTTTTCTTTAGAAGCAGTTTTGGCTTAGTTTGAAAGGAACTGAAGATTCTTGTATACTAAGTACTAATTCTAGTACATCCATTCATTTTTAGGGGTTTTACATATATTAACTTACAGAAGCCTATTGGAATTGCAACCTGGCTCTACATCTGTCACAGAAATTATCTCCGAAATTATAATAGCAACTTGGTACGTATTATATAAGAAGTGATTGCCTGTATGATATTTGAATAATTAAACAAATTCTAAGGTTTTTAAGAGTAACGGCTTCTCGATATACGAAGGGGATCCTGAATTTTTTTCATCAAGGGCAGTTATGTGGGATGTTAAATGTTAAAGATCTTGAGGAGAAGTTCCTAAAAAAACCCTAAGCTTGTGATATTTGCAACATGGTGGGCAGGGAAGTAAAAATATCCCTTCCCTCCACACGTGCTGAACAGCCTGGGATCGAAAAATCTGAAAAATCATTAAAATAGTTTTTCACGTGTAGCACACTGACAAATTCGAAATTCACACAACTTAGTGAATCATAGAGTGGCATATAAATTTAACATTTTTCATAATTAAACCACAATGGAATTCTGTTTATATTAGCAATTTAGTCTCAAAAACGGTTCTTTATTTCAAAAATGTTAAATCACGATAACGGAGTTTATATCCATTTGAGATTTTCCTGATCAAAGCTACAATATGTAGTAAACCTTTTCCCGTTCGTTTGAGATTTCCTGAAGGAAATCTAAGCCAACGTCTCATCGATTATAGATGTGAAGTCTGAGAGCTTGTCAATGGACTGTACTCATCAAGTCAACAAGTCTTGACACACTTAGTCTACTTTGAGCTGGCTGCTGGCAGGCTAGCCAGTTTGAAGAGGCATTTTAGTCACAGGTCTTCCACGTGCAGACTTAGTCCAAAATACAAGAATCAGCCACCGATTCAAAGGCCCGATTTAAAACGCGACTATCAACTTCCACCAATTTGACATTACTTTACTGTTCTCTAATTATTTTACCGTTTCTGTCGGTCCGAGAAAAAGAACCCGAAATAAACTACTTGAATCCGAAATAAACTACTTGAATCCAAATCAATCTACTTTAACTAAAAAACGCAAAAACCAAACTACGGCACTGCGTACCGACCCACAACATGAAATCAACCATTCGCGGATTAATCGTTCCTACCCCATTGGTGGCATACACACCGTCGCCGTCGCTTCCTTTTGAAAAAGAACGACTTCCTACTGAAAAAAATACTTTACGGATGATTAGCAGTTCATTTTCATGTTTATTGTATTGATAAATTCCAAAACATTTTTTTTTTAAATATAAACAATTTATGAGTGCTAAGTTAATTTTCTTGTCACAAAACCAGGAAAGTGATGGAACAAATAGAATTGAGCTAGTTAAAAGAAGAATCTTTAAAAAAAGGTAAATACATAATAATAGCCGTAAAATTGAGTTTAAATCTTCAATACGTTAAACCAAGTGAACTTTATGAACTAGAAATCATACCGATCTTAATTTTGTACACTGTATATATTTTTTTTCAACCGAAAGTAAATATAAATTTTGGGTTGAATATAAAAAAAAACATGATTTTTTTCTTCAAAACATCTTTCATTTCCATTGGATTTTCTATTCTTGTCTCTTTGTCTTCTGCACAATTGTATTATAATACACGCTAAATAAATACAATACAAAATTTGAATACAAAAGTCTGAAGAGTTTACGATATTTGAATCTCGTTACTAGTTTTTGTGCATTGAACACTTGAATCCTCTATTTTATGAATTTCGTAATATTTATATAGGTTGAAATAGAGAACCAAATGAAATGCATCACTAGTATGTATAAATCCGTAAATATATTGAACGCTTTGAGCGACGACTCCTGAGATAGGAGCGAAGCTCGACGGGGACCAATGGCGAATTCGATACAACCATGAGCTGTATGAAATTTTTGACGAGCCGGATTGAAAGACTGTGGAAGCTGCAATGGACTGGACACGTAAATCGTATGGACGAACCATGGTATTCACTGGGAGAACTGGAGGCCGGAGAACAGCGGGGAAACTGAGGAAACGCTGATCTGACTCGGTTGACGAAGACAGTTTATCGCTGCTTGGATATCGAAACTTTACAAAGATGTCATTGATGGTTCGTTTATGAAAATTTATAATGAAAATTGATTGAATTTGCTATTCATTCCAAGTTTGATTATCCTTCTACAGAAAATCTGCCGTAGATGAATGCAATTAAAAAGTGCAATGAATATGAGTATCTTGTGACAAAAACTTCGATTAGGAAAGAGAAGAAAATAAGAAACATAATAATTACGTTAAGGTAAAGTAACATCGCTAATGGCAAAATTTCGATCTAACTAGTTGCACCTTGCTGAAATCAAAACTAATATAAAAGTCAACCAACGATGATGAACCTAATTATTATATTAGTGAAGATGTGGGTAGTAATATATTGAAAATTTCCAAGTTACCTTAAACCCAAAAGAGTAACGAAATGGTCGACACTTTTTTCTCTTCCATACTTTTCCTTGCATTGAACATAGCGAGATTGTTCTGGTTGAAGATACTTTCTTGATAATCATCTATTTGCACAGCTTTCCTTCTGTTCGGTAGCAAAGCCGTGCACTCGGTACAGTTAACACCTCCGCTTACCCAAAGTAGCATAATTTTGTTTCCGACTTTTTACTTAATTAATTTCAGGTATTCACCTCTTCTACTAACCATGGTACAACTTGGTGTTAACCCACATATATGAAAAAGGAAGTTAGAGAGCGTTTAAGTCAACTTCAGGATGAAACCTTACACGGGAAATATGGTTTTGCTAATTGTATTACCGCTAAAAATATTAGTTGACAAATATACACCAACCCTCAATTTTTCTGTAGTTCCATGAGTGTCATATTCTCCTTGGCGTCCACAAATATAGTCGACTTCTTGCGCTGTATGCCTGTTGAAGCAAAATAATTGCTGGTGGTGAGACATCCCACGAGGCGTTGACTTTGCTCTTCTCTCCTGACACTCCTGTCCTCCCATAACACTGATAACTGTAAACAGAGGCACATTGTATATGATCTGAATAGCCAAAAATATTTGTCATCACGTACCTTCTTATGTCGATTCTCCCGCCAATTTCCTTCATTGTTGTGCAAAACTTCTTCATCATGCAATACTACTTGCATGGTGAAGAATTAATCTTACAAGCCCTTCCACAGTAGCTCGTCCAAGCCCTGAAGCTTCACCACTCACCAGCGCAACAACCATCCCACATATCATAGCCGATGAAATGAACACAAGACTTTCCCACAACTCACAGTGAACGGTTTTTGAAGTTGCGAAAAGTTAACTGTGCGAATTTTGACAGCTGTCGTTGCAGAGCGTGTGGTCACATCCACGAGATCATGTCGCACACAAGTTACACACAACCGATATCAAATCGCGGTTCAGTGGCAGAGATCTGACACCTTACACTTGTCAGCTGATTAGTAAATTGTGTAGGGATGACCGGTCTCAGTCGTGTATCGCTTCAAGATATTGGAAGTTATCACAAATAGCACGCAGTTTTGCTATTATGTGAACTTTTCACCAAATTAGATGCTTCGATTTTGATTGAATCTTTTCGAAAATTCCGGAAAAGATGAATAACATCGAAGACCTTAAGATCCCACTCAATCAATAATATAACTAACATTGCAACAAGCGAGTAGCCGATTAAGTTGAACATAAATAGCACATTGAGCGAGAAAACGTCAAATACGAGTAAGTCAACTATATTAAGTTATCTCTTACTTATAGTTATAAGACGACTTCTTGGCATCTTTTAAAGTTATTCTGAATGTGGACATGTCAGAAAGTTGTCTTAATAAAGTCATATTTTATTCAAAGTTAAAATATATCTTACGGATGTCTTCAAAGTTATAAGTTGTGCTCTTATACGTTCATTGTGATAAGCATTCAATTTTCACAATGATTCCTCATTTTCCAGGTATGAATAAAACTGAAAATGACTCAAGCTCGTCAAAACGCATCTGCTTACCAAAATAACAAAGGCACTACGTCTATTCCAGATAAAATATTACTTGTTGCTGTCGAAATAATTTTGCTATTGCCCTGTTGGAGGCAATAAGATTGATTTCAAAGGATTCTTTCAACGGACTATAAGCCCTTTTAGTTCTGGTACGTAATGGTTTCAAATCAGAACGTATCGCAGCTGGGTGGATGGACATACCGCCAAAGCGTGGTAATGACCATATCACACTCTCAAGTCCCAACACATAGTTTCAATATAATTTGATACAATCAGTCTTCTTTTTCATTAAATTCCTTGTTTTTTATGGCTCTTGAATCAAGTTTAAATGTTAAACATGCAGAAAACTTTAATGGACTATCAAATGAAGAATCTCACAAGTCGTTCCATTGATCAAAAATTTCTTTTTGTTCCATTGGAAAAAGTTAAAAAAAACATGAATGGAAACATTTTCAACCACTGTGATCTTGAAATGCATCTTCTCGCCAATCGTAACCGCTAATATAAATCTAGTACCAGTTCCATGAAATCAGAAGGAACCCGTTTCAGCAAACAACGGGAATGTGAGTGAGCGAGCAACCGGCGAGGAGAACGAAAAACTTGATATCGAGGAGTTGCTGCTAAGTCACTAACGGCAATGGACTCCGGGGGAGCACGAATGGTCATGAACGCGTTGCAGAAAAAAATTAATTTTGATTTGCGTGAAAAAGCTGTGTTTTGGCCGCTTAAAAACTGTTTTCAGTATCAAATAAAGTTTGACGTCGTGCACGAAGTAGAAATATTTACGGGATCGTATTAAATTTTGCTGTGTAGAAATCAGTGTGATTGTTAGAAGATTTTGTACTGTTGTCCCTTAGGAAGTAAAGTGCACTAAAACGTAAAACAGTCTGACGCGAATATTTTTTACTTTATTTTGGAAGGAATATGAAGGATTTTATATACTCATAAAAAAAAGAAAATAACCCAGTGAAATTCAGGCTAATTTATCAGTTTAAATTAACCATGCAAAGTGATTGCGGCGTAAGGCGAAGGGGGAATGAAGTGAGGGCTGGATAAGTGTCGTGTACGTTTTTGGAACGAAGGGAAAAACGTTTTTTTTCTTTTTTGCGTTGATGTCCAAAATGGGCATTTTTGCGGGAAAGAAAGCGGAAATGGGGGGTATAAGAAGTTCAACAACAACAATTAGTGGCTTAAGATATTATAGATACTAGCAGCACTTCAAACTTGCGCTCAAAATTATTGGCTCCCTCTTTCTAAATCGTATCCACACCACCAAATCGAATGTTGTGGTAAGTGGTCGAGATACTAAATCTACGAGTTTTATAGAGTCTCGTAACTTTAGAATCGTCTATCTTCACTACGATGGTCTCTACTTCTGCAGCTGTGTCAATGGAATGGCAATTTTATCTGTCACTGGGAAGCTATTTATAATTTTGCTGAATTGGATCTTGTGTTCAGTTTTAAAAAGTCTATATGGTTGTTGGTAAAAATTTTTTGGCGGGTGGCGTATGAGAGTCAGTAGGCTATCCATTCCGGAGTAATTTTGTTTAAATGAGTTTGTGTTGTAATTGAATCCTCAAAGATTTCGTTTTAAGTTATTCATCATTTAAATCGTGATTAGTGATTAGCTAAATCATTTGATGCAAAAGGAATAGTAATTGTCCGTCCTGTCAAAAATTAAATAGTACTCGTCCCGCGTGTTCAAAATTAATTAGTAAGCGTACATCTTTTTAATTATAACCTTATTACTTTCAAACTATATACGAGCTTTATGTTTTTATTTCTATTTAAACATTTATCGCATCTCTTTGTTGGAAGTTTACCTTCTGTTGGGGAGATTCTAACGGAAAGTGAGTGAGAGGGATTAGCCCAGAAAACCATCCAATGAACCTACCAAACGTACTGAAAAAATAATTCTTCTCTCGCAATGCACTTTCCCAGCAATACAAGAAAAATTCAGCAATTAATCTGTCATAATTACCATATCTAATTATTTTTGCCTCTTTCCGTTCAATATAATGTCCACGTGGTCTGTTATTGTCCCAAATTAGCGGACTCCTTCAGGACATGATCTTTGAATCTCTTCAATATTGAAAAATCTATTTTCTATGAGCTGCAATTGATCTGGTTCTGATACTTCTCAATCATCAATTTTAGTTAGAATATTGAAAATAGCCATTCAGTTTGGCTCTGGGGTATGTCATAAGGAAGCTACCAGTCGATACACGAGGTACATTACCATATAAGTTGATCCAATTAGTAGCCTATGCGGATGACATCAATATTTTGTTACAGTCATTAACAACCGCCAAAGAACTCTGCCTGAGACTCGACAGCGAAGCAAAACCAGTAGAACTACAAATCAATGAAAATAAAACAAAGCTCATGATGCAGTCAAGGAAAAATACCTCAAATACACAGGATATCACAATTGGCGAATACAGTATCGAAAGTGTTGGCAAATTTGTGTACTTAGGCACCAAACTAACGAAGACGAGTAATGAAAGAGACGAAATACGCTGAAGAATACAGCTCCCAAATAAAATATTTTATTCAGTTTTGACGATCTTGAAGACCAGCTGCATACATAGGAAAACAAAGCTTCTAGTACACAAATCTGTGATAAGACCTGTGTTATGCTACTGGTGTAAAACATGGACCCTAATCCAAGCATCCGCAAACATATTGAACGCCTTTGAGCGACGGGTCTTGAGACGAATAATTGGAGCGAAGCTAGACGGGGATCAATAGAGAATTCGAGACAACCGTGAGCTGTATGAAATTTTTGTCGGGCCGGAGGTCTCAACGAAAGTATGGGTTGAACACATGAATTGTGTGGACGTACACCGGATACATTGGGAGAACTGGAGGCCGGAAACCAGTGGAGAAACCGAGAAAGTGCTGGTCTGACTCTGTCGACGAAGACAGTTCATCGCTGCTCGGGTTTCGGGACGAGGCAGTTAGAGGTGGTACTTGCATGAAGCGAAGGCCTAAGAGGGGATGTAGTGCTACGAAGAAGAAGAAGCGTATAAATTTAAATCGTTATTCAAAATTCGCATCAGTGATGTTCTTGAGATGTTCAATTGTTGGGCACGATGACGAGTTGTTCTTCTGCCACAATATCGTGAATAACAACAATGTTTTCCGGAAACCAAACTGGGCGAGCATGCACAGGTGATTTCACATTTCCTACAGAACCGGTTTGCTGAAATTCGCGCACAATTCTCCCGATTACGGACACATGTGGTCGATTATACTGACCAAAAAAATCACGAAGTGCACGAGATGCATTTTGATTTGAATGCCCATTTTCGTATTAGGCCACAACAACCTTAACGCGCAGCTCAATTGTGTAACTCTCCATGGTTAAATTTGTCAAATACTGAAACAAAGAAATGTCAAATTAAATTGGGCGAAAACTTGGCGTTAAGGTGTGACTTACAATTAACTGCGTGCATTATCGTTGAACCACCCTTTACATATAACTATACAGCCTTTACCTGATCATTTGCAAAATGAAGCTAAACTTCCCACCAGACACTTCCAGAGTGCTTCACTGTTGTTTTTATATGTGAATTTCAATTTTAACGAGTTAACCAGGCATCCTCGTCGTTTTTCTCCATTTACTCCTTTCGGTTGTTACCTAGGCCATTGACGCCGAGTAAAAGTCAATCGCTTCTACATTTTTTGTTGACTCTGGCCATTTAGATTCGTAAGTGTGATAAATATTTTTGTAGTGGGCCCGTGTGCTATGGAAAAAGAACCCACCCCACGACACCGCAAAGCTAGCTTGCCAGTCCACTTACGCGTTCCGAGACAAGGCCATTTCCACTTGAGCATAAATCTTGCACTCGCTGAGCCGTCTACCGCTGTAGTTCTGTACAAACAGTTAACAATACCAACCGAAAACACTACAAACTCCACTTATAGTTATTAGTAGTAACTGTACCAACCAGTCTAAGTCACATATCCTATTCATAGAATTGGTTGGTTCCTTGTGAAAAGAAATTCAAACTCGGTTTAAATTGGCAAAATGGAGTGCCAATACAACAATGACTCAGACTTGAATAACTATTCCAAATCGCTTAACAATATTCATTTTCTTCATGTTGATCAAAAGACTGCAAAAAATGACTGAATTCAAACGCCCACTAGATCGGTAAATTTATTCGGTCTATTTCATAACTTCCTATACCAGTTCAATTCTCTTTTTAGGGTTTTGTACAATAATTTTATAAAACCCTTCTAAAATCGCGACCTGTCTGTCCGTCTGTCCGTGTGTCACAGCAGTTTTTCTCGCAAAGTACTTAAGCTAGAAACACCAAATTTGACAGGTAGGTGTAAAGGGGTGCTCTCTTAAAAGTTCAATTACAAAAAAAAATTATATGAGGTATTTAAGGGGGGTCTCCACGTATAGGAGAGCGCCCCCTCCCCAAAAAAAATTCATCAAAGGTAGTCGATATGGGTATCAGATGAAAGGTCCTAATGAGAACTTTTCAAAACAGGTCTTAAACTGACATTGTTTGCTTTAGGGGGCGCACACGAAGGGGAAATACACGAACAATTTGTATCCCCCCCTCGCGATTGGACACCTCTGATCCGATAAATCTGAAAAAAATCATAGGGGTAAATGTTTGTGAGTACAACAACAACAAATACCTCAGATGTCGAAATTCGCTCAACTTTGTTAATAATAGTATGATCTTCGAGTTTCACATTTTCCCCGATAAAATCGTATAGGCACCCTTAAACTCAACATATTTAAGTAGCTACGCATAAGAGCCTAATACTCAGCAAGTTTGATGAAAATCTAATCATATTCTTTACAATTACTACAACGAACACCTACTATATTATAAGGCCTCTGTACCGCATACATTCTAATAAAGAAAAAATATATATATAATCATATTCGCGGAACTTATAGCCATTTGAAATTTCTGCAATTACAACAACAATAACACATGGTTTTTGTATATTAGGGACTTCTCATCGGTTCAGACACTGCAATTTTGATTTGATCTTCTTAAAATTTCCGATAAGATTTATAACAATACATATTTTTTGAGATCCATGATTTGAGTGATTTTTGTTGGTTTGGAACAAAATGGCGGCCGCTGAAAGTGGAGAAACAATGAATTTTCCTTTAGATGGGCACATCTCTTTGACATGTTTCTTAACTTTATTTATTGCTGGTGACCGTATTTCGGAGAGGTTGGATACAAAACCCTTCTGACATGAGCGTAGGTCTGTCTACACAGCTTATTTATGCCTCATTTACATGCTTGCCGGATCTTGGCAAGCGTCCTTGGCGCCAAAGCTGTACAAGACATTACAAATGATTGGATGGCATTTCCCCGCTTGCAAGTGCGTTAGTGTGTTATGGAAAAGCAAGCTGTGAACATGTCAGACGTTGAATTAGGAGTCGTGTCGGCTATAATATTAGTGCTAGCGTATTTCTATTATAAAAACATAGAGAGGCAACGCAGGCAAAAAGCTCGACAGAGACGATGATGGATGTTAAAAATACATAGAAACCGTAGCAGGTAACTATCAAATTTGATAGCTTTTAGCCTAGTTAATAGGTAGATTACAATTAAGAAGAGAAGGGAAAAAGGATGCTTTATATTGTTTTATCATGTAATTTTCATTTATTACAGAGATTATATGAATAATAAGTTCACTGAGCTTTTATATGAACTATCAAGGATGAGCTACTCTGATTTTGAATTTTTATTGAGAAAAAACTCACCTAAAGTAGCGAAGAAAGATACAGGCTTCAGGGAAGCTATACCAATGAGATATCGTCTGGCAATTACACTGCGGTTTTAGTATCTAGAGGGTCGTACAGAGTTTGCATTATATATTCAAGGTTTCTACCCCGGTTACATCAAAAATCGTACGTGATGTTTGCCAAGCTCTGAATGAAGTTCTGAAGGATGAAGCTAAGGTAAGGTAGCAAAATAAAACAAATTTAAAATTTTGTTCGACATGATTTTTTATTAGTATGTAAAGATATAATTTAAAACTAGTGCTAGTTGTAACAAAAAAAATTCTTGAGCTTTCAGTATTTGAAGGGTTTGGTTGATATATAGTTTTGACATCGCCATTTTCTTCCGCATTTAGAGGCAGTTGTGGTAGCTTAGAAGAGCTTCTACGACATTTTGGAAACAAGTGTTTTGAAGTTTCAACGTTAGTATAGTGTTGTGAAGATGATGACAAGGACGATGGGAGTTGATGAAAAAATGCTACAGGGTCTGAAGACGATGATTGTATTGACGGAGACCGATAAATATTTAGATTGGTTAAAAATGATGATTGTTGCGATGATGTTTCTTCATTTGAATGTAAAAAATTCATAAACAATTCATCAATTTGATACATAAGTATCTTTCTTTGTACTTTTGGCAGTTCTCGTAGCTTTGTTGCTAGAAGCTTACCATGCAGGTCGCATTTATCATCTCCGGGTGGCAGTAGAGTTTTAAATCATCGACTCAAAGCATTTGAAAACTTTCCAATCGCAGCAGCCATTTCCTGCTCAGCCTTGTTTAGTGCAGGACGACGACACAAACTTTTTTGTATGGGCGTTAGTGTAGATAAATATGTATTTTGTGATTGATCACCCAGCGATGAGATTTCGTTGTCTATCTCCCAGTCTCCATGTTCATTGGCGATTTCATTAGAACTTCAAAGTGACTGCTGAAAATGAAAATAAAAATAACGTTTAATTCATTTTGGTAAATTTTTAAAACTAAAATTTACAAATATCATAATGCGTACTTTTTAAAGTTGACATATTTAAGACGAAAGCGCTCAGTTTTTTTATTACTTTTCTCACTTATATAATCTTTATAATTTCAGATGCCCTCTACAGCAGCAAGATGACAATAAAAGAAGGATACAGACGCAAGTTTCCGCATTGCTTGGCTTCTCTGGACGGCAAGCATGTAGTTATCAAAAGTCCAGCCCATAGTGGAACTGAATATTTTAATTATAAGAAAACGTATAGCATAGTTCTTTTGGCATTTGTGGAACGTCAAAATAAATTTACATTCGTGGATATAGGAAGTCAAGCAGAATTAGTTATGGTGGTGTTTTTAAGAGCACATTATTATGGAAAAGAATCTGCAGGAACGAAATTGATTTTCCACCACCATATCCACTGCCGAGGTCAGTTGTTAATGTACCATATGTTTTTTAACCGATGGTGCTTTTACACTTAGTAAGCATGTTATGAAGCCCTTTCCTGAAAGCCATGACTTAGGTTCACCGAAAAGAAAATTCAACGAAATGTTGTCTAGATCCCGGGTTGTAGTGGAAAATACATTTGGAATTTTATCCTCAATTTTTAGAATTTTTCAACGTCCTATTAATTTAAACCCAGACAATGCGTCAAAAATTACTATGACCTGTGTATTGCTACATAACTTTCTAAGAAAGATTAAAACTTCTTCTAACAACTATACGCCTCCAGGCTCGTTGAACGTATACGACAATAATGGCACTCTAGTAACAAGTGGGTCCTGGCGGCAATATGATAATGAATATAATGTTTTCCAAAGTTTGCTAACTACCCCGCAAAGATCACCGCTGAATGCTGACCATTCAGAGAAGAATTCACCTCATATTTTTCTAAAAATATTTCAGAAACCACCATCACGTAAACTTACGTATATCCGATTAAAATTTGTACCTTAATTATATTTACACCTAAACCATAATGATGATAATAAATGACTACTTAAAAAAGAAATTCTGCTTTTGTTCATTTAACACTTAATTCTCTCGGAATAATTTCTTAGAGTGTCAAAAGGAAGTTATGGGAATTATTGAACACGCATATTTGACATGCTAGATACGCGGGTCTGCACAATCCCCGACAGTATTATTTGATATATTATTTAATTTTAATAAATCTTCTGTTCACGCAAGCCAGCATTCATTTTTTGTTCTTTTCCCAGAAGCAATCAATCAAGTTTAATCATTGCTGCACAAAAATGGCATGTGAACACACGACGAGATAATTCGTAGTTTGTCAAAAAAAAATAACACCATCTACGAGTTATCTCGTAGTTGGTAGTCAACGTAAATTAGAAAATCTGATCGTTTCTATATTGATCATTTCGTTATAGCTATATACCGGCATGAGAAACGATTCCATCAAATTGTAGGCAAACCAGGTTGGCTGGTATACATCCTCAGTGCCTTAAAAGGGAAAGTACATTTTATTTTCTATGTATAAAGTAACAAAGTAATTACCTACCTGCTCTAGAGCGAATGGTGTTTTGTTTTCTTATGAAATGCTTGCGGAATGACTTCATCAAAACCTTCTTTTTACTTTAAGCTCCTTCACTGTCTCCTTCACTTCACTAATTAGGCAACATCAAGCATCTACCACTTTCTTTTTCCCTTTATGTATTGAAACTTTTGGGTTCCAAATGCAAGATTCATTTTGGTACGCTCGAGAAAGTCAAAGTTTCCTCATTCGACCAATCAGTCATTTACGCAATGCAACAATACAATAAACACGAACAATATCACTTCAGCACTAGTTCTACGCAATTATACGAAAACACACCATTCGGTACAACTTCTGTTGTGCAACTAAACACGCGCAAGCGTGTAAATACCTCGGAGACCCTTGCCGCAAGTTTCCTTTGATCTGCCTCAAAAACCGACACTAGCCCCAATCACTTACAAGGTGACGCAAGATCATACAAGATAAGGCACACACCCCATTTACAGGTTTGTGATTGTGAAACCTTCTCGAGAATTGGCAAGCGTGTTATTGGGCCTTTAGAGTTTTGTACTAAAAAGACAAAACCCTATTGAAATCAATACCTGTATCCGCCCGTTCATCTGTCACAGCAGTTTTTCTCCGAAACTATAGAAGCTATAGCCATGAAACTTTGTTAAAGGTCAGAAGGTATGACTTCTAGAAAGTTTTTAGGTGAAAAAATAATTCAAGGAGTTTTAAGGAGGTTCTTCCATATAGAGGAGTGACCCTCAAAAAATTCATCAAATGAAAGGTCTTAATGAGATATTTTCAAAGCAGGTCTCAAGATTGTTTCATCAGTGTCGAGCGAGGCAGGAGAGGGGGGAAATGTACGAAATTTTCGCGTACCACTCTCCCTGGCGATTGAACTCCTTTCAAGCGAAAAATCTGAAAAACAATCATGAGTATAAACTTTTGTGAGCACAACAACAACAAATACGTCATAAGTCGAAATTTATACAACGTTATTAAGAAACGGTATGATTTATGAACTTTATACTTTATTTGATAAAATCGTAAAGTACCGTTTATTTTCAATGAAATTCAATATGCAAATACCAATGTACAGGCTCAAAATTACCGAAAACTTCAAAAAGATCAAAAAAGTTATGGTGGCTTAAATTTTCCTGTCTAACAAAAAAGCATTTAAGGTCTTAGTCAATGATTTTAGCAATGCTGCAACAAAATATTGGTCGGTTAAAATTGAGTAACAATGGTCTTCCTTTTGAAGCAAAAATATACGAGTATTTGTTGTGCTTGTCATTGAACTTGTGCTTTAATTAAATCGTTTTATGTGTCTGCAAGGCAAGTCCAAAACCCTTCTCACATGAGCGTAGTTTTTTCTACCCAACTTGTTGAATTATTTGTTTAAATTCTTTATTTTCAATCAAGGCCGATATTTTCTTGTGATATTTTATCAGCCAAATTTCAAAGGCAGCCCTATTCATCCAATATCTTTTCCTTCGCATCAATATCTAAATAATCATGACCTATGCTCTACTGGTATACGCGATCCAGAGAAGATGAAAGAAAGAAGAGTACGAGTATCGCGGGAAATATTTTCATTGGAAAAATGCTCCAAGAATTCACCCAGAAATACTCATTGATGACTGTTGCCTGAGACTGAAATACACAACATGCTGCACCCCAAGGCAATAAATCTTGTGAATAAAGTGCAATTAATAGATTAATCGTTGCCATTCACACTGCATTGGTTCTTAATCGGAAAATTTAAGAGGCATTCCAAAAGAAAGAGCAAGAGCTAATAGATTTGTGTATGAACATAAAATGCTTCAACTGTTGCGCTGAGCCATTTGCACAAAATGAATCTTGCGTTTTAGTTTATAAGAGTAATAAATGTTTTACTGGGTTGTAAAATAATCGGATTAATTATTGTTTATTCGTATTTAAATTTAAGCAGTTAACTCACCAGATGTATGTTTATTAGTTTTTAAATTTCCTAAGAATCTTATGTCCTCGTAAAACATTTGAATGCAATTTGATCTCATAAAATCTCACGCTCATCTTGTACTTCATTAATTGACTTTGCTGGGAATTAATCCGTTTGCGGAATGAAAATGCAAATTTAATCAAATCTTTGATGTGACATCCCCAAGAAGAATTGAGTTTCCACCGCATTATATGCACATGGATACCACATGCCACCCCAAGTTACTTCGTTGTACATCATACACAGGTGTGTGCAAGTCAACCGAAATTCGGATGAAAATTATGAATATGAAATGGATTTAGAATACTCGTACGTACCTACAAGCTCGGAGTCAACCACTATATCTGGGATTATTGTCTGCCACACTGCGATTCCGGTAACCATGCTTGTTGTCCTTCTGTTGATGATGGAGTGTGTCGTACGTTGGGTGAAACCTAGTGGTATCACTGATGCTGTGTAATTAAATTTTCGTGTATTTCCCGTAACCGGTTGGATGGGGTTCTAGTTTGGTGGGTAAGACAGCTAGAACCAAAAATCAGGAAACAAACAGGTGAGGTTAATCCATAAACTTTAGTCAGCTTAGCTCTATTGACTTGGCTGTTTTCGAAATGGGAAAAGTTTGCACGTGGATCAGAAAACAACACGCTGATTTACATATATACATATTTTGAATTTGTTCTCGCCTCAAAAATGCTAAGGGAGATAGCTCATATTCATTACAAGCTTTTCAATCAGTCATAAGTCTATCACGACAGGATATGTCTGGAAAATTAAGAGGCTAATTTCATTGTTGGGATTCAACTAATAATGTTTTTTTTACTTTCAGCAAAAGTCGCGCCCTGTGGTTAAAAATAGCCTGGTAGCTATCCGGTATTTTTCTCGAACAGTATTTGGTTCCAATTTGATTAAAATTAAAAAATGTTTTTTTTTTCCTTCGAAAGCCGTCGGGCCTTGCTTTGTTGTGTGAACTGACATGTTTCGACTTTTTTGAGTCACCTTCAGCATGACGTATTGAGCCATCTTCAATGTGAGACACTGAAGAAGTCGAAATACGTCTGCTCACACAACAAAGCAAGGCCCGATCGCTTTTCAAGAACAAGTTGAGTAAGCAGGAGAGTGCTCCTACCAGAAGGTCTTTGTAAACAACCTAGGGTTAGAAACAAGTTATTTTGCTTTATTCGTCCAATACTTGGATATGAAATCGTTCAAATTTATGCAAAAAATGCACAGTTTCTTTCATAAGCACAGTGCAGCCGCCATTTTGATCTAGCTTAAATGCTTTTTCTGAATGCTAGGCCGATTGAACATGTTCAAGTTAAACACTATTCCTTAAATTTTCATGAAAATTGAAAGAAAATAAAAGTGCCTAAGTTAATTTAAATATATATAGGGTTTTCCAATAAGAGGTGTTATTTTGAATAGATCTTGTGATTTAACAACTTGCGACTTCTTCCCTTGGGGTCACGCGAAAAAGAAGGCCTCCGCCAACAGCTCAGCGTTGATTCAAGACCTCAAAGATGAATTAGTGAGGCTATCGAGGACATAGGGCAGCCACTTTGCGATTTGGTTATGGAAAATTTCATGAAAAGGATATGGTCCTGTAAGCGTGTTGTGGTGGTTATTTGCCTGATGTTATTTTTTGCTATTAACGGCATATATTCTTCTTTATAATGAAACAAACATCCGATCATTCGTATTAAAAAATGGCATTTCTCTTATAATATGAAAATAACACCTCTTATTGTTGTTGTAATTCCATACAATTGAAATGGCTATAACTCACTTGATTATGATTCGATTTTAATTAAATTTTGTAAACGTATATGCCTTATATCAGTCTCTATAATTGCAAAGTTTCAAAAAGTTTAAAGCTACCGTTTTGATTTTATGGGCAAAAATGTAAAATCCACAAATCATACTATTATTAACAAAGTGAGCGAATTTCGATTTCTAAGGTATTCGTGGCCCTTGTACTCATAGAGGTCCACGTTCGTGATAATTTTCAGATTTTTCGGCTGAAAGGTGTCTAATCGAGAGGGGGGGGACAAAAATTTTTGGTACATTTTGCCTTCCCCTGGACCCCCTAATTCATAAAAGGATTTTTTGAATTTCAGATTCTAAAAGTTTTAATCAAGACCTTTCATTTGATACCCCACTCGACTACCTTTGATTAAAAAAAATGGCCAATTCGTTATAAGGGGGGCCCCCCTTAAAATTTTTTTAAATTTTTGTTAAGACCTTAACTTTTGAGAGACCATCACTACTGACCTTTTCACAAAGTTTGAGCATTCTAGCTTCTATAGTTTCTGAGGAAATCAGCTGTGACGCACGGACAGACGGACGGATGGACAGACGGACGGACGGATGGACAGACAGACGGACAGATGGACAGACAGGTCGCGAAACTAGTAGGTCTTTGTAAAAAAATTGTAACAAAGACCTAAAAAAGAGAATTGGCCTGCGGATATCAAATAAACAAAATAATTGACTAAAAACTGATGAAATAAATATGCAATAAAGTCTGTATACCTATATATAGGAGCATATTGTTGGCATTTTTCATCAATATGTTGGGTTATTTAAAATAACAAGTGTACGCATGGGAAACCAACTTCAAGCCTACAAAGGGTAACTTGCTTCACTGAATAAATCCCGTTGGCCCCACCAGTCGGAAATGCAAATTTCTCGTTGGTAACCTTAGTTTTAAAAGCAAATATTTTTTTATTAGCCTAAACTTTGAAAGTCAATCACGGTTTTAAGACAAATAAAAGCAGCAGGAGAGTGCTCCTACCAGAAGGGTATTGTAAAACAATTAGTAAATCAAACAACGTCTTCTGAATATCAAAACTTGGCTCACACGTATATTCCATGACTTGAGCTTGGATAAATAATAAAGGGTGGTCTAACTATAATGCATGATGTTAATTGTAAGTCACACATTAACGTCAAGTTTTTCGTCCAACTTAATTTGATATTGCTTTGTTGCAGTGTTTGAAAAATTCAACCATGGAGAGGTACACAATTGAGCAGCGCGTTAAGTTTGTTGATGCCTTGTACAAAAATGGGCGTTCAAATTAAAATGCATTTCATGCACTTCGTCATTTTTTTGGTCAGCATAATCCATCAAATGTGTCCACAATCGGGAGATTTATGTGCAAATTTCAGCAAACTAGGTCTGTAGAAAATGTGAAATTACCTGTGCATGCTCGCCCAGATCGTTCTGCGGAAAACATTGCTGTTGTTCGCGATAGCTTGGCAGAAGAGCCGTCAGCATCAACTCGACGTCGTGCCCAACAATTGAACATCTCACAAACATCACTGATGCGAATTTTGAATAAAAATTTGAGTTTAGACGCTTACAGGGTTCAGTTGACTCAAGAGCTAAAGCCTAATGACCATTTCAAGCGTCGCCAATACACCGAATCGTTGGTTGAGCAGACAGAAATGAACGGTGACTTCACAAAGAAAATCATTTTCAGTGACGAGGCAAACTTTCACCTCAGTGGATTCGTTAACAATCAGAATTACCGTATATTGCAAATGAAAATCCACGAGTGATTGTTGAAAAGCCGATGCATCCACAAAGAGTGACTATTTGTGCGATTTATGGGCTGGCGGCATCATCGGGCCGCACTTCTTCGAAAATGGGGACGGCCAAGCAGTTAGCGAGCTATTGCGAGATGATAAGGGATTTCTTGTGGCCAGAAATTGAGGTTATGGACCTGGACAATATTTTGCTCCAACAGGATGGTGCCACTGGCCACACAGCCAACGAAACAATGGTTTTTTGGCGCGAGAAATTCAATGGTAGTGTTATCTCACGTTATGGCGATGTTAATTGGCCGCTACGATTATGAGATTTGACACCGTTGGACTTCTTTCTCTGGGGACATTAAAAAAAGTGTACGTCACTAAGCCCGGAACAATTCATGCGCTAAAGGATGAGATAATTCATCACATTAACGACATTGAACTTCCATTATGTCTCAAAGTCTTTGAAAATATGGAGCATTGGATAGAAGTATACCACCGTAGCCGTGGTGAGCATTTGAGCCATATTTTGTTTCATTTTTTGGTTGGACTACCCTTTGTATGGTCATTATATATTTTTATTTGCCACGTTCTTATTTTCAGTGTGCTGATCTCAATGCGTAGTAGTCATGATAACAAACAATGTTTTAAAATATTTCTAAAATTTTCATTAAAACCCTTACACATCTGTAGTATTTGGGTTCTTTGCGAACGTCTATTTACACAGTATAACGTATAATTGTTATTGTTTTCAAGCGTCTATAACTTAATTTTTATGAATCTTTCAGAAAACGTTTTACATCAGAAAGTGAAATACGAATTTTTAGCAAATTTAAGCATCATCCTTCGACTTTATAGATGAAAACGTTAAATTCATAAAATGTACTATTATCAACAAAGTTAATCGAATTTTAACTTGTTTTTGTTGGCCTTGTAATTATAAAGACTTACTTTCATGATTATTTTCAGATTTTACTGTTGAAAGATGTTCAACCACGAAGGGGTAGGACAACATTTTTTTCATACATTTTCTGTCACCCTGTGTCTCTTCTTGGAAACGCTTCTTATTAAGGACCTCCATTGAAAAGTTCTCACCAAAATCTTAACTAGACAGCCATGTTGGTGACTTTTGGTTAAAAAAATGTTTCAGATTCACCCCCTTTATAAAGGGAGACCCTCTTAAACAGCTTAAAATATTTATTTGCACAGAACATTTTGAGAGGGCACCACTTTTTTACTATGTTGAAAATTTCATCGCTCTAGCTAATGTGATTGCGAGAAAACTTGCTGTGAAGCACGGACGGACAGACGGACAGATGGGCCGCAATTTTAGTAGGGTATTGTAAAAATATTTTTCAGTAACCCTAAAAATGCTCTGTTGTATAAATACTTCTAAGCGAAGCCATTTAAAACACTTCCATGAGAAATATCTATTATTTCATTTGCTACTAAAAAAGCGAATTGCGCTTACTTTCTGATCTTTGGGAGCAGCCATTTTGAATGCATGCATTTGATTTTGGATTTTTTTAAATGCTGGTGTCCACATGACTCATCAATCAATGTTCCAAATCTCACTCAAACCGGACCTTCACTTCGGAGAGGGCAAAGGTATGCAATTTTTAGTGAAAATGGCAGGTAAAAATTTTAGGTTTCAAGTATTCGATTTTTTTTATTTTAATCCGATTTTGAAATTTTTTAGTATAATGTAAAAACTTAGGACAGTTATCCATAGCCCCAAGTTTCATCAAAATCCGTTGGAAGATGTAGCTGCCAGAAGGCCACAAAATTCTGAAAAAACGCATATTTGAACCGCTGCCATTTTGGAACTAGCTCATGAATGCTCCTCAAAATGGCAAATCTTTAGATCTTATTATTTTTAGGGTTTTGTACTAAAATACAAAACCCTGTTGCAATCACGACCTGTGTCCGTCTGTCCGTCCGTCCGTCCGTCTGTATGTCACAGCACTTTTTCTCCGAAACCATAGAGGCTACAGCCATTAAACTTCGTAGAAAGGTCAGAAGTGGTGACCTGTTGAAATTTCAAGGGTGGAAAAATTTTTCAAACGGGTTTAAGGGGGGTCTCCCCATATAGGGAGGTGACCCCTCAAAAAAAAATTTTCACCATTGGTAGTCAAGTAGGGTGTCATTGGAAAGGTCTCAATGAGATCTTTTCAAAACAAGTCTGAAAATTGTTTTATCGGTACCGAAGGGGGCAGGGGAAGGGGAAACGCACGAACTTTTCGCGTACCCCCCCTCGCGATTGGACACCTTCAATCCGAAAAATCTGAAAAAAATCACGCATGTAGGCCTTTATGAGTACAACAACAACATATACGTGAGAAGTCGAAATTCGCTCAACTTTGTTAGTAATAGTATGATTTATCGATTTTATGTTTTCTTCAATAAAATCTAAACGGTAGCCTTAAACTCAATAAAATTTAGCAAACAGATGACTATTTATAACATTGACCTTTTCTGAAAGTTTCATAGAGAGCGAATGGTGTTTGCTTAAGTTATAACGATTTGAATTTTCCTGTATAACTATGGAACAATATTCCCTGTATTACTATGGAAACATATGGCTATGGAGCCATATGCGCTTTTTACAGACTTAGACACTACAGCTTTGCTAGAATTTGCATGAAAATTTCAAGAATGATAGGTAACATGAAGATGAGTACATACAATTGAAACAAGTCGAAGAGGCAGGAGAGAGCTCCTAGCAAAAGTGCTTTGTAATCATTCTAGGATTCGAAAAAATAGGCCATGAATCGATTATTACAGTACAGAGGAGTGGCCCCTGAAAAAAATTTCATGAAAGGTAGCCGATACGAGTACCAACTGAAAGTTCTCTATGAGAGCTTTTCAAAACAGTTCTTAAACTGACAGTTTTTGCTTCAGTGGGGGCACAGTGGGGGAAGCCCATGAAAAATGTGTTGCCTCCCTCGCGAATGGATATCCGTAATCTAAAAAATCTGAAAAAATTATCAAAGCAGATATTTATGAGTGTAACTTTAACAAATACCTCAGAAGTCAAATATCTTCCAACTTAGTTAATAATAGTATGATCCTCGAATTTCACATTTTCTCCAATAAAATCGTCTTTGACATGTTTCTTGACTATATTCGTTGCTGGTTACTGCATTTTGTAAGTTGAGTACAAAACCCTTCTGACATGAGCATAGGTCTGTCTACCCAACTTGTTTATCTTAAAATCAAGTTTAATATACACCGGATCAAAATTGCGACTTTTAGATGCCTTTAAAATTTGGAGCTTCAACTAGTCGCTATTTTGTTTTGTTGAGACCACGCAGATTTTTAAATGCTAATACTTTTACGACACTACTGAATTTTATCAACATCGGTTGAAAGTCGTGGTTGCAACTACAGCAAGAAATTTTTGCACGTCCAGTATACGTTCTCGGAGGTTGACTTTGTTGAATAGGTGGCTGTATCGCTGAAATAGCAGTGCATTCAAAATATGCGGGTTTGATACGCTCAATGCTGTTACTAATTTCTTTCCCATTGATTGCCAATCTAAATGTTTTCTGTGTTCTTTCCAGAACTTTATATGGTTCGTCATATGGAGGTTCCAAAGGTTTTCTAACGCGGTCTACACGCAAAAATACATGTAGGCACGCTGCGAGATTTTGGTGTATGAACAGTTTCCGCTCGCGGAAATTCTGAACATACAGTTTTGGGTCCAGCTGCATATCTTCGTCGAAAAAGAATTCTCCAGGTATTCGTAGCGTTTTTCCGTAGACAAATTCTGCAGATGTTGCTCCGATGTCTTCTTTAATGCTAGTGCGAAGTTCAAGTAAGACTGTTGGTAAAAAGTCCATCCATTCGTGGTTACAATGTCACATAATGGTAGCTTTAAGTGGTCGGTGCCAACGCTTCACCGTACCGTTTGCTGCAGGATAATCTGCAGTTGTTCGAACTTTTTTACAGCCCACTAAATGAGCCAGTGATTGAAAAACGAGGGATTCAAAATGTGATCCCTGGTCCAATGTTAGCAAAATAGATGCTCCAAAGTGGGCATTCCAGTTGCAGTAGAAAGCAGCAGCAAGTCCTTCAGCAGTTATTGTCTTTAACGGAACCACCTGGGACCACCTTGTGAAGCGATCAATCATTGTCAAAACATATGGATATCTTTTCGAAAGTCTTAAAGGTCTGACGATGTTGATGTGGACATGTCTGAATCTTACGTCAGAAGTTTCTATCTGCCCGAGTGGAGGTCTGGCATGCTTTCCTATTTTGCTGCGCTGGCATGCAAGGCGTGTACGAGCCCAATCCAATATATCTTTTCACATACAAGGCAATACATACTTCTTAGCTTTTGCTTTCTTCGTTGAACGTCTGCTGGGATGACAAAGACTATGCGTTAGCTCAAATACCTACCTTCTTAGTATTTTTGGAACGTATGGTCGAATCTCGGTCGTTGAAATATCACAATCGATCGATGTATCATCGCCGGTCAATCTTATTTTCCGAAAGTTGATGCTTAAGTTAGTCTGGAGTAGACATTTTAATTCTTCATCATCCTCCTGAGCTTTTGTCAAATCCTCAACGGGGATCATTACTGGCATGGAGATACTATCAATTCGAGATAGTGCATCCGCTATTGCGGTTTCTTTTCCATTGATGTGGACGATGCTTGTGGAAAACTGACCAATGAAATTTAATTGTCTTAGTTGACGTCGTGATGCTTTGTCAGACTTCTGGTTAAACGCGCAAGTGATCGGCTTGTGGTCTGTTTTGATGATAATTGGGCGATCATATGGCGAAAATATTTTACTGCGCTATAAATCGCTTGCAGTTCACGGGCGTAAGTGCTATATTAGCATTGCGTTTTGCTGAACTTTTTTGATAAGAATCTGAGTGGTTCCCAAGAATTATCGTTTGATTGCCCAAGGACTGCTCCCATTGTCGTATCGGATGCATCGAATTTTATCGTAAGAGTAGCGTTTTCAATGGGATGGCACAATAATGTTGCATTAGCGATTTGCCGTTTACATTCCTCAAAAGCCGATTCCGCTTATGGATTCCATATTTGTTTGTCTTTTTTCGTTGCTCCAATTAGATATTCGTGTAGAGGTGCTTGAACAGGTGTTGCATTTTTCTGCAATTTCCTGTTAAAAATTGATTGCTCTCAGGAATCTTCTGAGTTCCGATATGATTGATGGCTTTTTAATGTTTAATATCGTTTCTACACGGTCAGGAAGAGGTTTAATACAGTTTTCATCGATAAGGTAACCCAGAAATTGTACGTTTGAAACGCCAATTGTGCATTTGCTTATATTGATCAACAATCTTTATTCCTTAAATCTGTTCAACACAAGCTTCAAATGTTCACGGTGTTCATCGTTTGACTTGGACGCGATGAGGATGTCTTCGATATATGCATAACAAAAATTTAGACCACATAGAGCATTATAAATGTATCGTTGGAATGTCTGCGCGGCGTTGCGAAGTCCAAAGGTGATTACATTAAACTCGCACAGTCGAAAGGTGTTGTCACTGCTGGTTTAGGAATATCTTCAGGTGCTACTGGAATTTGATTATATGCCTTCATTTAGTCCAAAGTTGAAAACACGGTGTATCTATGAAGGTTGTGAGCGAAATCACTAATGTGACCTATATGGTACCGGTCTGGGATAGTAATAGCATTGAGGCGGCATTAATCCCCACAACGTCTCCATTGTCTAGATTTTTAGGCACTATATGTAATGGCCTTCCTCACGGGCTGCTCAAAAGCTGGCAAATTCCTTTTTGAAGCATATATTCAAATTGGGCCTTTGCTTTTCGCAACTTTTCTGGAAGTAAACGTCTTGCTTTTTCAGCGACCGATGGTCCTTGCATAAAAATATGATGGTAAATCCTATGTGCAGCAACCTTTTGGGTATCGGAGGTAATTGTAACATTGACGAACTGTCTTGATAATTTATGTCTTTTTTTATAGTCGAGATACATGTACTTGGCTCATCCGTACGTAGTATTGTCATGACCAGATTGGTTTCACGCTCCATAAATTTTTTTCCTGCGTGGGTCGACTATGAAACATAAATGTTGGAGGAAATCAATTCCGATTATCGGTTACCGTACGTCTGCAACCACAAATTTCCATTTAAATGGTCGTGGTAATCCAAAATTTAAAGCAATAATCCTGTGGCCGTACGTTTTGATTGGTGTATTGTTTGCAGCATACAGTTGGAACTTCGTGGGAATATTCTGATTTTTGTCTCGTGGAAGGATAAAAGTCGGCAATTATTATGTGGTTAGACTATCGCCTTCTTCTTTTTCTTTGTAGCACTACAGCCCCTCTCGGGCCTTCGCTTAGAGATAGTTAGAGTATCTCGTTTTTCATGACCGTATTGATTTTTTTTCGGAAGTTGGTTTGGTCAGTACCATGCTCCCGTGTGCTTGCTCAGTTATGATATGATCTGATTAAATCAGTACATATCACCACTAAGTGAACACTCGTAGTTTGTCCGAAAAATCCCCTGAAATAAATCACGTTGCTCCCAACGAGATTTGAACCTGGAACCTTTGGTTTAGATTATCGTACTACTTTACTATCTTACCACTATCGGAAAACTCTCACCAAACTATTGTAAAACTAGCGTAAAACCATTGTTTTTGACGAATGATCGTAAAATGCAAAGTCCTTACTATGAAATTTTTTATTACAAGTAATCTACACAAATTGAGGACATGATGTTTTCTCCTCGAGCTCTTTGACTTTGTATATATTTTGACTGTGCTTATTGCGCCAGCATTCATTGATTTTTTTTAACAATTTCACTTGAAAGTTGAGGAATTTGCCGAATAATTGTTTGCAATAAGTTTCGTGTTTAAATGTGGCTTCTTTTTGTTCTCACTGCTCAGTCTTTAATTTTATAATAAGCTTTTTAAATGGTCTGCACAAAATTTTCCACGTTTTTCCCCTCTTTCACATATTACAGATCAGATAAATATTAGAAATAATCCTGACGATACAAAAACTGTGCAGGGAAATAGTACATCAACTAAAGAAAATTCAATTGAATCTGATCAGACTCATTGTCATCAGATACGATTAATGAACTTTTTAGAATTTAGTGCATGGCAGAAACCATGCTATGCTTTCTTCAAAATTGATGAGAGTTCATCTCTTTCTGCGCAAGTTTCCGTAATAGACCTTTTAAACAGTGATCTATACTCCGACAAAGACCCAACGTACTCTAGATAAAATAAAACATCAGAACCGAATGATGAAAGTTTCATATTGATCAAAATGACAGTAAGCACTGCTTGTGTAATAAACTTAAAACTCTTTATGCATCAGGATATTAGCATATCAAGAAAAAGTGCAAGACTTTTACCGCAAGAAATTTAAAACCATCATATTCTTCAAAATTCAGATGCTTAGAAAAGATTTGGAAAAATCTGGAAGAAGTTTGTTCAATCATCAAAGCCGAAAAGAATAATAAAGGGCCGGGCATCGATGAGGCTTCAGTGGAGCTCATCAAATATGGTGGCAGGAGTGTTTGTAAAGCTATCCACGATGTCATCCAGTTTATTTGGCAAGAAGAACACATGCCGAAAGAGTGGAGACAATCAATTATTTTCTCTATCCACAAAAAAAGGCGAAAAGCTACAGTGCGAAAATTATAGAGGCATATCATTAGTTTGTACGGCGTAGAAAATATTTTCAAAGATCATAGAATATAAAATCGGATCATACACCAACAGTATTATTGGGGAGTATCAAGGTGGTTTTAAAGCAGGTGTGTTGACAATAGACCAATTGTTTTCAGTCAAGCAGGTACTTAAAAAATGTTGGGGGTTCAACATAGACGTATATAAAATTTTCGTTGACTTTAAGTAAGCATACGACAGTATTGATTGTAACGTACTGTACCAAATAATGCTTTGCTTTGGCATCCCAGTCAAATTAGTCCACCTTACCAAAATAACAATGACATCAACGACCTCCCAAGTCCGAATTAATAACCAACTCACCGATGCCTTTGAAACAAATTTCGGACTAAGGCAGGGAGATGGGCTGGCCCGGTTGCTATTCAACATACAACTAAAGGCTTTTCCAATAAGAGATATTATTTTGAACATCCCACTATTTCGGTAGATGTTACTTTTGAAGCTGTCATTTTTTGACATTTGACAAGTAAAAACTACGACATTACTAAAAATTGAACAGTACACGCTTCAACAACACATTGAAATTATTAAAATTCACAATGAAAATGGTGAAAATTTGGCGGAGATGGCTCGTAAAGCTCGAACATTTTTGGGTCATCGTGAAGCACCTTGTCGGACCGCAATTCATAAATTGGTGGAAAAATTCGAGCTGTTGGGACAACTTAGTGATGTGAAGAATAAAACTCGTGCACGTCACTCAAGAACAGCCGAGAATATTGCTGCTGTAGCCGAAAGTGTTGAAGAAAACCCAGGTTTGGTTTGGGCATTCCGCAAACGTCATTACACCATATTTTGCATAAACATTTGGGTCGTAAGGCTTATAAAGCTTAGTTAACACAAGAACTCAAGCCAGTCGATTATCAACAACGTCGTGCCTTTGCTGATTGGGTCCTTGAAGTGCATAAAAATGATCCAGAATTCCATCGAAAAATCATCTTCAGGGATGAGGCCCCTTTCCACCTCGGCGGCTTCATCAACAAGCAAAATTGTCGCATCTGGGGCTCGGAAAACCCAAGAGTTATTGTTGAAAAGCCTCTCTATCTTCAATGTGTGACTGTTTGGTGCGGTTTATGGTCTGGCGGAGTCATTGGACCTAATTTTTTCGAAAATGAGACTGGAGCAACAGTTACGGTGAGTGGATCGCGTTATCAAGAGATGAGTGATAAGTGAAATTAGATTGTATTGATCTGGACAACATTCACACTTTCAACAAGATGGCACTAAATGCCATACAAGCAACGAAACCATTGATCTTTTACGGGAAAAGTTTCCGGATCGTGTTATCTCTCGAAGAGGTGATCACAATTGGCCACTGAGATATTGTGATTTAACACCTTGCGATTTCTTAGGTCTACACCAACAGCCCAGCGTCGATTCAAGATCTCAAGGATGAAATTCGTGAGGCTATCGAGGACATAGGGCAGCCACTTTGCGATTTGGTTATGGAAAATTTCATGAAAAGAATATGGTCCTGTAAGCGTGGTCGTGGTGGTAATTTGCCTGATCTTATTTTGCACTATTAACGACATCCTTTTTTCTTTATAATGAAATAAAGATTCCATCATTTATTTTAAAAAATCGCATTTTTCTTTTAATATCAAAATAACACCTATTATTGGAAAGCCCTGTGCAACACTGAGCAAGATTGGTCTTTCAACTTTTGCTAAATTTTTACATCACTTAAAATGGTGTGTTGCAGGAGTGCTACATAACTCCATAAAGGGTTAAAGCTGTCATAAAAATATTTTGATACTATCGTTAAAATATTGTGAGATAATCACAAAACTATCGTCAGACTTTCGTCAAAATATGTTATAACTATCGGAAAACTTTCACCAAACTATTGTTATTGTTTCCACATATTACGGTCAGATAAAAACTGCAGAACTTGGCTAAATCGAACTTCTATAACTCGAAATCGTCATCAATTCGAAATTTTCTACTATTCCCTAGCATTTCATATGAATTTCATATTAAAAAACCGTGGCGGATTCGATTTTATTTTGGATAATTCGAACATTTTTATCACCAAAAGTGTCCATTAGCCAGCTATAAACTCTGGGAGTCCCCAAAGATAGTATACCATTCCTATCTTCGGGGATTCGCTAAGAGCTGCATGGGCTTATTTTAGATTGCCATGGGAGACAACCATGTCGTTATGGTCAAGTCAATGCCTAGCTACTTTACGAAGTCATTTTTTGTGCATATTCAGTGTCTTCGCTGCCTCCCGTTTCGATCACCCGAGCAGTCATTGCCAACGCCTACAAACAGACAATTTATCTATGTATAGTGCGTGTTGTGTTTCAGTTTGCTTGGAACTGAATTTTACATTATTGATGGTTTCTTGTTGTGTGCGTGGTGTTTTATTTGTGAGACATAACTTTAAAAGATTTATTGTTTTTTGTCGAACGAACATTGAGCCAAGATGTCATCGTCAAACTAGCGGGCTTACAAATCAACAACATTAATTGAAAAGGTAGCCGCGATGTGGGAATTCGAAAAGGGACTGACGAAGAAATCGGAAATTGCTCGGGGCTTCGGGATCCCCTCTGACACATTGTCGACTTATTTAAAAATGAAGAAAAGATTTTTAGTAGTGAATTTGAGAACAAAAACGACCGTAAAAGGTGTAGAGCACCAGCTAATCCTGATATAGACAACTGTGTTTTAACGTGGTTTAATCAGGCACTTGATTAAAAAAAATTCCACCGAGTGGCCCGCTTGTAAGAGGTAAAGCTCAACGATTTGCCACTGGAAAGGGGAAAACCAATTTTAAAAGAAGCATAGCGTGGCTAGATGGCTTCAAAGATGGTTTAAATCTATTTGTGGTGAAAGTGGTTGGGTTGATCAGCATAAAGTAGGACGATGGAAGAAAGAATTAGAAGGGATGATCCAGGATAAGGAGGCCAAAAACATTTTTAATGTTGGCGAGCTGGGTCTTTTTTCAAGAGCACCGCTGATAAAATGCTCGCTTTTAAAGACGAAAAATGTCATGGAGGGAAACTCAGCAAGGAAAGAGTAACGCTTTTGGTTGGAGCAAATACGGATGGCTCCGAAAATGAAAAACTGCCTTTTTTAATGATAGGAGAATCTGCTAGTTCCCGTTGCTTCAGAAACGTAAAGTCAAAATCAGTAGAGTATGAATATCGTGCACGAGCGTAGATGACAAGTGATCTTTTTAAGAAGTGGCTCCTGAAAATCAATGAAAAATTTGGAAAAAATGGAACATCTTACTCCTTATTGACAATTGCACTGCTCACAAAGGCCTGCTGCTTATGGACAATTTAAAAGTTATATTTTCCCCTGCTAATATGACATCAGTCATCCAGCCTATGCATCAGGACATGTTAAAAAAAACCTCAAACATTTTTACCGGTGTTTATTGGTTGAGAATATTCTCACTGGAGATTGCACTTCTCTCGAAATTAAACTTGATGTCCTTCAGACCTCACGTATGTGTAAGCACGCTTGGGATCTTGTACCACAAGAAAAAATTAAGAACTGTTTCAAGAAAGCGGTTTTGTTTTTAAGAAGCAGAAAATGAAAGTGCGAACCAATCTGTAATTGAAGCTGTGTGTCCAGTTAATGGCTGGGAGGATATTATGTCAGATCCTGCTACCTCCTATAAGGAATTCCTTAACGCAGATGTAGATGTTGCGATGTGTTGCGAGCTTACTGAAGTGGACATCATCACTGAGGTACTCGGCAACGGCAATCAAGATGGCAACAATATATCCGATGATGAAGATGACGATTAAACAGTAGAACAAGAAAGATCAATTCTTAGTACGGCTGAAGCAGCAAATCAAGTTGATGAATTCAGGCAATTTTTTGAAAGTAGAAATAAAGTAAGTGAGTCGCTTGGAAACTTTCATAACGACAGAGAGAGACTTAATTCTAGGAAACAAATGTAGATCCCGGACTTCTTCATGAATTTGTAAATGAAAAGACTTAAATTTACGTAAGTTTTATTTGTTAGATCATGCGGTGTTGTCTTATTTTTAGCGTTTCCAAAAAAATTTTCTATTTCGAATTTTTCAAGTGGTCCCTTGAAAGTTGAACTATCCAAGTCGACACTGTGTTAGAACGAATCCTGACGATACCAAAACTGTGCAGCTAAATAGTACATCAACAAAAGAAAATTCAGTTGAACTTGATCAGATTTATTGTCAATAGACACAATCAATGAATGAAAGGAGGAATAAATAAACCAGGTTCAAGGGAAAAGCATTTTTCCATAAACAAAACTCCCAGGAAGTTTCTGACTTAGTACATAAACTTCATTTCCTTCCTATGAAAGTGGCTATAGCAGAGAACGTTGTGGAAAAAATTTCTGGAGTCAGACTTTCATTTGAGACCATGCATAAATGTTGTATGGAGTGGTATCCAGAGAACAATATTGACAAAAGCAAAAAAGTTAAGAAATGGTTATGCGCAAAAATTTAATTTATCTCCCAAGCCTCCTGGAACTGATACTTCTGATACCCATCAGTCCTTAATAGTCCAGCAAACAAATAATAGTTCTGACGAGGAAAAAGAAATAATGAATTCTGAGTGTACCATTCAACTACGAAAAGCACAACAGAGATATAACAGAAAATTTTTCAAAATTTAATTGTGACTATAAAGTGGTGATTGCAAATTTTCAAAAATTTCCTCGAAAGCCTTAATTAATGAATTGTGTAAGTTTCTCTAAAACAGAGCTATCGACCTTTCATTTCACGATGTATGCCTCCTCAGTTGGTTTCGCCGCTTGTATTAGTTGGAACGAACGTAAAGCAGGCCGTGGGGGCAACAAAATAGCTTAATTGCGTTTAACTTATTCAACAGAGAGTTTCCACAATTCACATTACTGAAATTCGCGCCTATGTTTCTTTCGATTTTATTGTTTTACGCAAAGTAATTTATAGCTCAATTTAAATAAGTTATAATGAAAAATAGATTTAGTACCAAATGGACACTAACAACATTAGCATACAACTTAAAAATCATGAGAAATCCCCAGAAGCTGCTTTGTTGCACCATGAGCTATGTTTCAATGTCTATGAAAAATATATCGGCTCTTAATACATCATTTTCAAAGGAAGAAATGCCGCAAACAAAGACAAGTATTAAGAACTAAATAAAATTTATCTTACCATGTAACATACATTCCCTCGGAATGGCAAATTTTGTAATTCGACCAAACCTAATCCGAGACAAACACCATTCTTCCTTCTATTTCCATCAAAACCACATGCACTTTCCAATATTTTAGTTTGAAGTTATTCCACTAGAGACCGCAAAATGCACTTAGTAACTCAAATTCTCTGAACATGCACGTTACGGCCGATTCACATATTATCAAGAAAGAACGCTTGGTTGCGTTCCAGAGTGAATTCACGTAGCAACGTACGATTGTTGGATGCGCCTTTTGTTGTCCTAAGTACAATAGCGACTTCTGCTCCAGCATTTCATTTATGCATGTAAAATGCCAACAAATTTCTTCCCTTTCGGCGATTCGTCAGTTATTAGCTTGATAGCAGAAGGAAATGAGTGCAGTGGATGAAAACAGGACATGTTGCGAATGGAAACGGATGTCGATGTGAGCTGGCGGCAGACGTGCAGCCAGGAAAAAATTGGGTTAGCAGGATGAATATGGAGCAGAAAAGCTTAATGTAGACCACATAAGGTAATATATCATCATAATGAAACGTTATTTAAATGAAAAGGTCGATTTGGACGCGCACTGGTTCGCATGGGAAATTGTGAATGGAAAAAAACAATGTTTCTCTTATGGCTTCACGTTCATTTGCAAGTGAATAGCACATCACATGCTGGTAATTTTATGGTTTGTTTGCTTCCAGGATGACGCAAAGGGAACTCGTGGTACTTTATTCATGCAGTGGGCAGCAATTTAAGGCCTTTTGCAAATAAAATATGAGTACTTGGTAAACTCTCTTGTCTGGATTTGTAGTTTAAGGTTCATTGGGCCTAAAGCAGTTAACATTGTCAACTACATTCATATGGATGGCAAATAAAACAACTCACGCATTAAATAACTTTATAAGGGTTTCAAACGCAGAATGTGATAAAGAAGGTGCCCTTTACGTCAATTTAAGGAAGTTGAGTTTCAAACTCCTAAATTGAGCCATTTTTGGAAAATTAGTTCAGCTTTTACGTATTTGTTTCAAATTAGTTCCTTTTTGTTTGTTGTGAAGGCATCTTTATTCTATGTGCCTTGAAATTTATTATTCGGTAGCTGCAATGGTATTTAGTGTTAATTCTATAAACACATTATTGTATAAAAATCGAAACAAATCTTGATGCAAGTGCATAGTTGAAATTGAAAAGATTGAAGACTTTGAAACAAATGCCAACTCCGTTTAAAATAGAGAAAAAACATATACATCTCATATTGTCAATGTAAATCAATATATCACTAGGGTCAAAAAAACTTCTTCTTGGCAGCACTACAACCCCTCTCGGGCCTTCAATTCCTACAAATAGCGCCTGAAACTGTCTTGGTCTATTGACCGCGTCCTGCAATTTCGGAATCCAAGCAGCAATGTGTCCTCGTCGACCGAGTCAGACCAGCGCTTTCTTGGTTTTCCAACTGGTCTCCGCCCTTCAGTTCTCTTAACGAATACTTTTTGTGTATCTGTTGTTCGCCCATACAATTCATGCGGCCAGTCCATTGCAGCTCCCGCAGTCTTACAATCGTTGAGAACTCTGGCTCATCAAAAGTTTCATACATCTCAAGGTTGTGTTGAACTCGCCATCTAGCCGTCGACCCGTCGCTCAAAGGCGCTCAATATATTTGCGGATGCTTGGGTTAGGGTTCATGTTTCACACCGATTGCATACTACATGTCTTATCACAGATTTGTAAACTTGGAGTTTTGTTTTCCTGTGTATGCAATTGGTCTTCAAGATGGTCAAAACTGAGAAAAATATTGTATTTTATTTGCGAGCTGTATTCTTTGGCATATTTCGTCGCTTTCATTACTCGTTCTCGTTATTTTGACGCCTAAATACATAAATTTGCTCACATTTTCGATACTGTATTCGTAAAGTGTAATATTTTGTGTGCTTAAGGCATTTTTCTTCGACTGTGTTATGAGTTTTGTTATGTTTCCATTGATTTGAAGCTGTACCTGTACTAGGTTTGATTTGCTGTCGAGATTCAGGAAGAGCTCTTTGGCAGTTGTTACACCATGACAAAATGTTGATGTCATCCGCATAGGTTACTACTTAGCTTGACTTGTGTAGTAATGTACCGACAGATCTTCCTTAAGACGTACTTCAGAGCCAAATTGAATAGCAATGGGGCCAGCCCATTTCCCGGCTTTAGTCCTACAGATAAAATCAATGGCTGTATTAATACTAGTTTTTCTTTCATTCTTCTTAGAGCCGATTTGACATCCTGAATGCTATCGTCAATCAACATGAAAAAAAATCCCATTGGCACCACTAGCCAGAAAGGAGTATTTCTCATCGACCCCGTATTTTTAAAGGCAAATAATCATTTTATTGGCTCCCACTTTGAATGTCAAACATTGTTTAAGGACAAGTAAAGGTAGTGGAAGAGTTCTTCTACCAGAAGGGTATTGCAAAACTTTGTTTGTACAGGGTTATTTTTATTTCCATGGTTTAAAATATTTCTAAGATTTTCATCAAAATAATTCCACATCTGTAGTGTTTGCGAGCGTGCATTTACACAGTATCACATGTAATTGTTCTTGTAAGTGATAAATTTCAATCTTCTATAACTTAGCTATTTATGGCTCGATTTTTATGTAACTTTCAGAAGACATACGCTTTATATCAGGGAATTCGGATACAAATTGAAAAATTTAAGGATAGCCCTTTAATTTTACAGATCATTGTTAATCTTTCTGGACAATGTACCACAAGTGCTGCAAGAGCTAGGATTTAATTTTGGTCGTCCTGACATTCTTGTGCGATCGCAAATTGAAAAGCGTGCATTGACAAAGTACTAGCCTTTTCTAATCAATTTCGAAATACAAGTATGGTGGCACTCTTGTTTTAGTAACCTTCGATAGAGGACATTGTAATGAACCATTCGACGACTCGACGACCAACACCAATACACCTTGCTGCCATGTGGCTTGCCAACTCATATTGGTCGTGACGTTGGCACATCCCACGTTAATTTTGTCGTGGAATGTCAAACGTCAAGTGACAACCACATGGTAGCAGGGTGTGGAAGTAGGGGTTGTCACCCAACAACTGCCCGCTCTGACACGACAAGTCGCGCTCGGTTGACCAAGAGGAATCTTCAGGAATTGATTCCTGTTCATTTTTGGACGTGTTTCGCAGCCGGGAAGTGCAGCAAAGATATTTCGTCTTAAGTCTGAACCGGTTCCAAGTAACGGACCGGGAACGTGTGTGTACATATTGCCATTGTGGCGTATCTAAGGGGTACGCTAAGGATTGTCCCATCACATAAAATCGTATGTGTGGAGAGTTCTCGCCGTGTTAAAGGCTTGTCGTTGAGCGGAAAAGTCCCGAAGCATTGCTCGAAGTATTTGTCGTCCAATGGAAACCATCACCACGTATGTTAGGACCGCCAGGAATGCAAGGACTCGGACCAACACAAACGCAACCTTTCAGAATGCCAGGTAACTAACCTTTCCCTCGGAAACAAAACTTTCGAAGTCCTTTCATGCGGCCGCCGCGAAATAATTCGCCATATTTTCAAAAACGCGGTTGTGGTGGTGGTGGACCGGGAGATGGAAAGCCATCATCTTCAAATCCATTTAGAAGTCCCCAGAAGCAATTTCGTGGTAATCTCAGAGGTGGTAATATAAGGCGATTCTGAATTATTATTGGACATGCAAGGTGTCGTGACGAGGGTCAGCACTGGGGCTCACTGGATGCTGAAGTTAAGCGGTCTTTATCATTGTGAGTGGGATTCCAAACATGAAATGGCCATAGTTAATGTGCCACACAAAATTACAAGTAAGTTCGGTCTGCAAAGCTAAGCAAGCAACTGTCGGCTTAATACGTATGTTTGGTGTCTCTTTCAAATAACTATCTTCTAAAACTAGAATTCAGATTTCAAATCGTGTTAGCATTGTTTCAAGACACTTTCTAGAAAAGTCAGGTGTGAACGACTTAAATGTTATGAAATACAGTAAAGTAGGCAACTCGTTAGGATTTGAAGGAGATATTAATGATGTTAATACTGATTGTAATATTCCGCAAAAGATAACTACAAAACGCATTGAATTTTTCGAGGAAAACATACAAGCGAACAAAGGGAAGTTAGGTATAAATGTTAGGGCCGATATAGCCTGACTAACAAGGAAGCGTGTGATTTTGAGAAGTTGATTTCTCATAACTCTAAGATTTTTAGTATTATTTTATCTTGCACTTTTATTGAAACATTACAATATGCTAATTTTCTCCCCGTTGCTGAATCAGATACGAAATTAATAATTATTCATTTCGGTAGGGAACCAATTTATGATAGTAAGCTGAGTAGAATAAGTGAATTCGATTCAGATTACATAAAAAAATTTGCAATCTACTATAAAACAGAAAAAACCAGAAAAGATTTTAAAATGTTGGCTATGGAACAATAATTCAGACCGATAAATGCCGTCTAATTTTATTTAGATTCGATAGCAAAAGATATATTCGACTAGTTCATTTTATCGACAAACTGATGAGACTTGAATCTTAGAGGCTAAATTTTAGTAGCTTTATTAAGCGAAAAACGTTTGAAACCAAGTAATGAGATAGAATTGTAGGTTTTTTTATATTTTTATACAAATCCAACAAGGTACCTTGGGATCGAACAGTAAAACTAAGAAACATTCCAAATACATATATCAACTTTTCGCCCACTTCATACAAACATATTTAGTATGAGAAATATTTTTATAATATACCTCCTATAAACCTAAGCGTTGTGTAATATTATACTTTATCTTTAATCCTTAGTCACTACTGTATACTAGTCTTTTCAAAAACAGCCTATACAAAATATATCTGTTAGAAAAATGGGCATTTGAAGACATATTGTAGTAGTAGTAGATGTTGTAATAACTTAGCGCATGAGCGTAGTAACTGGTAAAACTACTTAAATTAGTACTTACAATAAGTGAAACATGTTGAAACATTCCTGATTTGTGTATCCCAATATAATTAAAATATTATTTAATTCCTATGTTTACAGTAGTTAGGAGTTTAGGTTTATTTTTTTTTTTACAATGGAAATATATACAAAGTGAATTATATTAAGCTCTTTGGATGCTTATTATTATACTTGATTGTAGCAACGCATTGGATTAATCATTATAATAATATTAAACACATATGAAATGTAATTTTTAGAACTAATTTTATAGTCTTGTTATTTAATTCCGCTAGAATTTAGAATGAGTTTTAGCCTCCTAATGAATTAAGCCAACTTTATATTCTATTGTATAGACAAATAGGCTCACAAGATTATTAATAATGAAATTTACATTATTATTTAGCTCAAGATTTCAATGTTTCATGCAAAGAATAATGTTTACTTCGACAATGCTAAGTAATAATAACATAAAGTACTAAATTAACAACGACTTTCCTTTCCAGTAGTCCTTTCTTTCCAGCGGGTAGTAGTAGAGTAGAGTGCATGGTAAGTATGCCGTCGCGAGGGTAGGGTTTGAGAAAATCCGCTGAGGCCGGTTTCGCGTCGCGCGCGGTATGCGGTACCTTTGTTGGTTTGTTTTTTCTTTAGCGTAGTTTTTTTCGGACTTACGTTAACGTAGTATATTTTTCGGTACCACGTCGGTAAAATTCGGAAACGCGAAATAGAAATTAGATTTGTTTGGTACTTTGACTGGATGAATGAAGAAATACGGAGTAACGTAAAATAGGTTTCTTCTCCGTATGTTTGTGTTTTCGACGCGTTTGAAACGGGCGTTTAATGGTGGCTGAAAAATTGTAAATGAGCGTAATCCATTTTGAGACCTGCGACTGAAATTCTCTCCGATCGAACTGGCTGACAAGCAGCCGCCGCGAAAATGGATGACGGTGCACGGATTGGTTGACCGGTTGGCACCATTCGTTGGCACGACTCAGACTTAACGTCTAGAACCGATGAGAGGTCGGTTCCTTGTTCGGAATTAGAAAAAAAAAATCATTACAACATCGTCTCTTCAGTTGCCGGAAAAGACAGTGTTGTTCTGCAAATGGATGTCAACGAATGCATTACAATAGACCAATTCAGTCTAGTTTTGACACCCATATTTTGAATTGTCGCCAAAATGTAGAGGACGTCATCCTTTTCAAAGTAGTGCTGGTCGATCTGTCTGGGCCTTTGGGAAGTGTTGCGGCATATGCCATGTTAGACGAAGGCAAGCCGATATCTTTAATTGAAGCCAATATTGCCTGCAAACTAGGGCTAAACGGATAGGGATTTCTACTCACTGACGGAACGGTCAAGAAAGGTGAACGTTAAAATTGGAGGAGTGTACATGTCGGCACCAACCTTTACTCTAACAGGTGTACACACTTTCGCTAATTTTAACTTGCCTGCGCAAACCCTGCCTAAAGAGAGGTACAAACATATATCCACGTTACCAATTTCAAACTATTATCAAGTCCAACCAAAAATATTATTGGGTTTGGATAACACTTTCCTGGGAGTCAGCGAAAGTGTCGTTAGAATGGGAGCCATCAGCTAATCACCATAAAAACCAAGTTGGGATGGATTTCGTATGGGCCGAGCGAACAGTTTTCATGGACTAATCCAACCGTTCTTCACATATTCAAAACGCTGTCACTGGAAGAAATTAATAAACTCTTTAGTGAATATTTTTCAGTCGAAAGCTTCGGAGTCCACAGTATTGACAAAGAGCTGAAACCAGACGGAAATCACCGTGCCATCAAAATGTTGGAGGATACAACCAGAAGGATTGAAGATCGCTATGAAACAGGACTAATTTGGCATAGTGATGACACGTACGAGTTTATACCAACCGATTAATAAAAGTTGAGAATGGACTGAATAGTGACAGCCAGTATGCCGAGAGGTACATCTGCGAAATCAATAAATGACAAGAGAAAGAGTCTGCAAGAAAACTGACCGTGGAGGAAGTGGATGTAGAAGACAACCGGACCTGGTAACTTCCCAATTTTGGCGTAGTCAATCCAAATAAGCCGGAAAAACTTCGAATGGTTTTTGATGCTGCAGCAACAAAATCCAAAACATAGCTTCACTCTGTTTTAATTAAGGGTCCTGAGTACGCCAAACCGCTTCAGATCATATTGTTCCAATTTCGTCAGGGATCAAAAGCCGTCGCCGGAGACATCATTAAGATGTGTTAGCTAGTTCGAGTCCGGGAGGTGGATCAGAATATCCAGAAATTTTTATGGGGACAAGGTAAACAAAACGAACTAATTCAATGACGTCAATGACTTTCGGAGCCATATATTCACCTTGCTGTGCTGAATGTATTAAAAATAAAAATGCCATGGGATACGTCACGATAATGTCAAATGGAGCTTCAGTGGTTATAAATAAAACATGCGTGGATGGCTTAGTAGTGAGTTTTCATGATGAAAATGCAGGTGAAGCTACAGTTAAAAAAGCCATCAAAATCAATACAAAAGCTGGTTTCGTTCCTCGAAAATTCGGCTCGAATAGTCCGCCACTGAATCGCGTAATAAATTTGGATTGGGGAACGACGACTGAAAAAGTAACCCTTCAATGCGATCTCTGGAAGGTATTGTCAAACCATTCCTGTTGATAAATAACAACTCCAAATCGATAGTCGACTACGCAAAATACTATTAGTATATGGAAGTTTTGCGAATTACTGCTTGGATATTACGATTTATCCATAATGCAAAAAGTGCAAGCCACCTCATCGCAGATGAACTGACAGCCAGCGAGATTTGGTATGCTGAGAATGTAGTTTGCCGCAAGGTATAAGCTACGCGCTTTACGAAAGAAGTTTTTGCTTTCGTTGGCATATAATGTGTCTCCAAATCAAGCGACTTATTTCAATTAACACCATATTTGGATTAGGATGGAGTTATGAGCGTAAAAGGATGAATTGACGCTGCCAATTGTCTGCCTCTCGGTACTCAAAATCCAATAATATTCCCGTGAGATCATTATATCACTAGTCTAATCGTGAGTTACCATCGCATGAGACGTCATCGCCAAAACGACTATCTGGTCGTCAACGAAATTTTCCGAGGTAGAGACAGGTGGTCACACCTTTGCGATCTGATTAGTGGGTTATCGTCTGCGATCCTAATCAGGCACGGGACAATGGCTCAAAGTATGAATGACCCGAGTATTACCAGCTAAAGATGGACAAGTTCGTACTACGGAAGTGATGACTCATCAAGGATTTCTTCGGCGTCCCGCAACAAGGCTAGCTGTCTTAGAATGTCGAGAATCTGCTCTGTGAAAGGATTCACCTAGGCCCAAGGATGTTAAAGACCGATCGCCCTAAACGCAGTTGTAAATGTCAAATAGCAGCCATTTCAAATGCAATTGTGAATCATCGTGGCGAAACTCAATTTTGAGCCAGTTTGTATCTGGACGTGAACGACATTGGTTTGTGTATAAATAAAAACATGCGGAATTCTCTTTGAACTCGCGGTCGTGAGTATGACTCGCGAATTGTCTTTGAATTAATCTAACTATAAAATAAGGTATAACATGTACGCCGTGTGTTCGCTTTGCCTCAACAAAGACCTACCTTCGTGATTTTTTTTTCAGATATAAAGATGTCTAATCGCGAGAGGGGAAGACAACAATTTTTCGTACAATTCCCCTCGACCTCCCCTACAATTGCTTCTTATTTTGGACCTGTTTTAAAAAGTTCTTACCAAAACTTGTTATTTGACACCCATATCGGCTATCTTTGTTAAAAAAATTTTAAGAGTCACCCCTGTATCGAGAAACTCCCATTAATTACCTTAAAATATTTTTTTTACACTGCAACTCTAAAGAGAGCACCACTTTTGATACATGTAGACAACTTTATCTATCTAGCTCCTTTGTCAGGCCACAATTTTAGTAGGGTATTTTAAAAATATTTTACAAAACCCTAATAATGATCAGTTGTATAAATACTTCGAATTTAAGCCATTCGTAACGTTTCCATGAAGAATATTCATTATTTCAGTCGCTACGCTATTTTATAGCGAATTGCGCTTGCCTTCTAAACTTTGAGGGCCGCCATTTTGAATGCATACATCCATTATTGGATTCTTTAAAAATGTTTGTGTCTTAGAGTTTTATCAATCAATGCACCGAATCTCGTTCAAAGCGAAGTTTGACAAAGTATTCATTTTTAGTGAAAATGACAGCTGAAAATATTAAGTTTTAAATTTTCGACTACTTCATTTTTCATCCGATTTGAATGATTCTCTGCGTAATGCAAGAATCTCGCACACTTATCTATAACTCCAAGCTTCAGTAAAACCCGTTGTAACATGTAGCCGCTAGAGCGCCAGGAAAATTGGAAAAAATCGCATATCCAAACCACCCCCATTTTGAAATTTGGGAAAATATTAAAAATTTTTAGATTTCATTTTGCAGGGTTTTGTAAAATAGTTTTACAAAATAATCAAAACATCAAATTTTGTATATAAGTGTAAAGGTGGTGCTCTCTTCAAAGTTCAACTACAAAATATTTTATAAGGTATTTAAGGGGGTCTCCCCATAGAGAGGGCCCCCGAAAAACAAAATTTCATCAAAGGTAGCCGATATGGGTATCTAATGGAAGGTCTTGATAGAACTTTGCAGGTTTTAAACTGATACTTTTTGCTTCCAGGGGCGCACAGGGCGGGGAAATACACGAAAAATGTTTGCCGCCCCTCGTGATTGGACACCTGTGATCCGAAAAATAATGGAGGTAGTTGTTTATAAGCATAACAACTACAAATACCTTAGAAGTCAAAATTCGCTCAACTTTGTTAATAATAGTATGATCTTTGAATTTCTCATTTCCCCAAAAAATCGTATAGGTACCCTAAAACTAGATGAAATTTGACATTTAAGTAGTCTTATAAAAGGTTCTTACATTCTGTGAGCTTGATGAAAATCGAATGATATACACAGAAGTTATAGCCATTTGAAATTTCTGCAATGACAACAACAATAATAAACGATTTTGGTATTTTATAGACTATCCATCGAATCAGACACTGCAGTTTTGATTTAATCTTCTTGAAATTTCCAAATAAAATCAATAGCAGAAATATTTTTGTTACTTTGCAACAAAATGGCGACCGTTGAAAATAGAGAAACAATGCATTTTCTTTTAAACGTGCACACCTCATTGACATATTTCTTGATGTTCAATAAATATTCACATAAAATTGCGCGCATCAACAAATCCTAGTTTCCACGTGCGATTAACGTTCAACATACACTGAATTACATCTAAGCCGACTTAATATGCAATCTGCACACTCCAAACATTTTTTATTTCCGCGCAAATTTTGTCCTGGCTCGTGCATTGGGACAAAAATAAAAAACTTGACATTCGTGAATGAACTTTTATTGCGAAGAAGAACGGGGTTTTTACAATAAAATGGTTCTTAATATCTAAATTCGAACTGAATGGTTTGAGCTTCCGAACTTAACTAACTAAAAGCTGAAAAACTATCTTATTCTATGATACAAATGTTTATCTTATTTGCTTATTGCAAATATATTGATGATACTGCATTCCTATTTCACATGATTGAATTTTGTCTGGTTTGCATATTAATCATTTACTTATTATCAAATCGAACATGGGTCCTCTTGCACATCTGCATATTAATCATTCATTTACTTTCGAATCTAACATGAGACAAAGAATGAGTCATTGGGTCTTTGTCTTTTGTATTTAATTCTTGATTTGCCAATGACGTCACTCCTCCTCCCTTAGCTTCAAGATCGTCCTCGATCTTTGAAATTTCAAATTTTAATATTTTACCTTTAAATTGAAAATAGAAAAACAATATGGCCAAATTAAAATTTAATTCTTTAATTTGTTTAGTGTTTTCAAAATGACTTTGTTAAATTTCATCAAAGGATAATTTATTAATAGATTTTGAGGGGAGTCCTGCTACAACAAAATTACTTGTATAATGTTTAACTTGATTCGTGAATGCAATATTATCAATTTTTATTGAACAATTATTGAAATTAATTAAATATTTTCCAGATAGGTATATTCAAAATTCGTTCATCACAATCACTGATTAATTTACTTTGATTTTTATTAATTAGAACTAATCCAGCATTTATTTCTTTTACAAATTCTTCACCTGTTGTGGTTACACAAGTTTTATTAGTATACATAAATAATTTGCAGACCTTCAATTGTTTTACATATTTTTCATCATTATAATAAAACGTTGTCTGATTAATTTTTACAATAGTATTAGGTTCAATCATAATTTGTTTATTTTGTTTGTCAGGAAAAGATTCTAAATAGTACAAAGGGACAGAAATAATCTTAGTTGGCACCTTAATTGCATAAAGTAATTCATGTGGGTCCAATTGATTTATCATTAAGCCAGATTCCAACAATTAAAGTTTTAATAGGTCAATTTTATTTTCCATAATTTCTTTTGAATTAAGTAAGTTTCTCGAAATAAATTTCATTTTGGATGATAAAACATTATCTTGAATGATTTCTATTTGATCCTGTATGGAATGAAGGTTAATCAACAGTTGGATAAACATTAAGTTTCTTTGAATTTCATTACTCCTATCAATTGCTTGTAATTTATCTTTACGTAAGTTTTTAATTATACTTTCTATTGAATTTTGGAAGTCTTTATTAATCTGTATTTGTTTATTCATATTGGTAATTATAGCGTGATTATTAATATCAATAGTTTTTAAATGATTTTCTATGTTTTCTCTATTTACATTGTCCATAGTTCCGAACAATATCCTGTAAATACTTCCAATAGGATTAATCAATCCTCTTTTATTACGAGCTTTAGTCTCAGGGATTAAGGTTAAATACTGAGAATGAATTTCTAAGTATTGTTCCTGAATTAAATTCTTTTGTTCCACGTTAAAGGGGTAAGGCATTCCTTTGGTAATTTCTTCTAAAGCGATGGATATAAGGGATAAGTTTACATGATGTATTATTATATTATAATTAGTCACTAGGTTAATTGGGTTAGTTTTGATTTCTATATATCCGGCTTCATTTTCAATTGGAGTCACTATCAGTTGTGGTTGCATTTGAGACCGTATTGTGCTTATCACAAGAAATAGGCCCAGGAGGTAGTGGGTTCCATTGTCTGAAATTAGAATGTCCTTTTTAGGTCTTTTAAGTAACACGACTGCGTGCTTATTAATGTCATATGGGGCTTTAATAAATCTAGGTTCTAGTTTATGCCTAACTGCTTTATAGTTACGTAGAGGTACTTCTTGTCTAGTTTCTTTGTAATTTTCTCGTTTCTTATTTAATTTATTTATCTGTTTTTCTTTACTTTCTAGCAAGCGATTGTGAATAATTTATTTATCTACTAAACCACTTTCAATATCGATAGGCTGTTCTCGTTTTATCGAATGTATTTGACGATTATAAAATTCTAATGTTTCAAACAGTGCTTCTTCTATATACAGGTTTTTTGAATCTTTGCCTATAGTTTTCATTTTTTCTAAGATAGTTCCATGTATTCTTTCAATAACTGCGTTACCCATGTGGGTATTTGGTTTGCAAAAATGTGGTTCGATGTTTTTAGTTATAAAGAATTCTCTGAGAAGGACTTTATTAAATTCATTATCAGCTATGAGTTTAATTGGTCTTCCTAATATGGACAGGATAAATTTTATACTTTTTCTACCGTCAATAATATTGCTGTTCGGCAAAACAGTTGCTATTGCGTATTTAGAGAATCTATCAATAGCTTTTAAAACATTCAATTGTTTGATAATTAGGATATCAATATGGACTATTTCTCTGAGGTTTTTAGGGGTTTCCGTTAGCTAAAATTTAGGCTTAATGGGATTCCTATGATTTTTAGCTAAATTACATTTCTCACATAAGTTTGTATATCTATTAATGTGTTTCTTTAAATTAGGATAATAAATTCGTCGTTACAATCCAGTATAATTTTCGTTAATTCCAGCATGTCCACTTTCTTTTTTGTGGTAGGTTTCAATTATTCTCATCAAGCTATCTTCAGGTTCGGGTTCAGACAACAGTTCATTAACTTTAATACAGGGGATTTGTTTGTTAATATTTGCTGTAATTGATTGTATTTGGAGTCGCTGAGTTCATTGTAATTTGCGGTTTTCAAAGGTCTTATTTTTAATCGAAGGTATGAGGTTGCTTGTTTCAAATGCTCAGATCCTATAATAATTCTGTGATGAAATTCGATAAAGAGCTTTTTTCTGTTATTATTTGTTAGAATAATCTGTTGTGGATATTTGTTTACGTAGTCATCTTCTAGAGGTATATATTGAGAGGAGTCTAATTCGGCTGAATTTTGAGTGGGTATCATGGTGTCTGGAGGTATGTCTTGAAGATCACTAAATTCACGAATATCTATTTCTTCACTTGGGCTGAGGATTCTATCCTCTAAAATGGTTAACAGATTGCATTCATCGTTAATGATGCGAGACAAATAATCAGCGGGTATGTTGTCTTTTTCTTTTAAATACTTAACATCCATTTGGTATTCTCCCAATTTGAGAATCCAACGTTGGATTCGCTGGTTTAAATCCTTGCCTTTATATTTCTTGTATAACCATTCAATTGGACGATGGTCTGTATGAAGGTTAAATTTTCTTCCATAAAGATAGGGTCGAAGGTAATTTATTGACCATACAATGGCTAACATTTCCTTCTCAATTGTAGAGTAATTATTTTCATGGTCATTCAGAGCTTTCGAAATATAGACAACAGGATGTCCTTTCAGAGATAATATTGCTCCTATAGCGAAGTTACTTGCATCAGTGACTAAGTCAAAAGTTTCGTTAAAGTCGGGATGCTTTAGTACGGGGTCAAGAGTTAGAATTTCCTTTGATTTTTTATGGGCTTCAACGTATTCTAGATTATCCAATTTAATTTTTGCATCCTTTTTTAAATACTTGGTCAACGGAACAGCAAGTTTACTATAGTCTTTAATAAATTTCCTATAATAGCCAGTGAGACCTAAGAGAGATTTTATTTCTTTCTTTGATTTAGGAAGTGAGATACTCAAAATTTTAGAATTTTTCTCGGGATTTGGTTTTATTCCGTCTGGGGTTAGTAAATGTCCAAGGAAAGTGATTTCTTTAGTCAAAAACTCACATTTATCTATTTGGGTCTTAAGTTGAGCTTATCTCAGGAGTTCGAAGATTCTTCTAACATTTTGTAAGTGTTCTTCGAGGGATGTTCCGAAAATTAGTAAGTCATCAAGGTATACGACACAAGTTTTATTAATGACTTCGGAAAGTACTTCATTAATCATCCTTTGGAATGTTGCTGGAGCATTCTTCAATCCAAAAGGCATTCTTAAAAACTCATAATGTCCATGGAACGTAGAAAAAGCTGTCTTAGGAATATCAGTCTTAGGAATATCATGGGGATGAACTTTTATTTGGTGAAAACATTTTGCAAGGTCCAGATTAGTAAAGTATTGGCTTCTACCAAGCTTTTCCAACACAGAATCTATGTTTGGTAATGGATAATTGTCGTCTATGATTACTGCATTCAATCGACTATAATCGATTGCAAGTCTCCATTTTTGATTACCTGAATTATCAATTTTCTTTGGTACAATGACTACGGGAGAATTATAAGGTGAGTTACTGGGTCTGATAATGTTTTGCTCTAACGTTTCACTTATCTGTCTTTTTATTTCTTCATCATGTATCTGGAGATTTCTATACATTCTTGAATAGATAGGGTCTTCTGTAGTTGCTTTAATTGATCACCGTCTTTATAAAAAAGATCCTTGTATTATTTTATTAATCCTCGTAATTTAGTTTCTTCTTCATTATTTAATGTTTCAGTGTTTAGTTTTAAATTCTTTATTGGTTCCATTATATTAATTTCATTGTGTTTATAAGGATTTCCTAATATTGGATTTCTAATTCCTTTAATTATTACTTCTTTTTTGTTTAGATTAATTTCAGCTTGGAGGGGATCTAGGATATCCATTCCTATGATAGCCTCATATTGTTTGTTATTGAAATTAGCGACCTTCCATATAATAGTGGAATGTCCTCCTAACTCGACTGGGGTTTTTGTTATTGTTTCCTCCTTTATAGATTTAGTAGTTTTAGGGTTTAAATATTTTTCATTTAATATAGTCAATGAGGAGCCTGTATCTACCAAGGCTATCAATGTTTTGTTGCCAAGGGTAATAGAGATCATGGGGAGTTTATTGGGGGTGAGGCTTCTAGAGAAAAATGTGTTTCAGCTTAAATTCCATTATTATTGTTATTAGATCTAGCAGTTTTTTCTATATTGTCAACTTCCATAGGGGAGGTAAGATTTTGTCTATGGGGATTAAATAGTCGGTGATTATTTCGTGGAATATTGTTGAAGAAATTTTTCCTAAATTGTTGAGACTGGGATCGGTAATTTCGAGGGGATTGATTTTGATTTATATTGTTTCTTTGAGGATATGGAACCTTACGAGGTAAATTATGAAAAAAATTATTTCTGAATTGTTGAGAACTAGACCTGAAATTATTGAAATTTTGTCTACAATTATTTCTATTCTGTAACAAATTATTATTATTATTACCTGTATTAGTAAAACTATTTGTAGGTACATTAGGTTGCAATAAGTATTGAGTTCTCGTTGGGTGATGGCTGATCTGTAGGTGATTTGCTTCTTATAGTTTTCCATAAGCTTGCGATATATTGGTAACTTGAGAGGCTCGGAGAAATGCAGCATCCCATTTCTCGATTCTATTTAGAAATACACGTAGGGCTCTTGCTTCGTTGTTGATGGGTAGGAAGTCTAAAGGTGCGGGCGTTTCTAGTCGACTTTTCATGTTGAGACGACTCAGTAATTGTTACAATTTCTCGTACAGATCGGTGACTGTTCTTGCTTCCACCATTTCCGTTGAAGCTCGTAATTGTTCGAACGATTCAGTTACTCCGCATCGAAGAATGAGTTGCTGTTTAACATTTATCCATTCGGTGTTTGTTGCCATGTCTCTGGCATCTCCAGCGATTCCTTGCAGTTTAGAAATTAGGACACCGTAAATTATGTCTCGATCTTCTGCTGATGTGAGACTAATTATCCTTTCTATGTTTGCAATAAAGTCGGGTAGCTTGTAACTGCCTTCGCCGTGCAATCGCTCCGCATGTTAGTAAGCTATCTCGAACGAAAATACCATTCTGATTATTTTGTAATTACCTTATAGTTCTGAATAAAACAGTGTAAGTAGTTTACTGATTTTTAGTAAACTGGCTGCAGGATGGAGCACTGATTTTTAGATGCTCCTGTGTACTGATTTTTAGTAACACTTGTTGATCTGTAGCAGTTTATTCACTTGTTTTATATTGTTCACTTGTTTTGAAACGTTCAACTCCCGGAGGTCAGAGTGAACTTTAAGGACTGTTTTTATTCTCCTTGACACCAGTCCGCTTCAATTTACTTTTTAGTTTTCAAATTCTCGACTTAGTCCTACACCGGTCTCTTTGTAGGTTTATAGGCTTTTGAGACTTGCCCCTAAGTGTCTTTGAATTCTTTTTAGGGTTTTGTAAAATAACAAAACCCTTCTAAAATCGCGTCCTGTCTGTCCGTCTGTCCGTCTGTCTGTCCGTCTGTCCGTCCGTCCGTCCGTCCGTCCGTCCGTCCGTCCGTCCGTGTGTCACAGCAGTTTTTCTCGGAAACTACTTAAGCTAGAAACATCAAATTTTGTATGTAGGTGTAAAGTAGTGCTCTCTTGAAAGTTCGAATACAAAAAAAATTTTATAAAGTATTTAAGGGGGGTCTCCCCATATAGGGGAGTGACCCCCCGAAAAAAAAATTTCATTGAAGGTGGCCGATATGGGTATCAAATGAAAGATCTTGATGAGAACTTTTCAAAACAGGTCTTAATTTGGCAAAGTTTGCTTCGAGGGGCGCACAGGGAGGGGAAATACACGAAAAATTTGTGTCCCCCCCCCTCGCGATTGGACACCTGTGATCCGAAAAATCTGAAAAAAATCAGGAATGTAGGCCTTGGTGAGTACAACAACAACAAATACGTTAGAAGTCGAAATTCACTCAACTTTGTTAGTAATAGTATGATTTATCGATTTTATGTTTTCTTGAATAAAATCTTAACGGTGCCCTTAAATTCTATGAAATTCAGTACATAGATGACTATTTATAAGGTTGATCTATCCTGAAAGTTTCATAAAGATTGAATCATATTTAGCGAAGTTATAGCGGTTTGAATTTTGCTGTATTACTATGGAACAATATGCGCTGCATTTATTACTATGGCAACATATGGCTATGGAACAACATGCGCTTTTTACCGACTCAGACACTACAGTTTTGCTGGGATTTGCATGAAAATTTCAGGAATGATAGGTGTCATGAATATCTTTGCCAATCGGTTCAGCTAGTGGTATCAGTAATCGTAAAACAAAATGGTGGATGTTTTAAATGCGAAGATTGAATAATTTTGAGTTATTTTTTCCCAACTTCAACGTTTAAGGTGCATGCTTTGAACACTTGATTCAATTTAATGAATGACTGAAGATGAGTACCTACAATTAATACTCATAAGCGAAGCAAGTCAAGGAGGCGGGAGAGAGCTCCTAGCAAAAGGGCTTTGTAACCATTCTAGGATTCGAAAAAATTGGCAATGAATCGATGATAACAGTACAGGAGAGTGGCTCCTGAAAAGAAAAATTCATCAAACGTAGCCGGTGTGAGTATGAAATGAAAGTTTTCATGGGAGCTTTTCAAAACAGTTGTTAAACTGTCAGTTTTTGCTTCAGTGGGGGCACAGGGGGGAAATACATGAAAAATGTGTTTCCTCCCTAGCGAATGGATATCTGAAATAATTATCAAGGGAGATATTTATGAGTATAACAACAACAAAAATCTCAGAACACGAAATTCGTTCAACTTTGTTAATAATAGTATGATCTTCGAATTTCATATTTTCTCCAATGAAATCGTTTCTTGATTTTATTCGATCTGGTGACTGCATTTTGTAAATTGAATACAAAACCCTTCTGACATGACCGTAGGTCTGTTTATCCAACTTGTTTTTTTTTAAGTCACTAATTCACTTCCATCGAATCACGGTTCGTTTCAGTTTCGGATACTAATTTGTAGTATCCTACCGACTGCGCCAATTTTGTCCTGGCTCGAGCGTTAGGACAAAAATAAAAAACTTGAAATTCGTGAATGAACTTTTATTGCGAACAAGAACGGGGTGTTTACAATAAAATGGTTCTTAATTTCTAAATTCGAACTGAATGGTTTGAGCTTCCGAACTTAACTAACTAAAAACTGAAAAACTATCTTATTCTATGATACAAATGTTTTCTGATTTGCTTATTGCAAATATATTGATGATACTGCATTCCTATTTCACATGATTGAATTTTGTCTGGTTTGCATATTAATCATTTACTTATTATCAAATCGAACATGGGTCCTCTTGCACATCTGCATATTAATCATTCATTTACTTTCGAATCTAACATGAAACAAAGAATGAGTCATTGAGTCTTTGTCTTTTATATTTAATTCTTGATTTGCCAATGACGTCACTCGCCCGATCAATGTCCAAATTACACGTATGTAAGTTAATTCGTGTAATATGCATACTCCGGAAATTTCATTTCCTATGCGATCATGTACTTTTTGCTGACCACGACATCAAACATGTGACGAGCGGCAATGAACTTTAGGAATTTCATCAATATCGGATGCAAGGCTTGGTCACAACTAGAACAAAACATTTTTGAACGTTTTTCGACTTTTGAGCGGCCGCCATAATGGTTCAGACAGTTCGACTATGGATTTTTTATTGTGAGATTCATCACATAGTTTAACGTACCTCGGTGCCAAACTTCATTCAAATCAGAGCTAGACTTTAGTAGGAATAGAAATCACGACGATTCGGCTAAAATGGGCGCCATTTTGTTTTAACCCTGCCGATATAATTGCTCCACAAACTTAACAGAGATGTTTACTCAATACACCTGTATTGAAAATTTGATGATTCATTATGAAGTTTGGTTTTTAATCTCAAATAAAAAGCATGCAATTAAATTTTATAGTAAACATTTTATTGTAAGTCGAAAGAACAATTTATGGCATGTACTTCGTAGACTATCTTGTTTAAATGTTGACCACGACTTTTCCGTAAATGGTCTATTCTGAGGGTCCATTTTTGGACGACGCGTTCTAGCATAGCAATCAGTTTCTCATGAATGACACGAGTAATGTTAGCTCCCAAAGCGTTGATTAAAGCTGGTTTATCCACCAGGACCAGAGACTTTGTGTAAACTCAAAGAAAATAATGTAAAGGTGGGATATACCATGATCTACGCGGCCAATTTATTGTTCCAAAACGCGAAATCAAATTCTCACAAAAATGATTTCTCAATAAGTCCATTGTATCTCTGGCTGTATGTGAAGTAGCGCCGTCTTGCTTCCTTTGAATCTGGAATTAATCTCGACTTCATGTTAATATTGTCAGCACACACTGCCAGTTGCATCATACGGTCAATTGAATATTGTCAGTAATTCCAATAAAAAAAACCCAACCTCTAACGAATCTTAATACAAAGAGATTTATTATATATGTGTCAAGTAATTGTCTATTTATATTCTCCTTCGTCTTTCTCAAGAATAATTTTTGGTGTAGGCCAAAAGTAAGATTAAGATACCCTTGACTCTTTATCGTATAGTCAAAAAGTTATATGCTTGGTGTTCGTTGGTATACTTTCTGCTTTTGCTTGATGAATTTTCATAAATAAAGGATTTATGATACATTACGAAGGCCTTAATAAGAACGAACCCTAAATAAAACCATAACAGGATGAACGAGTAAAGGATCAAGTTAATAAATAATATAATACTTACAGTAGCTAGCTTTAAGTATTGTTCTGTCTGTCTAAGATTTCTGGAAAACATGTATCCTTGAATGTTTTCTACATAATATCAAGTTAACAGGACGATAAGCAACAAAATATCGGAATATTCTATTTTCATTATTGATGATCCGAATTAAACAAGAAAGTTTTCCATATCGAATCTCAAACTTGACAAATAATTTCAGCTCAAATGATCCCTCCAATCTGTAATCTCTCGTAGAAGATGTAAACAACCTTAGTAATATAACAAACTTAGCATCCGATTTCAAAACGTATTCAAAGATATTTCAATTACCAATGTGTAAACTCTAATCTCAACCAAATGCTCCCACACATCGTCGCTTAACACGAATGAAAAAGTGCTTCCTTGCCCCACGAGGTAACAGCAATACCCTCTAAATAACCGTCTAAATTATTCACGCTAAAGTGAAATCGTCGACAATCAGTCAAGGCAAAGTGCAAATGTCGACGGCGAAGTCAAAATGATGAGTCGTGCATTAAATTTAAATGAAAATTTTAAGAAAATCCAACGCAAGTGAATCCAGGAATACTAATCACAGTCACTTTGCCACCACAACATGTTCACCTTCACATCAGGACCGACGCGGGACTGAAATTTAATCAATACCTGAGAGCGTCTATCCGGAAAATAAATTTTCACATCATTCAGCATTAATAATTTATCGGCCGTTTAACTACTTCACGTTTTATGCAGAAGTGAAAATTCTTCGTGTAAATTGAAAAAGTTGAGAAAGCAATTTTTTAAACAACCATCCGCCGTGTGACCCTCTTCAATTAGCATCTCTTAGCAAGTGCGAGATCTCGTCGCCCCCAAGAAGGATTTACTTAGCAGCGAATTGAGGCGGGCGAAATGAAGACGAATCGTAAGGATTCAAGGAGAGGGTGCTAGGCTGCAAAGTCGCAGGCACAGGTGCTAAGCGTAAGATGGACGTTGTAGAGATGCTACGCGACATGGACAGGGAAATGTGGAAAGATAAATTGACGTGAACGCATTGCATATTGACTTTAAGCAGGATGGGAAATGTATTTTATGCTCTGTAGCTTCAAGTGCTTTTGAGTAACACAGGAGTATTGCTGAGAGATCGAGAGCAAATCACTAGGCTTGATTTAAAGAAAAGCCTTAAGTTGAGGAAATTCGAATGATTATATGAAGATTTTTTTTTCAAATGTTTGTATACCTGTATTTCCGTGAAATGATTGTAAAATTTGAGATGACGTCATGAAGAACGTTAGCACTTACGTAAATGCCACGTACTGTAAATGATTCCTTTGAAAAATAACATTATGCAATAATGTTAAAAAATTCATGATTACATCAGAAATTAATAATTTTCTTAAGAAAAATGATGGCTCTTTTGAGTACAACTGGCGTAATGCATATCTCAATTATGTAATATTATTTGATTGAACAAATTCAATATTTTGAGATTAGGAAAGATGCGTGAAAATAGTAGGAGAGAGCTCCTGCCAGAAGGGTTTGTTGGCCAATTTGTAACTCAAACAACTTCTTCTGATAAAGCTTGACTAATATACTCATACACAGATTTCATATGTTAAGTTCGAAAAACTGAAACATGTTTAATATACATAGGTATAAACTATTTAGTCTTTTGTGCGTTGACCTCATTGTTTGGGAAGTCATGGTAACTTATCAATGTCATATAAATTTTTTTAATTTTTTAACAATGTCATATAAATTTTTTAACAACATTTCTACATATCCTAAGCATCTTAGCCTGTTGCAAACATGTATCGCCACATTATTGTCTTTATGCTGTTTTAGTTATTAAATATTCAATTGGCTATAGTTAACTGTTTATGGTTCGATTAGTGTGAAATTTCCAGAGCACGCACATTAACTATAAAGAAACTTAAGTGCGAATTTTTGGATAACCTAATAGTTCCCTTTTGATCTTGTTGTCATAATGACAAATTCCCACGAATTTTACCCATGTACCCATGTTGGAAACCTTTAGTGCAACAAATTTTTTAATAGTCACGCCCTAAAGAAGCATAAAATTGTTGTGATTAAGCTTTAAAAAGAGCATTCCTTCTGATATACTCATAAGATTCCATGTTTCTAGCTTATGTTATTCGCGAGAAAACTTGCTGTAATTCACGGGCGGACAGGCAGATAGAAAATTATTCTATAAAGCCCTGAAAAACAAGCGTGCCCTTCATAAACTTAAGAAAGCAAATGTCAATTATAAAATATTAAATATAATCTTTTGCTTTAAATTCTGTCTATGTCTACAATTTTATTAGAAATTTTATTTTTTCCCTTCTTGGGCCTTCGCTTCCTGCAAATAGCGCCTCCAACTATCTCGGCCCATTGACCGCGTCGTCCAATTTCGAAATCCAAGCAGCGATGAACTGATTAGTATTTTCTCAGTTTTCCCACTGGTCTCCGAACTTCAGTTCTCGTAACGAATACAGTATCCGTTGTTCGTCCATACGACTCATGTGTCCAGCCCATTCTAGCTGCCGCAGTCTTATAGTCGCTGAGACCTCCGGTTCATCAAAAATTTCATACAGTTCATGATTGTATCGAATCCGCCATTGGTCCCCATCTAGATTCGCTTCAATTATTCACCTCAGGACCCGTCATTAAAAGGCGTTCTATATATTTGTGGATGCTTGGGCTAGGGTCCATGTTTTGCACCCATAACATAACATAGGTTTTATCACAGATTTGTATACTTGGAGCTTTGTTTTCCTGCATATGCTGCTAGTCTTCCAGATTGTCAAAACTTAATGAAATATTTTATTTGCGAGCTATTCTTTGGTGTATTTCATCTCTTTCATTACCCGTTTTCGTTATTTTGGCGCCTAAATATACAAATTATCTCACATTTAGGACACTGTATTCGCCAACGGTGATATTTTGGGTATTTGAGGTATGTTTCCTCGACTGTATCATGAGCTTTGTTTTATTTTTTTTTTGATTTGTAGCCCTACTAGTTTCAGCAAGAATTATTTGGCAGTTGTTAATGACCGTGACTTAATGTTGATGTCGTCCACATAGGTTACTACTTCGCTTGACTTGTATGACGTACTCTAGAGCCAAATTGGAAAGCGATGGGGCGGCTCATCTCCCTGCTTTAGTCCGATATTTGTGTCAAAGGCATCGGTGAATTGGTTATTGATGCGGACTTGGGAGGTCGTCGACGTCATTGTCATTTTAGTAGGACGGATTAATTTAGCTGAAATACAATCTATACTATTGCATGCTTGTCGGTGCACGTCTATATTGAACTCCCAGCATTTTTCGAGCAACTGTTTGACTGTGAAAAATTCGTTTGTTGACGATCTGCCTGCTTTAAAGCCACCTGGATACTCCCCAACAATAATGTTGGCGTATGATCCGATTTTATTTTCTAAGATCTTTGAAAATATTTTGTACGCCATAAAAATTAATCATATGCCTCCATAATTTTCGTACTGTAGCTTGCCACCTTTTTTATGGATACGGAATACTATTAGTTGGCTCCACACTTACTTTTTTTTCGTCAGGGCGTGGAGGAACTTTGACGGCTTACCACTGCTGGGAGAACCGGGGGCAGGCATGCTTGAAACAAAAAAGCAACCAAAAAAAACTGAGCATGGGAAGCGTATTACGCTTTAAAGCGAAGAATTGGAAAGAGTAACCAGAGAAAACGCAAAAATTACTACAAGAAAAGATGAGATGAAACCCCGATTTCAAAATTTGGAAGAAATGATTGTTGCGAATTTCAGCGTACTGGCATTTTACCATTCGCTACTTCAAAATTGCCGCCGTAACGTCTCAACCTTCCTTTGGGCACTTATACCCTTTCCTCTGTATATTTATTTATTTTCATTAACATTTTAACCATTCCCATATAATTTCTGCCTCCCCATCATCTCAATCCTACCCTCTTACCCTATTTTTAATTACATAAAGATAGTAAAATAATAATAATTTTAACCATCCCACTAACAACACTCCATTCATTACTTCCCATTAACAAAATTTCATTCGATAAATTTTCCCTAACAAAACCTTATTCCTTCCTTCATACTAACTAATTTTATTCATTAGCTCCCACTAACAAATTTTATTGTTCATGCTAACAAAAATTCATTTAATTTTCCCTACTAACAATTTCATCTCAATGCCCATTAAGAAAGGTGCATAGTTGAAGTTGCTAATTCAATTAATGGGAAATCAACAGAAGGTGGCTCCGTAGGTAGCGCCGTGGATTCTCGACCGGGGATCCGCTGGGACCCTGGGAAACAGCGTAGGAAAACACTCTTTTTGGAATATCGGCAAAAGCAATGGTTTCTGTATATTTAGGATGATTTGCATCTAACCAAACGCTATCATGGTTACGCAAATCGCTATATATGCAAAAATTAAATTGTTGCGTTTGTCGATATGGAAAAGATGTGTAGTTAGCGGAATCGAAGTGTAATGAACTTCGATTATGTTACCTAGATGCGGCAGTGGTAATTGAGGATGAAAGGATTGCGGGATTGAGGAGTGAAGTTCTGGATTTTAAGGACAGTCAGTATTTGACTTTGAAATATGAGGGATTATTGGCGGTGCGTTAATTTTTTGTTTGGGGCGAAAGATTCGGTTTTAAGTTTTGAAAAGAGGAATAAGTTCTTTGGCAGTGCGCTAATTTTTAATTCGGGGAAAAAGATTTGGTTTTTAGTTTGGAAAAGAGGAAGAAGTTCTTTGGCGGTATGAAGAAGATTTTTTAATTCAGAAACTGGAAGTGAATTTTAACTTGGATTTCGGGAAAAAGATTTTTAATTTGGGTGTTAGTGGATAAAGTTTTACTGGACGAAAGTTTAAGTGTACGAGTATGAAAAAAGAATTAAAGAGAAGTGAGGAAAAAACAGTGAATACCAAGGCGAAGAGGAATGAAGATTCAGTGCCGGAAAATAAAAGTGGGAAGTTGGGCAGCTTAGACAAGGAGTTACAAAAGTGAAAAAAAACGAAAGAAACAGATAGACAACGGATGGTGCTTATTAAAGTAGCCGTTTTACTTTCCTTCTTTGATTTTTTTACATTACAGACATTTCCATCTTAATTTAAAATGTCTCCATGCTTTTTTTTGTCTTTCGCTGAGATCTTGGAGTTCTGCAAGAAAGGGAGTGAGTATAAATATGATTTTTTCTCTATTTATTTTTTCATATAGCATATTTAGTTAACCTTCGTTTAGTTCATATTTCATTATATTAGATTTTGAAGGAGGCGAATCAGCTTTTGGTGTTTATAATAATTTCTTTTGTCAAATATGCGAAATTTTTGTGTTTTTTATAAAGTTTCTTGTTTTGTTAAAGAAAACGGGAATGTCTGTGTAAGGAAAAAACATTTTTCCTTTCTAAAATGAACCCCCTTTCCCGTCCTTATTCCTTCGTGCTCGTTTTTAATGTGTAGGGTGGCACAGCACGAGCAGAGGGTGTTCTGGAAGTCCCACGACAAGACTGAGCGCTAGCCGGCCTCAGTATGCCACCCCGGTTTAGTCAACCCTCTGCTAAAACATAATATGTGCAACTGCAGTGACTTTCGCTGTCGCAACATGATCTAGAAATTGACAAACGTCAGCAAAACAAAAGTGATGAAACCACAAAATACATTTGGAAAAAAAGAAGCAACAACAAATAAGAGGAACGAAAAAAAAAGAAGCGGCAACAAAAAAGAACGAACAAAAAATAGCCACGCAAAAGGCTCAACAAACAAATAAAACAAAATTACTAGATACAAAAAAGACCTCAATCCGTGATGCTGATAGCATATTAAGCGTGGAAGGAGCAAATGAAAGCGCAAATTACTATGCGGTAATTGCTGCGATGAATGGTGATATGGACATCTAGATGGAGTGCCAAGAAAACATAGGTAATATTAATGGTTCTAGTGATAATCTTATTGGATATTTAAAACCAGAAAATAAGGAGAAGGAGAAGAAGCTAACCGCAGTGTCTGCTGGTTCTCCTATTAAAAAAAATAAGATAAATGAGCAAGTTCCTCCGATTAATGTTCACAAACACGCCAAAGGTGAAAAAATTTGGCCTTCCTGTTGAAGAGCTTGGACTGTGGGGAGAATATAGTTGATCTCCTTAAAATATTATAAAAAGCAGCACCATCTGTCAAATTCATTAGTGTGAAAACTCTGCTTCCAGGAGATCAACAGTTAAGGGCAAAATATTACCATTTTATTTGGTATGAATTTCTAACCATAGCAGTGCAAGTGACCTCCAAAAGGTAAGGTACTTGAGCTTTGGAGCTGTAAAGGAGGAGCGTCTCCAAAAAACTGAGGTAGACCAGTGTCACACATGCTAAAGATTCGGTCATTCAGCTCCCAATTGTGCCATGCATTATCATTGCGTTAAATGTAAAGATATTCATGCCCCCGGTGAATGCAAATGGGCTCAGATGGAGCCAAAAGAAAAAATATACTGTGTTAACTGCGGTACATTTAGTCATCCAACATCAGACGTCCTCGGTATCAAGATGCAAAAGTTAAATTTTCCCCAAAACAAACCCAAGTATATCGTAGTGTCCCACCTTCTAACTCCGTCAGAACCAGAGTATCATTTGCACCTGCTGCTAGAGGACTAGCAGACAACAATGTAAATAAAATAAACTAATATGAATAATGTAAGTGGCAATAATGAGCTGCTTCTCAAAATTTACCAACAGCTTGAATCTCTTCCAGAAAGAATAAATAAGCAAGATCAAAAAATCAATTTCATTTTCCAACGTTTAGGCCAACATGCTCCAAAATAGTTTATCATCCAGTCACATTCCCATGGATAAGCTTCAGCTTCTCTCGATCAACGTCAACTCCATTGTTACTATACATCGACGTGACTATCTTCTTGGGTTCATTGTTAAGCAAAAGCCTGTCATCATGCTTCTCACTGGAACCCACCTCGATTCATGGGACTCCATGACATTCAAGGACTTTGATGATGATGATGGAGGAGGTGGCTCCAGGATATTGGTGAGAAGACCCTAATATTTCCAAAGCATTGAAAAAATCAAATTTAAAAATTTGAATCTCTTGAAGTGTCCGTTATCAAAATTTCACTTCCAGGTGGTGATAAACTCAATTCTTCGTATGAATGAATGTCAAGCATACACCATGGCTCGACACCAAAAATAATCCCAGAGGTGTATTCCTCAAATCGTGGATAAAACAGAACCAAATTGAATGCAAGTGGTAATCTATATGGTCCGGTGTTCCCCACATACGCAAGGACAAACTCATATCTGGTCATCTGCATTGCTGACGCAAGACTTGAATTCAGCTTTAATAGTCCTCAACGGAAATCGCAGGTGCTTCCTTACGATAGCGACCACAACGCAATCGTAATGAAAATCAATCATCATAGAGATTAGGTCTTCCTGATTCTAGTTCAACATGAAAATCATCGGTTAAATTACATAAACATAACGATTGAGGAAAGTTTCAAAGGAAGTTTAGTCAGGATTACCAGAAGCAACGTCCTCCTTCTGATAATGGCAACGCTTGCCCGATGGTTCCTAATGAGAGGAATCCAACTAACGATGAAAAAGAAATCTATTTGTCGAGGTTAGAGAAGTTGACGTTGGAAACGATTGAGAAAGTAGTTCCTAAGATGAAACATCAAAACAATATGGAAGGGCATGAAACACCAACCATTCCAAGGTTGAAAATATTGAAAAGTCTTCTTCTCATATGCGTCAACAATATTCATCGACGGTTTTTGGACTACAACCATCCCTCGTTAGCTTTGTTGAAATTACACATGAAGAACGGCCGAAATTTAATTCGTTCACGCTTCAGGAGTGAGGTCAGCAATCAATGGATGGAAAAATTGAGGGATATTAGCCCACAGGACCAAGATCGTGTTTTCATGGAAGTGAATAGCATATTCCGCAAGAAGTCTCGAGTGAAGGTATCGAATCTTGAAGTCACTAGTGATGTGATAAATCTTCTCAATAAGGCTAGTATCGAAAATGATAGTAAGACTCCGGATAGAAATGGAAACAGGATTATATGTGATGGTTTACATAAACTTCCCCTGATTGGAACTCATTTTGAATTGAGAGAGGGAATCAAATACTTTCAGAGGTCGCTGGCACAAAAGCTTTTGACTTCAAATCAAGCCTGAATGGCCAATCAATTCTTCATTTCAATGAAATATTAACATCTGACCTCATACGGGGTTTGAATATCATTTTTTTATTTTGTCAGCTGTACAAACTTGTGTTTCATATTTGGCAAGATAAATAACAAGAAATCATGCGGTATCGACGGTATTCCAAACATAGTTTTCCATCATTTGCCTAAGCTTGCTATTAGAAATTATTGCATATTGTTCAACAACATGTTGAGCATTTTATATTTCTCGAATAAGTGGAATAGAGTTAAGGTATTTCTGATCTTGAAGAAATGAGAAGAATTATTGGTAGCGTTTTCTGATGATCTGTTTATTTCTACGGCAGACCGAAAAGCTACAATAGTTCAGAGCAATCTTCGAAAGATGCTGAATGATGTGCAGCTCTATACCGACAATTGACGAATGAAAATCAATGCACAGAAGTGCAAAACAATTTTTTTTTGGACAACGCTGCAGGGACCAGTCAAAACCTGAAACGTAATTGGAAGGATTCCCCCATTATGGCTAGTAAAGGTAGCTCAGAACGGGTTCCACATAAATCCTATGTTCGATACCTTGGTGGTCATCTCGATCTGTATCTGTTCTATACTGAATATGTCAAAATCATGCTCAGTAAAGCAAAAAAAGTAGTCATGGCCCCTCGACGACTCTTGGATTCCAGATAAATCGATCAAAGTTATCTGTAACAAGACCCTGGTTGGACCAGTTTTGACATATGGATGTCAGATCTGGTACAACTAAAGTGCTAGTGCTAGAAAATATTAAGAGTTTTCGAAAGGAAATCTCTTCGTGTATGTACCGGTTTGTACAGAAAGCCTGAGATGGATTGGAAACATTATATATCGAATAGAAGAATTTATCAAACTGCTGAAGTGACTAGAGTCGATATTTTCATATTGAGATTTCTTCGGAATCATATTGCAAGATCTGTAACTGTGAGTAAAAACCCCTGGGTTTCATAGCCGTTCCACCCTACAGACGGGTATATTGAGAATTGTCTCCCTACTGGTTTCATTCCTCCCAAAGCATTCGTGTATTTGGACATGAATCGATATTTTTGATTCTGACGGTATCCCAATTACATGTCCCATATATAGACGGGCCACCAATAAGAAGATAAAATGTTCTCCGGATTTGAGTTTACGAGACCAACAATTCCAATGCTAGATTCGTTGGAGCTGGTCGAGCTGGGACGGAACAATCTTGGTATTGGTGGCTGAATGACAACGTCTGAATGATTCGTTTTTTTCTGCTTTCTGTTGCATAGTTTTGAGTTTCAGCTCATTATTGGTACATATAGGGTTTTCCAATAAGAGGTGTTATTTTGGTATTATAAGAAAAATGCCATTTTTTAACATAAATGATTGAACGTTTATTTCATTACAAAGTCAAAGATATGCCGTTAATAGTAAAAAATAACATCAGGCAAATGATTACCACGACCACGCTTACAAGATCATATCCTTTTCATGAAATTCCCCATAACCAAACCACAAAGTGGCTGCCTTATGTCCTCGATAGCCTCACGACCTCTTTGAGGTCTTGAATTGACGCTGGGTTGTTGGCGTAAACCTTCTCTTTCACGTGGTCTCAAAGGAAGAAGTCGCAAGGTGTTAAATGACAAGATCTATTCAAAATAACACCTCTTATTGGAAAGCCCTATATATTGTTGTTGTTTGTTTGTGTTAAAATTTTAGGAATAGATTTCAATATTTAGGATAGGTATATGTTATGATTACCATATTAGGTTTGGAGATAAGGTTTAACGCTTAGGTTAGGAATATTATGATAGTATGTTTTAGTATAAGATAAAGTTTTTGGTTGAATCTTTTTAGAATAAGGTTACAAAATATTATGTTTAGGATAAAATTTTACTGTTGTGTTGAAACTATAAATAATTTTTGAATAGTGTAGTTGGTTTTTCTTATCCAGGGCAAAGGACTAGTCACAAAAATCGTCTTCACCGTACAACTGAATACATAGAATTATCGTCAATAATCACGATACATGTCTTTTGCCCCACGTAAAAGAGTTTATAGAAAACGACGACTCCTCAGAATTTTATAAAAATTTCACTTGACAGTTCCTTGCACTTGTCTCTAATCAAATTTGCATTTTTGAACTTTGAGAATCATCGTCACAGCCACACTGATTTCTTTTCTCATACTCCCCAAGCAGACTTTCTTAACACTACCTCGTACTATAGCCATCTCAACCCAACTGACTGCCCAAAATCATCCCGTCAAAACTCTTTCGTCCCCCTGGTCAAAAGTTAATCAGCCGGCAACTGGAGTTGTTAACGCATCATTTCAAAAATTGCCCAGCTGATACTCCGTGGCACTTGTTTGGCTGGTTCTTTTCAGCTCTGTGCTTAACGACATTGCGTGCCGTCGCCATGTCACCAGCTAGCTGATGCAAACTTATTGGTGACAACAATGACCAGATGATTGCATCATCTAATAGTAATGCAAAATCTACCATTGAATAACGTTGTTATTCTCGAACATTGAAAAGAAATTACTCCAGGCTGGATGTTTATTCATAAGGAGTTAATAATTATAAATTTAGCTAGATGAGAATAAATTTATAATCTGTGACACTTACTGATCGCAACAGTCTTCCTTACAAGTTTTTCGAGTACTTTCTGGGTCGTATCTAGCATATATAATTGGAGGTATGCTGATAACGACGTGGGATTTCCCTTCTCATTGCTGATCAGCACAAGTGGCTTTACTTTCCAACGCTCCGGAAATACGCCTTCACGTAGTGAACCGTTGAATGCACTGAGCAGCAAGTCAGCCAAGATTCTGCTTTGTTCCGGAGCCGCTAAGTAGAGAAAAGAAAAATTAGGTCGTTCGCTGAATATTGAAATCAATAAAATGGTAAACGATTTGGAACAACAGCTTGCGGCGGCGGGTTTATCGGGTAATAACTTTACTGTTCAAGCGCTGGAACATTTTACATTTAACCCTTCGGATTGGCCACGTTGGAAACGGCGGTTTGATCGTTTTAGAATTGCTTCCAGGCTAAACAAAAGAAATGAAGAGGAGCAGGTTAACACCTTAGTCTACCTAATGGGTGATCAGGCAGATGATATAATTCTGTCATTCAATCTTTCTCCTCCCGACCAGAAGAAATATAATTCCGTCATAAGTAATTTCGAGAATTTTTTCGTGTTGAAACACAACGTGATTTACGAGCGGGCAAAGTTCAATTCTCGATGCCAATTAGAAGGAGAAAGCATTGAGGACTTTATAACATCATTATATTTACTTTCTGAGAACTGTTCATACTCAAGCTTGCGTGAAGAGATGATACGGGATCGGTTGGTGGTAGGTGTACGAAACAGAAGGTTGTCAGAAAGGTTACAACTAGAAGCAGACCTAACGCTTGAAAAAGTGGTACAAACGGTAAGGCAACACGAGGCAATGAGACGGCAGCAAGTAGATTTGGCTACAACACCTTTTAGTGCAAATACAACAACCGTTAATAGTTTGCGTTCTCATAAACCAAAGACGTCATCATCACCACCTTCACACAACTTCAGACGAAGCGTACGAGAGACTGCAAAGACTAGAGAATGTCAATGCCCATGGTGCGGTGCGAAAGAGCAGCACAACAAATATAACTGTCCCGCTAGAGGCAAACAATGCCGTTTCTGTAGAAGTAGAACCACTTTAGTAAGGCTTGTCAAAAGAAAATAAAAATAAACAACAACAAGATATTTCATGTCGAAGAAGAAGACGAGACACTCTTCATAGGCACGATGACAGACACGCGAAAATTAATAAATCGAATAAAAAATTATGTGGCCCTTCTGGTGAACGTCTCGACGTTACGGGAATAATGAACTGCGTGCTTAAATATAGAAACATATTCTGTAAATCTGAACTTTACATTGTTTTAAAATCACCACTTTTGAGTTTAAAATCTTGCCAAAATTTGAAAATTATACAACGAATTAGCACTTTTGATAATCCGAGTGTCGAAACAATTCAAAAATCGTTGGTAAATATCGAGACGGAATATCCAAAATTATTTAACAAACTCGGTTGTCTTAAAGAGGATTACGAAATCAAATTGCAACCAAATGCAAAACCTTATGCAATTGCAACAGCTCGACGAGTCCCGATTCCATTAAAGGAAAAGCTCAAGGCAAAACTTGATGAAATGCTTCAGTTGGGTGTTATCAGACGTGTAGATGAGCCAACAGATTGGTGCGCTCCGATGGTAATCGTTAACAAAGCCGATGGTGATATTCGTACTTGCGTTCACCTCGCGAAACTCAACTTAGCCATTCAACGAGATATACACTCGATGCCAGTTGCTGACCATTCACTGGCGCAATTGGAGGGTGCAAAGTACTTTACCAAGTTAGACGCGAAGTATGGGTTTTGGCAGATAAAGCTATCTCCAAAATCACAGCTTTTTACAACTTTTCTAACTCCATTTGGAAGATTCTGCTTCCAAAGGCTGCCTTTTGGTGTTTGCACGGCCCCAGAGTTGTTCCAAAGACGAATGCAGTTGATTCTCGAAGGCCTTAATGGAGTCATCTGCCAAACGGATGACATATTGGTGAAAGGGAAGGACATACAAGAGCATGATCTAAATTTGCGTGCTGTACTTGAAAAGCTAGAAGAGAATGGAGTAACCTTAAATAAATCTAAGTGTCAGATAGGTATCCAATCCATTACATTTTTGGGACACAAAATTGACGAGGAGGGTATACACCCTTGCCCATCAAAAATCAAGGCAATTGATGAATTTCCCCATCCCCCCTAATGTAAGGGAACTGCGCCAGTTTCTGTGATTAGTAAATTACCTGGGTAAGTTCGTTCCATATCTCTCTTCAATAAGCTATCCCCTTAATGAGCTTTTAAAATCCCAGGCTGATTTTCTATGGACGCCAGTTCAGGAGGAGGCTTTCTTAAAACTAAAACGAGCACTAACAACGGCTCCAGTATTGAAGACAAACGATTCTACACATAGAATCCTTGTTTCGTCTGATGCATCTTTTTTCGGATTGGGAGCGGTGCTCCTTCAGACAGATGTGGATGGTATCCAGGAGCCCGTAGCATACGCTTCGCGAACGATGTCTGACAGTGAAAAGAAGTATGCGCAGATAAAAAAGGAAGCTTTAGGCATCAAATGGGCATGTGAAAAGTTCCGGGACTACATCGTTGGCATCCATTTTACAATTGAGATGGATCACAAGCCGTTGATTCCAATTTTTGCTGCGAAAAACCTCGATGACTTGACGTTAAGGGTCCAAAGATTCCGTATGAAAATGATGGGTCTTACTTTTAGCATGATCTATACTCCTGGAAAAGATCTTATAGCAGCTGATATGCTATCTCGCCATCCTATCCAAGGAAGAGGACCGATCGATGACGATGAAATCGAAACATTCATCAACCAGCATTATCGAAGAGCTACCGGCATCAACCGACAAACCAAACACTATTCAGAAAGCCCAGCAAGATGATTCCATCATCAGAGAAGTAAAGGAGTATTGCCAAGATGGATGGCCACATCGTTCAAAACTATGACAAGAAGCAAGGTTATTCTATAACGATCGCCAATATCTTTCAATTTTTGATGCACGGTAAGAGACTTGTCATCCCAACAGCCTTACAACACGGGATGTTAGAAACGATGCATACCGGGCATTTGGGAATTGTAAAGTGCAAAAGCAGGATGCGCCAGTCTGTCTGGTGGCCTGGCTCGTCAAAACAGATGGAAGAATATATTCGGCGGTGTACTACCTGTATACAGTTTTTAGTTCCATGACATGATACGCCCATCAGTTCTGAAATGCCAGAGCGCCCTTGGCACACCATAGCAATGGACCTCTGCGTATGTCATGGTAAGACGTTTCTTGTTATAAGTGACTACTTTTCCAGGTTCCCGGAGATAGTACATTTGGAATCACAGACTGCCAGATGCGTCATCACACACTTAAAATCGATTTTTGCGAGATTTGGTATTCCGGTAATTGTTAGAACTGATAACGGGCCCCAGTTTGCAACGGTCCACACATCAGAGTTTCGACAATTTGTACACTCCTGGGGATTTAAGCACATTACATCCAGCCCTCGTTTCCCTCAAAGCAATGGATTCAATGAGTCGGCGGTTATAATTGTTAAAACACTTTTAAAGAAAAATAAAGAAAATCCTGAATTAGCACCGTTGGAGTACCGAGCCACACCACTTAATAACGGTTACAGTCCTGCAGAACTTTTAATGGGTCGGAAAATTCGATCAACCATCCCGATGACGAGTGAACGATATGAGCCAAATTCTCTCAATATGGACAAAATAACAATGGCTGAGGAACAACGAAGACAACAACAAACAAATAACTACGATAGACGCCATGGTGTATGCAGCGGAAGAAACTTTGAAATCGGTGACGTTGTCTGGATTAGAGACATACATCAGTGGGGTTGCATTGCAGCCAAAGCCGATACCCCCCGTTCTTTCTATATAAAAACTGGGGTTTACCGAAGAAACCTGTTTCATCTTAACAACGCCCACAGGAAGAACGTGCCATTTATTCCCGAAGAAGTAACTGAAGGAGAGCTCGGAGCTTCAAGTTCAAAACCTTCGAAGGGGGAGATGAAGGTGAATATTCGAAGTGAATCAAAAATGATCCCAACAACATGTCAACCTACAACATCTACAGGCCACTACAAGACAAACCAACCGTTTGTCTTACTAATCAAAAATTACTTATGAATTAATATGTAGCTATGTAATTGTTTCAAACCAAAATATAATATTATTTTCATCTTTTTATATACATACCATGAATACATTATAACTCTATATTGATCTTTATATTATGAGGAAAGAAAATAAATGAATTAAAGTTATGTTAACATTAATAATTTACGGGGGAGATGTGGAGTATGGTTCTGTCCCGCTCTATCCCATAGTATATACATACACATTATTCGTAATGTAACACATAGTGGTAAGAAAGAAGCCAGTCAAAAAACTGAACTCATTAAGATCGGTCGTCTTTTAATTAACGTGCGAACACTACAACAGTAACTCGTGAGATTATTTGTACATGTAACAATACTTTCTTTTTTTTATTGTTCTTAGATTGAGGGTTTTGGATGTCTGAATTTTGAACACCAGGAGTGTGCAGGAATCACAAAGATTTTAAGTTAGTGAAACTCAAGAGCTAGTAATTGAATAGAATCTTTATTTACACATATACACACATAGTTTCCTTTCGCATTCCGCTTGACAAAATATATGACTATAATATCAATTGTACAGGGTGCGCCAGAGCAACTTACTTATTTGAAAGGTCAAGAAAAACAAAAGTACTTCAGTTATTGTTTTAAATTTTTTTTTATTTGAGAATACAATATCCCAATTTTAATTCATGCAGTCTTGAAAATGACATCGGATAAATGGCGACCCCCATAGCGCATACACTGATGAAGTCGATTTTTGAAATTCGTATCCACTCTTTGCAGCATATCAATCGGTATGTTGGCAATGGCGTCGCGAATGTTGTTCTTGAGGAGTGCTATGGTCCGTGGTCGATCGACATAAACCAGGAATTTCAAATAACCCCATGAATAGAAATCGCATGGAGTCAAATCTGGAGTGCGTGGCGGCCATTGAAGATCGCCTCTGAGAGGGATGAGGCGGTCGGGGAAATGTTGTCGCAACAAATTCATTGAGTCTCGTGCTGTGTGTGCTGTGGCCCCATCTTGCTGAAACCACACGTTTCAAACGTTCATTTCTTCGAGTCTTGGAAGAAAAATTCCTCGATCATGTTCCTGTAACGAGCTCCATTCACGGTAACTGCGCGTTTGTTTTCTTCAAAAAAATAAGGACCAATTATTCCCATTACCGACATTGCACCCCAGACAGTGACTCGCTCGACTGGAGGGAGAAACAAACTTGGGAATTTCCCCCTCCAGATGCGCCCCGCTTGCCTCTCTACCCGCCTAACTCACCGCGCGGGAATTTTTTCAAATAAGTAAGTTTCTCTGGCGCACTCTGTAAATACAAAACGAAAAATAACTCGCTGGATACTTTGTCTTTAAAAAAAAGCTACACTAGCTTGCTCAATGGTTGATTTATGATATTTGGTGAAAACTAATACCAAACAAGTATAAAATGTAGTGTGATATTCCTGATTTAAACTAGGGTTAAAAACACTAGTGCAGAAATTTAGCCTGTTAGTTCACGGAGAAAATATTGAATTTGTGATCCAAGCAAGGAAAACACATAAATTCATCAAAAGAGAAAACTTCAGGTAACAAGTGTAGATAGTTTAACATTCTAGAGGATCCATCTCACAGATATCAGAATAGACAATCTTTGGCAAGTTTACTTCTATGAATTTCCTATACTGAGTTTCGGGGATTTGCATTGGAAAATTATGTTCCCATATTACTCATCAAACTTATGCAGCCGCGTTGACCTTTGGAGCTTAGTTCTCCCAGGATACATCTAAGTGCAAGGACTTTGACATATGAAGCACTAAACCAAGTCGAGCTCGTTACTGCTCATACGGAAGGATTCAAGAGCTATTCCGAATGGAGAACGTGAAGGCTCTAGTATGGAGTTGTCAACTGCCAAAGGTAGTCCCAGAACTATGAAGCAATACTCAAAATTAATCTCTTTCCAAATAAGAATGGGACTAAAAATATAAATGGCTAATGCCCATCATATTAGAATTTATTTGGTGGACGTAAATAAAGCAAGTTTCGAAATGCCACTTGGGTCCCTAATAAGGAATGATGATTGCATGGCTTACTTTCTCCTATTGGGCATCAGAGTTAATACAGAGGTCAGCAATTTTCAATGAGGTGTATTATACTAAATTTGCTCAAGTTAATGGTATAGCTTAAACTAATAGGACAGGATTCACGAAGTGCAATTCAGTATACGCCTTTAAGGAGTAATTATAAAACTTTGAGAACCTTAATGTTTAACCAATACACAAGAAAGTTGCTAATGTTAGGCATTTTCGCCTAAGATATGACATCAAATTGTTTAAATTTAGTAAATAAAAATGCTCACGTATAATTGGCGTTGTCTGTTCAAAGCAATCAGTAACAGTTTTCTTTTAATATTCGTTTTCGCATGAATACCCTAATGAATACAAGTCCCTTAACCCATTTCCGGCGGCTAGCAGATGCAGTCCCCCTACAACCACGAAATTTCGTACACGCTTTACTTTTGGCCTAATTTGAAGAAATTTGAAATAACATATTTTGTAAATTCCCCTTTTTTTGAGAAAATCGGTGTTGCGTTTTCGCAACGTTAGCTGAAAGCAGTATTCAAAATTTTTGAAAAAGAGAATTATTTGCATTTTTTGTTTTTTTTTATTTAAAATAAATTAAAGAACTTACGGTCTTAAACAATAATATAAAAAAAAACCAATAACAACTCAAAGGACTTTCGGAGTCATGATTTTTTTGTTTTTCCGGGAGATTTTTATTTTATTTATTCTTGCAAATTGTAACGATCAAAGCATTTTGGATGGAGTGGAATATTGCATTTCTTGCAAACGAATATGGTTTGGCTTTGACAAAGGCGGCATCTTAGACGTTTTTCGGTCTTGACAACAGAATGGTTAATTTTGTCAAAACGAATAACTTCATTCGGTTTTCCTGCTCTTAGTAGTGACGGTTGATCACGAGACTCTGATCGCAATAGACAATCCACAACGAAAGTTCTGAAAGACAGCTGAGACATTGGTGTGTCTTTTGTAAACTTTTTGCAAAGGGAATGAATTTTCCATGCGTTTACTAATGCAGCGTCAAACGCATTTATTAGAAGTGGCCAGTACCACTTTTTTCCTCGTATCCTTATGCGGTAATTGCTTACCGCATTGTCGAATAAATCTACTCCACCCATTGTTTTATTATATTCCCGGATGGCATTTGGCATGGGAATGTTGAGGTGCTGCCTCTTTTTTCGGTCAAACCGCTTTGTTTGTTGTAACGGCTTGTCCATCAAATAATTGGATAAAACTGTCACAATCGAATTATCATGCCATCGTACAGCGGCGATCTCATTATTTTGGTCGAAACAGAAGTCAATGGAACCACGACCTTGCTTTTTCATAGCTTTTGTTTCACATAATTGAGCCTTAGCAGTTCTATTCTCGCGAACAGTGCCTGTGAACAAAAAGTACGTATTTCAAAACATGCTTATATTAAATAGAACATCATAGTACCTGTTGCAAAATAGCCCAGTTTCGAAAGCCGACACATAAGCTTGTGTGATGTACAAAAGTTATCAAAAGTTACCGTGTGTTGTTCCGGTATTTCAACCTTTGAGAGCAATCTCAATACCACATTTTCGCCTAAACCAAATTCTGGCGAGTTTTCAGAAGTTGCGCCTGCATAAGGAATAAATTGGAATAAATAACCTTCATCCGAACATAAATTCCAATATTTGTATCCAAATCGTATTGGTTTGCCTCTGATAAACATTTTCGTGGAGTGACGCCCATAGTATGGAATCATTTGCTCATCTATTGATAGGTGATGAGCAAAAACGCCAAACTGTAGAAATTTTTCGTTTAGCATATTATTGAGAGAACTTATTTTGGCAAATTTATCACTCGAGTCGATTGTTCTGTTGCTGCAAACATGAATGTATGATTTTATAACTTTAAATCGATCTCGACTCATTGCAGCTTTCACGATATCACACCGAAATACTGGTTGATCAGACCAATATAAATCAAGTTGAGGCACTGAATGCAGTCCAGAAAAATATAATATTCCAATGAATTTTCGGATTTCATTGAAATCCGTTCTGAATTTTTGGTCATTTTTGTCCTCATGAGCATATTCATTTGTTCGTTCAACAATAAAGTTGATAATATTGTTATCTATGAATAGCTCCAACATTTGAAGTGGATTTAAATTACCTGAATCAAAGAGGTGAAAGCCGCTATTGCATTCCTTTCAAAAAATAAATATCGGAAGTTAACTTACCAACTTTTTTATAAATCTGGCCTATAATTTCATCAGAGGCATTCTTAGGGATCTTGGAAAACTCATTTCGATGACTCTTTGACCACTTTGGCGGTTCATAATGAAAATCCGTTTCTTTTTCAATTTCACTTGATGGATTTGCTGTTTTTTGGGTCAATGATTGATTTGTCATAAAATCAATTTCTATTTGACTATACTTTTGATTTGAGTCCCCAAAAGTACATTCCAGCTCCACTTCTCCAACGAGGTCGTTGGGAAAAACGTTATCCTCATTTAGAAGTTGTACATTGTCATCAATTTCTTCGCAGTCACTAATGTCATCAATGGTTTTTGACGGGAGTATTACGACATCGGTGCGTTCAGCGGTATTTATTCTCGACTGCACCTCTTCCTCTTCATCCGAAGCTGCAGTTAATAGTTCTTCGATTTCGCGAACGTATAAATACTTTTGACGGTACATAGTACTATTTTATTCCTAAATAATCACAAAACACAAACGCAACTACTCGTAACTGGACCAAAAACCAAACCATATGAAAAAACCGTCAAGGAAACTTGAATTTCACGTGTCATCAAAGTGATTGAAACAATATCACAATGCATCCCATGTCTTTTTTTTAGATGCAAATGATACTGCATCAAGCGAACGTTGCGAAAACGCAACGCGTGACTTTAATCATGCCTACAGCACTCGTAAATGATCACAATACCTTCCTAGATGAATCAATATAAAATTTAAATAGTTTAATGAAGAAGGTGAGAATCTTTCAGAAAATTTTCAACTTTTTAGTATATTTTTAATCATTCAAAAAAATATTCTCTAAAATTACAAAAACTGTCATTTTCGTTAACCAAAAAAACTCTAAAAAATACATTTAATTCTAAAATCCAAAAACAGGTCGATTAGATTTTTCCGTTAAACTTGTTAATCTATATTCAGTTCAATTAAATATTGGAGTAAGAATGCTGCAGGGGCTTAAAAGTAAGACGTTGCGTTTTCGCAACGTTAGCCGGAAATGGGTTAAACATTAATCAGCTCTTTCAAAAAAGTGCCTCGCAATCATTGTGCAATTGATTTTTCGCGTGTTCACTGAAGACAGTTAATTAATCTGTCAATAAAATGAAAATCCGCTCAATCCCAAACTCACCCCATCACCGTTCAAATTCCACGACAAATTAGCCCTACATTTAAATTCGCTAAATCGCTATATCTCGGTAAAATAATCAATTTTGAATATTGCTCTTTTCAGAGTGCGATAGGGAAAGCGAGGATTTAATTTGAAAGGATACTCTCGAAGAAAAAACCCATTGTCCCTGTTCACAAGCACCACCCATAAGAACCATTCTCATTGAGATTCTATTATGATACGTGGAGTGCGAGCGAGCGCGGAGGGTGTGGGCACGCAAAAGAGCCTTTATATCGGCGACTAGACAAAGGCAAATAGGAGAACCATCAAAAAAGCTTTGCTTTCACTTGGAAGGATTTTAAAGGAAAGAGAGCAGAAAGAAACAATTTTGTGTGGAGCGAGTCGAGTCGAGTTCGGTCTCAAGCACTTTTATCCTGCACGTAGTTAGTTTCCTTCTCACCCAAGTCATTCACCGGCACACAATCTTTTGTTTACCGATCTTTTATAGAATATACACACGGGGAGGCATCGCAGTCACAGATCCAAACCCAGTGTTATAGGTACGCCAAAAAGAACGGGACGAAGAAAGTAAATCCGTGCAGCCACCGTTACCACCTACATCGTATTCATGGTTGTCGCCGCGCCACGATGAGTGGAATTAAAACGTATGTATGGGAATTTGTAAAATACGAGAATTACGACAGGACATGTGAGAGTACGAGTCTGGGGGGTGTTTTAGGATGCGGTGTTGTCGATCTACTTAATATGCATAGGAATTTATTAACATCGAGAACGAGATATGAATAACGAACATGCTGGATTGACAAAGTCATTTGCCACGCTACACGACAAATCTGTTCAGAATTGCATGCATGTTTGTCTGTCGAATGTTGTTGACTTGAAAATTGACTGACATGACAAAGCCATTGAACCCCTAAATGAATGGAATTAATTTATAAAGTCTCGTTTGTTAGGATTCAGGATAGTAAAAGAAGCTTTGATGATTGAAATTAATGTCTGATCATTCAGTCGTGTAAGCTTCCTTATTAATTTTTACTACAGAAATTTCCAAGTATTTCAATTTATAAAATTGAAAACTACTGGACAATATTGCTCGCAATTTGTATGCTAAAATGTAATACGACGAATAAACATTGGAAGCTACATAAAACGGAAACGAGATGAAACAGAACAAACGGACAGCCAACAAGCAAAAAAACAAAAACATAATATCCCCCTACCTGGTATAATTGAGTAATTTACTTCCTGACCTCATTACCCATCCACTAATTACCCATCCGCTAATTACCCATCCGCTAATTACCCATCCGCTAATTACCTATTCGCTAATTACCCATCCTACGACTATATAAAGTCGCTCCCTTCAACACATCCTTTAGACACTGAAGATGACTCAAAGTAGTCGAAACGCGTCTGCTCACACAACTAAGCAAGGCCCGACGGCTTTTAAAGAAAAAAGAGGATTGGCCTGCGGATATCAAATAAACAAAGTTATTGACTACATAATTATACTTCAGGCTTAGAGTGGATATCTGTAGTTCTAAAGCATCGCAGGAAAACTGTTTAGTATCAAGAATATCGTCGATTGTTTGCTGTGAAACCGAATTTTATTAGCGCCCAGCTTATCACCATTTTGTGTACCTTCAAATATTCTTTAAAAGTTGTGATTCTCGTGGTGTTAAATAGTTATCAGGTGGATTGTGAATGCATGAAATGATGTGCTTTACTCGTCAACATTCAGTAGATCTATTGTGCCCCTAAGAAGAAGGACAAGAGAAGGAAGAGATGCGAGTAGAATGGGCGCATATTAATATTGTAATAGATTTCTACATAAAAAAAGCTTTCAATGTCATTTCGACCATATGATTTACCATGATCCACATCTAAGTTCACACTTCATTGCAGAGGTAGTGAACAAGGTCCAAAGGGCAGAGGCATATGGTCGCAGCAAGCGACGGATCGTCCTGTTAGTGACACTCGACGTCAGGAATGCCCTCAACTCCGCTAGATGGGTGGATATTCTGGATACGCTGGAAAACTCTTTTCAAGTTCCAGAATATCTAATTCGGCTGTTGAGGAACTACCTAAAGGACCGAAGCCTGCTCTACGACACGTCACAGGGCCAACGAAGGATGGAAATTACATCAGGTGTTGCCCAGGGATCAATCCTTGGCCCGGACCTGTGGAACGTGTCTTATGTCGAGCTACTGAGACTTGAGATGCCAGATGAGTCACGCTTGGTCGGCTATGCGGATGATGCTGCGGCTCTGGTCGCTGGACGCACCGTTGAACAAGCGCAACTTAGGCTAGGTATGCTAATGCGCCGAGTGAAGGACTGGATGATAGCTCGCGGGCTCAGTTTAGCACTGGAAAAAACCGAAGTGGTCATCTTGACAAAAAAGAGAATCCCTTGAGTAAGGATGATCAGTATTGGCAACTTACGAATCGAATCGAAACCAGCGGTGAAGTACCTGGGGCTACTGATCGACTCGAAGATGAGTTTCTCTGAGCAAATCAGGACAACGGCTGAGGACCCAGCCCATCAAGAAGACGCCTCTTGATGAGTGCTGTAGGGTCAGCGCTACTGTACGCAACGCTCTCAGCAAGGAGGTATACCGAAAACGTTTGGCACAGGTACAGAGAAGAGGAGCACTGAGAATTGCATCTTCGTATCCAACAGTCTCTGACTCGGCGGTGAGAGTTATTGCTGGCGTGATACCTGTCGCCCTCCTTGCTAGAGAGCGCCGCTTTATTTACCTGCGCCGAAACGAGGATGCGAGGGAGATGGCTGTCCGCAAGGAGAGACAGCACTCGCTCAAGGATTGGCAGCAGTCTTGGGTGACTGCGCGCCTCATCCCGGATGTGAGACCGTGGCTAAACTGAAGGCATGGTGAGACTGACTTCTATCTGACCCAGCTTTTGAGTGGGCATGGGTGTTTCCAGTCTTACCTGCATAAGATCGGTAAGTCACGGTCCCCCGATTGTCGGTTTTGCCCAGGAGAGGAGGACAATGCCTGTCACACATTTTTTGCGTGTACCAAATGGGTCAGGCTGCGAAAGGAACTCTACAGGGAGACGGGAGAGCTCATCCCAGATAATCTAGTTGTGGTGATGCTCGAATCGGTTGACAAATGGAGCCAGATGGCACATCATGCTCGGGCAGTCCTAAAATATAAAAGGGACTCACGGCAGCCAGGGGCGCTGGGGCTCTTCTGGCATTTCTTCTTCCCCTCTCCCCTCCCGCTAGGACAGGGACTCCCCAGCTTGAAGGCGCCTCACGGCGTAACAAAACGAGACCTGGCCCGAAGTAATGTGTCAAACGGTTCCAGGCTGGGTTGACAGGGGAGGTGTTTAGTGGGTAGTCCAGTCGCGCATGGGAGTCCCATGTGCATAGTTAGCATTCACCTCCCTACCACGAAAAAAAAAAATTTTGTTGTAATTGTTAAATATTCAATCGGCTGTAACTTAGCTGTTTATTGTTCAATTATTGTGAAATTTTCAGAACACATACAATAGGTTTCAGAAAACTTAAATTGTAGTTTTTGGGAAATATAAGGGTCCCATTTCAAAAAAACAGAGTGGAGAAAGTTTCAAAAGAAGTTTAATCGGGAGTACCAGAAGCAATGTCCTCCTTCTGATGGTGGCAACTCTTGCTCAATGGTTCCTGATGACAGGAATCTAACTAACTATGAAGTAGATCTCTATTTGTCGAAGTTAGAGAAGCTGACGCTGCAAACGATTGGGAAAGTCGTTCCAAAGATTAAACATCGAAACAATATGGAAGGATATGAAACATAAGCCATCGCAAGGTTGAAAAGATTGAAAAGCCTTCTTCTCACACGCGTCAACAATATTTATCGACGATTTTTGACTACAACCACCCCTCGTTGGTTTTGCTGAAATTACACCTGAAGAATGTCCGGAACTTAATCCGGTCATACTTCAGGAGTGAGGTCAGCAATCAATGGACGAAAAATTGAGGGATATTAGCCCACACGACCCAGATGGCGTTTTCGCCAAAGCAAATAGCATATTCCGCAAGAAGTTTCGAGTGAAGGTATCGAATCTTGAAGTCACTAGTGATGAGATAAATCCTCTGGATAGGGCTGGTATCGAAATTGATAATATGACTTCGGATAAAAATGGAAACAGGATTATACGTGAGGGATTGGATAAACTTGCCCTGATTGGAATACATTTTGAATTGGTTCATCTACCAAATCCTGAGAGAGGGAATGAAATATTTTCATGGGTCATGGAAGCACATGTTTCCGACTTCAAATCAAGCCTGAACGGCCAATCAGTTCTTCATTTCAATGAAACATTAACATCTGACTTCATATCGAGCTTGAATCTTATTGATTATTTTGTAAGCTATGAAGACTTGCGTTTCACATTTCGCAGGATAAACAACAAGAAATCATGTGGTACTGATAGTATCCCAAACCTTGTTCTCCGACATTTGCCTGAGGTTGCAATTAGCATTTATTGCATATTGTTCAACAACATGTTGAGCATTTCATATTTTCCAAATTAGTGGAAAAAGGCTAAGGTATTTCCAATATTGAAGAAAAGAAAAGAATTTTCATGCCCCAAAAGCTATCGCCCAATCAGCTTGCTGCCTAACATCAGCAAGGTGTTTGAAGTGATACTCAACAGAACATTAAATGCCCACATTGAGGAATATGAGTTTAAGCAGAATTGTCAATTTGGTTTTCATGCCACGCATTCGACCACTCATGCGATAACGAAACTAACCTCAAACATCTGTTGGAAACTTAACAACAGAGAATATGTTGGAGCGTGTCTCATTGATATGGAGAAAGCCTTAGATACGGTGTGGCTAGATGGACTAATTTTTAAACTCCTTCAGGATAAGTTCCCCAGATACCTTGTCGCTATGATGTTCAATATGTTATATGGGAAATCGTTTGTTGTAACTGATGGAAATCTGACAACAATGCACGAGTTCAAGGTCTTGAATGGTCTCCAGCAGGGAAAAGTTACTGCGCTTCTGCTCTTCACAATCTTCATTTGCAAGCTATTGAACGGCTTTGATTTTAATGTCTCGCCAACGCGATCATTGGTAGCGTTTGCTGATGATCTGATCATCCATATGGCAGACCGAAAAGTTAGAATAGTTTAGAAAATCTCCAAAAAATGTTCAATGATGTGCAGCTGTACACTGAAAATCAATGCGCAGAAGTGTGAAACAATTTTGTGTCGGACAACACTGCAAAGGTCAGTCAAGACCTGAAACATAATTGGAAAGTTTATGACGTTTAGGACGAGTTCCACATACATCCTGTGTTCAATACCTCGGTTTTTATCTCGATCAGTATCTGTGCTATACTGAACATGTGAAAATCATGCTCAGTAAGGCACCAAAAGTTGTCATGGCCCTACGAAGACTCTTTCATTCCGAATACATTGATCAAAAGGTCAAAATTATCTGTTACAAGACCCTGGTTCGACCAGTTTTGACATATGGATGTCAGATCTGGTACAACCGGAGTGCTAGTACTATGGAAAAATTCAGAATTTTCGAAAGGAAATGTCTTCGTGCATGTACTAGTTTATACAGAAAGCCTGAGACGGATTGGAAACATTATGTATCGAATAGAAGAATTTATCAAACTGCTGAAGTGACGAGAGTTGCCATCTTCATATAAAAACTTCTTCGGAACCATATCGCAAGATCTATGACTGTGAGTGAAAAACCTTGGATTTCAGAGCCATTCCACCCTACAAACGGGTATAACGCGACTTGCCTCGCTACTGGCTTCGTTCCTCCAGAAGCATTCGTGTATTTGGACATGAATAGATATGTTTTTGGTTCTGACGGCGTCCCAGTCATATATCACATATAGTATATAGACGGGCCACCGATAAGAAGATAAGATATCCTCCGAGTTTGAGTTCATGAGACCAACAATTCCAATGGAGATACTCATTTGCTAGATTCGTTGAAGCTGATCGAGTTGAGACGGAGTCATCTAGGTATTGGTGGCTGAATGACAATGTCTAAATTATTCGTGTTTATTTTCAGGTTTTGTGTTTTTTGTTACTTAGTTTTTGAGTTTTAGCTCATTATTGCTACTTTTAGTATTGTTGTTTGTGTTAAAAATTAGGGATAGGTTAGGTATATGTTATGTTTATTATATTAGGTTAGAGATAAGGTTAAATGCTTAGGTTGGGAACATTGTTATAGAACTTTTTAGTATAAGATAAAGTTTTTTGATTGCATTTTATCAGAATTAAGTTAAAACATATTAGGTGTAGGATCAAAGCTCACTGTTGTGTTTAGATTAGAAATAGTGTTGGCTGGTTTTTTCTCCAATTGATTTTCAAAATACGAAATAACCTTAATTAATTGAATTTGCTAGAGTTTTTTTTGAAGAAATATGTTTAATGATAACGAATAAATTTAGACAGCCATTTGGGTCATCAAATTTTTGTATGTTAATTGTTTGGAATTTGCTTTATATTTTTTGAAAATTTATACCAATTAGTATTGAATAAAGCGCTTTGACCTTGAAGGGTCCCATTTTGATTTGATAGGCAAAAATGTAAAATTTATAAAATGCACTATTATTAACAAAGTTGATTGAATTTCGACTTCTAAGGTATTTGTTGCCCTTTTGCTTTTAAGGTCTCATCTCTGTAATTTTTTTCAGATTTTTCGGGTGAAAGGTGTTCAATCGCGACACAAAATTTTCGTACATTTCCGTTTCTCCTGCACCCTACAAGGCCAAATGTGTCATTTTAAGACCTGTTTTGAAAAGTTCTCATCAATACCTTTCATTTGATACACATATGAATCTTTTTTCACTTTATAAATTTCTTTGTGATGAAAATTTGAAGAGGGCATCACTTTACACCTACTTACAAAATCTTGCGTTTCTAGCTTATGTAGTTTGCGAGAAAAAGTGGTGTGACACATGGACGGACGGACGGACAGACAGGACGAGATTTTAGTAGGGTATTGTAAAATGATTTTACAATACCCTAAAAAAGGAGGATTTCCAACTCGAGTGTGAACGTGCCACCACAGGATATTGATGGCGTTTGATTAAACTTAGCCTAACACTCGGGGCCATTTCAATTGTTTCAAGAAAAAGTCCTTAGCTTTCATGGTGATGAAGAATGAAAATCAGCCTTATTTTAAACATAAATTTAGTTAATTGACGTTTATTTGATAAACACAGGCTTATCAACAAAAAAAATATACAAATAGTTAGTTCTTTGATTTTGAATTTTTTTATAGAGCAGTTTTGTTCTTTATTTCGAATTGACTTTAAATCTAACGTGTTATTACAGTCGTTATTTCAATGAGATTAAACACAGTTTATAATATAACACGTGGAAGATGACTATACCTGATGCGTTGTATGCTATAAAGCGTGGAAAATGGTGTTATGTGTATGACTTTAGCGCGTTTTCCTAAAAATTAAATACGTTGTGTATTATTTCACCAGAGTTTGAAAAGATTATTTTGTTTTTAAAATGTGGAACATATCATAACAACATACCAAACACGCTTGCTATTGGCAATTCAACACATTTGGAGAAAATTATATACCTATGTGTACAGTGATTACACAAATTTTTACTTTTTCAACACACTCTCGATTTGAAGTGTACACACGCAAATACTCATGTGCCAAGAGTAAGAAGTGTTGGTTGGCTGGAGTGGAGTTTTCATGGAAGTTAATAATCTTTGGGAGTACTGCATCCAAGTACTCGAGTCCTCTCCCATACACAGTAATCGGCGTCTACTCTGCCTTCAACGAGATTGACTCGCGATGAACTTTTCCCGTTCAAGGTGTTATATTCTTCTTTCTCCAGAGCCCTAGACATTAACGAAGACCTTAGAACAACTTGATCATGATGGAGGAGAAGAACGGAAAAATATAGGTGGGGATATCTACCCAAATGTTGGTTAAAGAAGAAATATTGGCTGCTATGAGGTCCAAGGAAGCGTCAAAACTTTATTCGTCAAAGTCTACCAAGTGTCAATTCGGGCGGTGATTGCTATAGGCCTCACGAGCGGAGATACTACAGTCAGCTCTTATCTTTATACCTTGGTCAACATGGTTAGTAAAGTGGTGGGTCCAGGCTGCTTTAGTGGTCGTGTTACTAGATCTCAATAACGCAGAAAGGCTGACGCACTAAACGATGGCAAACGGGCAAATCAACGGAGAAATTTAGTGAGCCCTTATCAGCTAAACATACTCGTATTCACAGAATTTGGGTCCAATAAAAACGAGTTTGGTAGACAGAATTACGTTCATGTCTGAAGTTTCATAGCTGTAACTTCTATAATTTCGGAGAAAATCTGCTGTGACATACAGACGGATGGACGGACGAACGGACACAGTTCATGATTGCAATAGGGTTTTGTATTTTAATACAAGCCCCCTGAAAATATAAAATTCAGAAGTCATAATTTACTAAACAAAGTTAAGCAAAATTTGACTTCTGAGGTATTGTTGGTGCTGTACAGAAGAAGAGCCACTTCCAAGAAATTTTTCAGAGATTTCGGTCGGTGAGCGGGCATTTTTTTGTGTTCTACCTCTCCCCTTGCCTATTCCATTATCGATATTGCAGTTTGATGTTAAAGGATATCATCAACACCTTTTATTTGATACCCTATTCGACTATCTCCGTCGAAAAAGAATCTTCAGGTATCACATCGTTATATCCTTGAATTCCTTTGAAATTTTTTTCGACTGTCAAACTTTCATTAACAACAAATTTTTGAGCTTTTTTCTCAAGATTTCATGACTGTAGTTTCTCTCGCTGTGACACACTGACGGACAGACAGGTCGACAGGTACCAATTATAATAGGTTATTGTATATATTGTTTTACAGAACACTAAAAGTAGACATGTCTGAGCGCCACATAGTAGAGGTGCAAAAACTTGTGTCAGGAAAAACGGAGGAGACGAAAGTTTGGCTGTTGCGTGATTCTGTCTTTATAGGCAACGGAATACCTAAGACATGGGAACTATTTGCAGATAGTCACCCTTCAGATGAAGTTCGTACAGTTTGATTGCCTTTGATCGTTCTGAGGAAGAAAAACTGAAATTGGCATGAAATGTATGAAAGGGAATTACAACAGCGAAAAAATGAACAAGGACGTGCAGTTTTTGAGCTGGAAGAGTTCTCAAATCAGATTGGGCCCTATATATGCAGGTCACTCAAAGAAGAAGAGGAGCTAGATATAAATAAATAAATAAATATAATAAATATATCTTCGAAGTAACAGTAACCCCAGTGCATAGCGCTAGTAAAGGGCTAACTCCGCTGAAGACGGTTCCAAGCCCGTTTGAGAAAGGAGGAGGCAACCCCTTTTTTTCCCAACCCAAAGCTTCCATGATTCCTTATCCCAGACCCCCCCCCCCCCCCCAATTAAATGTTAGTAAATGGTCTCGGGGTCGCGCATTGGGCTTACTGGTTCCCCAATAATGTAACATTAAATTTCGAGAAATGCTCATAACCGGAAATATATCTACAACTCTGCTACTAAATCCTACTTACACCTCTTTGTGGGGGCGTAAGAGGATGAAAGTGAATCTTCCGCACCTGATAATGGAATTCACGTAATAACCATTCCGCCGAAATGGAGGTTGGGTGACGGGCTAACTCCCCGTCCCTAGAAAACCTTAAAATGTTTCGAAACATGCAGATGGGCCTCGGAATGGATTGGACTCACGGCAACTACCTCGCAAACGAAAAAAGGTATATGACATTGGATCCTGGAATTTCAGATAACTCAATTAACCTGACACTGTTAAGGACCTTTTTCAACAGGCCAGTCAATATAAATTAAAAATACTGGCATGCCAGAAAACGAACTGGAATGGAAAGGACATGCAAGACATGAGATCGCACACACTATGCAAAAGTCGAAAGCCTACTGGAAAATGAGGATTCGGAGTGGCCTTCATTGTGGATAGGGAGTTAAAATTGCACGTTATTGATTTTAAGGCAATAAACGCACGGTTGTGTACAATCCGTATAAAAGCGAAATTTTTCAAAATCTAGCTGATAACCGTTAACGCCTTAACGGCGGAAAAGGATGGAAAGGTTCTATAATCATCTATAAAGACTAGTTGACTCATTGCCTACAAATGACACAAAAATAATTCTGGGTGATTTCAACGCTAAGGTTGGGAATGGGTTTTCTCACCGGGGAGCGACTGGAGGATATAGCCTCCACGATGAAACAAAGGACAACGGCCAGCGCCTGATTGACTTTGCAAGTAGCAGAAATTTAGTCATGCGTTCGACTTGCTTCCCACATTGACGCATTCATAAATTGACCTGGGTATCGACGGAAGGCAACACACAAAACCAGAGCGATCATGTTTTGATCCAACAACGTTGGGCCTCGAGCATACTTGACGTCCGTACATACCGAGGAGCCAATTGTAACTCAGATAATTGCTTGATCGAATTAACTTATTGACGTTGTATGTCAAAGGCATATTTGGCAAAGACCAGCCCGCTGCAAGATCTGACACCAAGAGGCTCCAAACGGCGTTTGTGGCCAAAAGTTCACGTAGACCCTCGACAACTAGCTGACTCCCATCTTACCAGACACATCGTTAAAGGCGAGCAACGAGCTCTGGATGGAAGTGAAAGTGGCTATTAGGACCGTGGCTGAACAGACGATTGGATATCAAGCCCGGCACAAGAAAAATGATTGGTTCGATGATGTGTGCCAGAATGCGTTAGATGAACAGGATCAGGCCTACAAAGAATAAGTAGGTAAAAAGGCCAGAACGAAGTAATGCCATAAGCTTTCAACAATGCAATTTGATGGGAACTCTGAGGCCTCGGATGACTAACATTGGTCTGCTTTGATTTATTGCCATGATCTCCCAAATATCCGAACGGCTGGAAATTCGATTCTTGATATTTGCCTCGTATTCTGACAGGGCTCGATAATGCTGGATTTTGGAAAGTTTTTTCGTCGTCCCTTGTCATGATTGTGTCCCTTGTCATAATTGTGACCCGATTTTGGTAGCGCGCCATCCATGGAGTCTTTCCTCATTCTGATAAGTATTTGTACAAGCACTTTGTCACCACGTATCTGTTAATACATTTTTGAGTTTTTTGTAATAAATTTATGCGTGAGTACGTCAAAAACAACTTTCAAAGTTTGAATATTCTTTTCGATTCACACACGTTTATGTGGTAACACTTTTCCGCGTTAACTGCTGCAATACAATCAAGTAAGCTCTCAACAATATCCACCAAAGCGTTGAACGTTGTGCCCCATTAAAAATCTGAAACTGCTATTATCATGTGTAATGCAGATTATTCTCTTAGTGAATTTTCATAATATGGATAATTACAGTGAACAAGTATGCAATTACAAGACAGCGCTGCAAGGACCGACTGAGCCAAACGCTGTTTATAGAAAACGTTGAGCGATGAGTTTTCAAAAACCCTTTCATTTCGTAGGTAATTTCCAAGTGAGCTTGCAATATATTCTGTATTCATGTTTCCCTCTATATATATTGCAAACAAGAGCGCCTGCAGGGGTGAATCGCGCACGACAGGACTAAAGTTGCGACACCGCCGACGTCGGAGTCCATGTCACGCTCGTTGGAACTAGTTCACAGCTCTGGAGTAAAAGTTTCTCTTACAAAATTTTTCAATTAATGTTCTACTGCTTCGTGTAGTACGAAAATAATGTTTGCGGTCGCTGAGTTAAACCGCCAACAGTTAACTAGTTCAATGTTGATTTTAATGCTAATTAAGAAATGTATAATAATATGCAGGTAAGCTGTTAATTAACATTTTGATATGTGCAAAGCGAAACTTTAGTAACTGTTAGTCTAAACTCATATGGAAAGAAGTTTGGAACAAAACATTTCACTTTATTTCATCCTTGTTAATAAGTAGGCAACAGTTCTACAGTATGAATTCCGAGGTGGAGTGTCATTTCTTGAGCCCTATCTACTTTCGGTTTCTTTTTATTGTAAATACTTTACGATCCAATGCTTCAGCATTTTTAAGAGATTCCATAAGGAGACATTAGAAGGAAAAGAAGGGTAAAAAATCGAAATGCATAAATCCATAACAGACCAATAAAAGTTTATCATCTGTTGGCAGAATAGCATTCCACGAATTGCATTCACATCCAGAGAGAGGCTATCAAATTTGTTTTATTTCTGCCGTATCGTTCCACGTGTTAACGTACAACGTTCCTTTCATATCGCGCAACTGATTGCACAGTGGTACAATAAATATTTTGGCAAACACCGCTAGAATAGCTTTTTCAGAGAAAATTGGAAACAAAAAGTGATTTTTTATGTTACAATAAACACAGGAAATGTTTGCTGTGAGGTAGCGTGAAGCTTGCGGTTATATATTGAATGTACTCACAGTTCATGTCGCTTGGGAGTAAATCAGATGGAAAATGTGTCGAATAGCTCGCGTTTGAAGTTGCTACCAAAAGAATCCAGGATGTATCTTTAAGATTGTTTTGGAGATTATTTAAACATCCACGATGTGTGTTACTTCTCAATAAGCTTACAATGAAAAGACTTTTATCTCCATTTATAGCTGGTTTTGAATGCGCCAATCAGGTTTAAGGAAATAATCGTGTTACTGCATTGCGATTGAAAACGAAAATAGAAATCGACACAAAAGAGTTTCTAAATTCGAGCAGTAACAGTTCAATATTCTTAAGTTTGGTGTAATATTAGTTACAATTCAATCTAGGAAGGAATAGAGATTGGTTGCTATAGCAAGAATACTGAGCATGATTTACTTAGAGTATAGCATCATCAAAGGAGATCCATCATGATATTGAACCTCACAATTAACCATGCAATCTCTAATGAGCTGATAAACTTATAAAGATATGAGTATACAATTTTAAATAGATGAAAATATGCTATCAAGTGCAGCTTTTGAGCTTTACAAAAATCGAGTTTAAAAAAATTTAAAAGTAATATTAAATACTTCCAATCAAAACCTAATACCTACTAAGGTACTCCATCTTTTGTGCACTTTTAAATTTACATGGAATGAATACCTTTGCAGCGATCACAGTCGGCACTGAAGGTACATACTACTGTGTCCAAAAAATAAGGTGACATTTGAATTTAAACTGCGCGCGTCGAAGGATTTGGAGATTTTTATTTTAAGTTGGTAGTACTGTCAATGACATCTATGTCCAATTTACATACATGTCAAAATATTCATTAGTGTTTGAGATACGCGTCGTTTTGTGAGCTGCTAAAAGAGAATTTTTCGTTTTTTGCGATGTCGAAATTTGTTGATTTTGCATTAAATTTTGTTTGCGGAATCAATTTTCTGCTGCGGATACGTTGAGGATGGTACAGAAAGCCTTTGGTGATGAGGCTTTGTCTAAAAAAAATGTTTACAAGTGGTATAGTGAGTTCCAAGCCGGCCGTGAATGTGTCGAAGACGAAGAGAGTCCAGGGCGACCATCAACATCTTCTCTTCTTCGATTATCGCGGTGTTGTGCATTATGAATTCCTTGCACCGGGCCAAACAGTCAACAAGGAATATTATTTGAACGTTATGCGTCGTTTGCGGAACGCTATCCACCTAAAAGGGTCGGAATTGTGGAAAGAAAATTCTTGGTTTTTACAACACGATAATGCACCATCCCATATTGCACTCGTAATTCGTAATCATTTCGCCAAAAACTCAACGCATACCGTTCCGCAACCACCGTATTCACCGTGCGACTTCTGGCTGTTCAGCAAGCTCAAAAGACCGCTCCGGGGACACCGTTTTGATACGATAGAGGAGATTCAAACCGACATGTAAATTTGAAAGTACTATCAACCTAAAAAAATTATAATTCTCTCTAATTCCCTTTTTGCTTTCAAAAACCATCGGGCCCGACGGCTTTTCAAGAAAAACAACACCTTATAATTTTAGTGGTGGAATTTTGAAGAGGGTGCAATTTTATATCTACTTACAAAATCTTATGTTTCTAGCTTTGCGTAGTTTGCGAGAAAAAGTGGTGTGACCCACGGACGGACGGATGGGATTAATTTTTCTACTTTTTTTAGTATTCACTAGATAAAAACATGTAACCATACACACTTGACAGTGATAATATCCGATGTAATGAGCTCTCAGCTGTAGAAAACGTAATCCACAATCGACAGGATTTCACTATAAGCGGGTTACACTGTATTATTAAAAGCAGAACACTTCTTATACAAAACAATTTTATAGCACTTTAACTCCAGAATCGTTGATTGAATACTGCGAATACCAGAAGTGAAAACACAAATGATGGAATATTGTCATTTTTCGTTTCGTGTTCTTCACATCTTCCTTTCTTACTTCACCATCCTTTGTTCGAAAAATTGGCTGTGTATTTGATGTAAACAAACAGATGAGTTGGTTTCAAGCAGGCTTCTAGCAAATCCGTGGAAATGACAAAGAACGAATAACTATTTCGTCCAGCCAGATGTGAATAGGTAAAAACAGAACGAAAAGAATTGTTTACGTTACGTTTTCTTTATCAATGGAATTTTAAGATCTTTTTAAGATTTGTCCTTTGACTCTGTTCTAGATTTTATGGAACATATGGAACACCACATATTAATTTTTAATATATAAATAACATAACACGGAGTTACATACCTTCTAATAAATTATTGTGAAAATTTTGAAGGGGAGGGTTCTGACCTCCTAACTTCCTCCCCTCTCCCTACTGGCTACGGCCTTGATCATATTACTTTACATGAACATCTGAATTTAGTGAAAAGTGGAAAACTGCTTCTTACTTGTAATCAGGCTTCATAGAAGAGAATTATCAGTCACACTCAGGCTTTACAAAAGAAAATTGAAGGTTCGGTATTCATTCTATTATGATATTTTGTATGCATAGTTACACAGGTTCCAAATCTTGTTTTGCATAAGGGCTGGGAATGGCAGAACATCATTAGGGGCCTTCATGGCAAATTATGAATATTCACCACGAAACTTGAACGAAAACTAACTCAGAGGCATTGTTTTGAATAGTGGTGCCGTACAGATGACTGATATTATTTCTGAAAATGGTTCACACAAACACAAACATGGAAAAGGTGTTTCTAAAAAATCTGGAAAAATTATCAAGGGAGATATCTATGGGTATAAGTAAAACAAATACCTCAGAAGTCTCAATTCTTTCAACTTTGTTAATAATAGTATGATCCTCGAATTTCACATTTTCTTAAATAAAATCGTCTTTGACATGTTTCTTGATTTTATTCGTTGCTGGTTACTGCATTTTGTAAGTTGAGTACAAAACCCTTCTGACATGAGCATAGGTCTGTCTACCCAACTTGTTTCATTTTTCTTTTCTTCTTCGCAGCACTACAGCCCCTTTCGGGCTTTCGCTTTCTAAAACAACCGCCCCTAACTGTCTCGGTCTATTGACCGCATCTTATAATTTCAAAATCTTAGCAGCGATGACCTAACTTCGTCGGCCGGCTAAGAATAATGTTTTCTCGGTTTCCCTAATGGACTTCGTGCTTCAGTTCTCCCAACGAATACCCCTTTGGGAATCCATTGTTCGTACATACAATTCACGTGGCCAGTTCATTGCAGCTTCCGTAGTCTTACAATCGTTACAACCTCTGGCTCGTCGAAAATTTCATGCAAATTATAGTTGCATCGAATTTTTTATTGCCCCCATCTAGCTCCGTCCAATTTTTCCAAGACGGGGTTAAGATTAGGGTCGATGTTCATAGCACAGGTATTATCGCACATTTGTATATTGGAGCTTTGTTTTCCTGGGTATGCAGCTGGTCTTCAATATCTTCAATATTGAATAAAATACTTTACTTGCGAGCTGTATTCGTTGATATATTTCGCCTCTTTCATTAGCGGTTCTTGTAATTTTGGTGACTGAAATTACCTACTCACACATAATTTCGATATTGTCTCTAACAAGTGCAATATTTTGAATATTTGAGATATTTTTTCTTGACTACGTTATTTTCATTGATTTGTAGACCTACTAGTCTGCTTTATTGTCATGTTTCTGGAAAAGTTTTTGGCGGTTGTTAACAAGCGGGAAAAATGTTCATGTTGCTCGCATAAGCTACTACCTGGCTTGTTTTATATAATAATGTACCTCTTTTATCAACACCCAGCTTCCTTATGACATATTCCAGAACCAAATTATATAGCAATGGGGTAAACCCATCTCCCTGCTTTAGTCTGTTATTTGTGTCAAAGGCGTCGGTGCGTTGGTTATTGATGCAGACTTGGGAGGTCGTTGACATCATTGTATTTTTGATAAGATGAACTAATTTGGACGGGGTACCAAAGCAAAGCGTTATTTGATACAGTACATTGCGACCGATATTATCGTACACTTACTTAAAATCAACGAAAAATTGGTATACGTTTATGTTAAACTCTCCGCATTTTTCAAGTACATTCCAGCATTTTTCAAGTGTTTTCAAGTACCTACTTGGCTGGGAACTGTTAGTCTATCGTCGATCTACCTGCTTTAAAATCAACTTGATACTCCCCAATAATATGATCCAATTTTATTTGCGAAGATCTTTGAAAATAATTTGTAAGCTATACAAAATGTTGATATGCCACTATTTTGTTCGCATGGTAGCTTATTACCTTTTTTGTGGATAGGCAATATAATCTATTGGTTCCACTCTTACAGCATATGTTCTTATTACCAAATGCGTTGGATAAATCTATTGATTTCTTCCTGAACACCAATGCTACCGTATTTCATGTGCCTTACTGGACTCTCATCGATGTTCAGCGTTTCATTATTCTTTTGAGCTTTGATGATGGACCAAACTTCATCCAGAGATGTTCGGGCCAACGAAAGCTCTCTGGGAATATCTATAAGCTCCAATGTTTTGGAACTGTGCCGAGAATGGAGAAGATTTCTGAAATACGACACCCATTTTCCTTTAATCCTGTTTTCATCAGCGATGATGTTGCCAATGTCATCACGGCAGAGCGTGGTCTTGGGCTGATAACCACGTATCAGGCTTTTCTATACTTTGTATGCTTGTCTTATGTTGTTTCTCGCTAGACTCATATCGATACTTTTCAATCGGTCATCGTAATATTTTCTGCACTTAATTCTAATGATCTTAATAGCTATTCCTCTTCAAATTCAAAGTTTTCTCTCTTTGTGCTGGCTTTCCTACCCACATATTCTTCGTACACCTGATTCTTTTTGTCTAAAGCATTCGGGCACTTATTATCAAACAAATCATTTCTTTTGCGCGTGGCTTGAAGTTCGATTATTTATTCACCATGATCCTAATTTTTAATCTCACTTCCACCCATAAGCTCCTGCTTGCTTTTGGTAATGTGTCTGATAGAATGGGGCCCATCTAGTTGTCAAGGATCTCCGTAAAAGTTTTTGCCACAAACGCCGTATGGAGCCTTTGGGAAGAGGGCTGCTCTTGACTGAAGATGCCTTTAACATACGACTTTGGTAGGTTAAGTTGATTAAGTAATGGTCCGAGTTTCAATTCGCTCCTAGGTATGTTTGGACGTCAAGTATGGTCGAAGCCTAACCTTGCTGGATCAGAGCACCTGGTTTTGTGTGTTGTCATCTGGTGCCACTTAGTTTATTTTATGTATACGCCAATGTGAGAAGCAAGCCAAACGTATGGCTCGATTTCCGCCACATGCATAGTCAATCTGGTACTGGCTGTTGTCATTTGTTTCATCGCGGAAGCTATATCTTCCAGTCCTTCCCCGATGAGATAGCTCACTTTCAACTTTAGCGTTGTAATCAGCAAGAACTATTTTTGTATCACGTGTAGGCCATCAGTCAACTTGTCTCTTCAGGCGATTGCAGAATTTTTCTTCGATTTTTTGTCCTTTTCTTTCGTTGGGCCGTGTACGCTTATCATCCAAATTTTGATAAATTTCACTTTCATTCGGATTACGCCCAATCGTTCATTGGCTGCCTTAAGATCAATCAATTTGAGCTCCCTATTAACGGTGAAGTTCACTCCGAGTTCTCGCTTCCCAGCAAGCTTCTCACTTTTGAATTTGGTGTGCGACCATATGTCTTGAATATCCCTTGCGGTCCAGTTCATTTCTCCGACTGCCGGTATGTTTAATTTATATTGAGTGGCCTATTCTAAAAGGTCCTTAATAACGTCAGACTTGCTCAGTGAGCTGACATTACGGGATTCAATACTATAATCAATTTTTATCGATTGGGAGGTCATTACCATAGATCTAATCTGTTACAGGTTTCGAAACAATTTAAGGTTTTCCAGAGACAGAGAGCTAACTTGTCACCCAACCTCCATCTCGGCCGCATAATTTTAACTTTCAACTCCGTCATTAGACACGGAAGACTTACTTTTACCCTCTAACGTTACCATAAAGGAGGTGCAAGGGGGTTTAGCAGCAGATCTGGAGGTGTATTTACAATTATTAGAATTCTTGTCATTGAATGTCCCATTATTGGGGAACTAGTAAACTGAATGTGCGTCAAAAGACCACTTACTACCATTTGGTTGCAAGAATTTGGATGAAAAAACATTGAAGCTATGGGTTGGAAAAATAGGGAGACTCCTTCTCCTCTTCAAGTGGGCCTTGGGCTGTCTACCCGGAATAAAGTTCAATACATTTTTATCCTCCACGTTGAGGATCCTTTGGCGTGGGACTTTGGACCCAGTTTGTCCATCGAAGATGTTCGTAGCAGGTGCCACTGGCTTGTCCCCCAAGTAGCTGCCAAGCGAGAAACGTGGCCGCTAAACACCCCTCACACCGCTGGAATCAAGATCGATTATCCTAACTTGGAAGAGCCTCCCCGATAGGATTTGCGTAGAAAGAACGAATTATTCAAAGCTGGGGTGACCATTTTTCACTCTTAAGTCGGTATGTGCTCACCCGACGTAATACAAACCGAAAACTCCCTGGAAAATTTATTCCAGACACTGAGATACACTCGAGCCAGGTGTACATTTCCAGATTTAAAAAAAAGAAAACCAATCGGAAAATATGATTTACAGTTTAGTTAAGTACCAAATGCACAATATATTCACAATACCTGTTCTTACGCCTGATTCTCCTGTTTTCGGGCCCACCAAATTAAATCACGTTGCAAAGTTATCTCTCCAGCGTGCTACTCGACAAACTTCCACAGCCAATATTCTCAGTCACTGATGAAAATCCCACCGAATTATCTCTTCTTCCTTCGTTGGGCTGCTGTCACTCCTCTACCGTCGATCCTCGCCCACCAAAAGAGACCCTTTCTTTATCCGCAGGTTCCACATCAGCTCTGTTTTGACCGGCGAAGCAGTTCAATTTTCAATTGCGGTGCTAGCTTGTATCAGCGACCCTGCAACTGGCGTTCATCGGGGACGTAGCTACGTTCCACATTCTCTCCATTGGGCTCGACCGTCGTTGGTTTTCCGATGGATTGTCATCCGCAAATGACAATTCATGCAATCAAAACAAGTTCATTTAAAGAATTGTCTGTGCTGGAAGTATTACGCTGGAATATCAGGTTTAAAAGGCTGCTCTTGCTGACATTCGGTTCACCAATAATCGCAGCTTGGGCGCCGTTGTGAAGGATTTCACCATGCTTTTGATCATTTAGGTGGCTATTAACTTCGGATACTACTTTACGCACATTCTGTTCAGCAGCAATCATCACATCTTCCCCAAGTTGTTCATCTTCCGCAAAATAAATTGTAGCTTTGAGGTATGCTATAATTTTGATTATTTGTTGACGCCATTTTTTCTATAATTTTGATAGAGCACCACTAGTTTACAATAAAGCCTGCTTTCTTTGCGCATCAGTTTCTGCATGATTAATATCGGAAAGGCCTTCCACTTCGGTCGAATCCATTTTGCCATTGAAAAACGCCCGCTTTGTAAACTCTCCTGGTTTAGCTAGCCGCAAATATGGGAAGGAACCCAATGCATTTAATATTGCACTGATAACAGCTGGAACGCCATGCACTTGAAACATACAGGAATCTTCTCATGTGAAACTATTAGGACCTGGAAACCACAAAATCAAACTCCCATCAATCACTTCTTTCGTTTTATATATTTATTAATTTATTTCAGAAAATCAACGTACAGACTAGTAGTCCAATTACAAGTCAATTAATACAATATATAAATACAAACATATGAATTCAAAATATGGCAGTAATTAAAGAAAAAAGATCACAATGCGATATTAAAAATCAAGATTTATAGGAGTATTTATAAATTTGATTTTTCATTGAAATTTTGAATATGCCAAAAGACTGTGGTAGAGGACGAAGACTTCGCTGGTTGTGCATACGAGGTAAGCGTAGCAAAGGAGAGTGGAAGAAGGTGTTAGTACGTGCATACGGAACCTGAAATTGAAGCGAGGATCTATTAGGGCGAACCGCGTCGAATGTATTTATTTGCTTGCATAAATTTTGAGGTAAAAGGCTATGACGAAGCTTGAACAAAAGACATTCGTCAAGGAAAGATCGTCTGGACTCAAGGTTAGGAACGGGAGTAAGGAAGGTTGAATTTGAAGAATAGGGAACGTGTGAATCTGCGTTGAACTGACTCAAGAGCATCGATGTTCTCCCTGTGGTATGGACTCCAAATTTGGGAGCAGTACTCCAAATGACTACGTACTAGTGAGAAGTAAAGACATATACAAGATGTGATGTGTTTAAATGATGAAGCGGATCGTAAAATAAATCCAGTTAAGCCAGGGGCTTTCTTAATAATAAGAGCAGTGTGGAGATCAAACTTCAGTTAACAATCAAAAAGCACACCAAGATCCTTGAAGGAGGTTACATTGCTCAAAGGGATACCAACAAGCCTATACGTTGAGAGAAGAGGACATTTTTTACAGGAGAATGTCATCTGATGACATTTGGAAACATTTAAGGAGAGATGGTTTGATTCACACCAGTCACTAAGGCGAAGAAGATCGGTTTGAAGGATATCCACATCTAACAGGGAATCAAGAACTCAAAAAATCTTGAAGTCATCGCATAAAGGAGACAGGGGGATGTGATAACAGAAGGTAGATCATTGACAGAAACTAAAAATAGTATGGGGCCATGCATTGAACCTTGCGGAACTCCCGAGTCCGGGTGAAAAAAAGAAGAGAAGCAAGAGTTTAAAGTGACTACACATTGACAATTCAGGACATAGGAGAGAAGCCAAGAATAGAGGAAACTAAGGACATTGAACCCTTGAAGTTTCTCAAATAGGATAGAGTGATCCACTGAATCCAAGGCTTTAGAGAAATCCGTAAAAATAACGTCCACTTGTTGTTGATCGAGGGCACCTGCAATATGATGGGTAAAAGAAAGTAAATTTGTAAGGATAGATCTGCCACTGACAAAACCATGCTGTTGGTCTGCTAAAGATGGGAAAACAAGTGCATGCAGCAAATCAGAAACTATCTTTTCAAGAATTTTACTGAAACAAGGAAGGAGGGAAAAAGGATGATAGTTTGAGACGATATTTCGATCACCAGATTTGAAAAAAGGAAAAATGTGGGCAATTTTCCATTGGGCAGGGAAAACCCCACAGGATAAACTCAAGGTTAAAATAATACCACAAAGAACACAAAGCGAAGAATATAAAGATTTTGCTAGAAAATTTGGAATGCCATCAGGGCCCACACTGGTGCTGTTGTCAAGATTATTTAAGAGTTGCTCAACCTGCAAGGGGTTTGTAGGAAAAAGTAGAGGAAAAACCGCAAAAAGATTGGTTGAAGGAAGGCGACAGTTTAGCCCTGCCAAAAAAGGAAGAAAAGTAAGAAGCGAAGAGTTCACATGATTCTTGAGGAGAAGACGATGTCACGCCATTTAGACTAAAATTGTCAGGGGCATGATGAGAGGTCGTTAAAGATTTTACGTACGACCAGAATGCACGAGTTTGATTCGACATCAACGTAGTTTCAATGTGGTTAACATATGCATAAAGTGCAGAAGTGGCAATTTTCTTGGCCGCGGCACGACGCTCTTTAAATTCAACGACGTCAATTAGAAGACCACAGGATAAGAATTTTCTGCGGGCAGCATCTTTTGTTTTGATTGCAGTGGCAACATCTGAACTAAAGCAAGGAGCATCTCTAGGTCTTCTTGCTGGACACACAGGAGTAAATTGCAAGATTAAGGACGAAAGAAACATAAAGAGCTTATCAACACAATCTTAAGTGGGAAGATTACTGAAAAAGGAATACCAATTCACGGCATGCTTGATAAATCGGCTTTTAAAAAATTAAAGCGGGAAGTTGAGGAATTCTTCAAAGAACGAGAAGATGTGATAGCAAGCTCAATGGAGAGTGGTGGATGGTGGGAATCAGGTTTGCCAAAGAAAGACAGTGCCACCGATGCGGACAGAGAAGAAGGTAACAAGTTGTAAAGAACAAGATCAAGCAATTTATTATTGGCATTAGGAAAAATGTTGTATTGGGTGAAAGAACAGAGGCAAATAAAAGAAGAAAGAGCAAAAGACATGCTACCGCTAGAAACTATGGAAACATACAAATCATTCCAAACAATAGAGGGCAAATTGAAGTCACCACAGACCAATATAGGGGTAAAAGGGAAACGAACATTGATGTAGCACGAAAATTCCACAAAGAATCGTTCGTAAACAATAGCAGGACTGTGACAAGGGATATACACAGATGAAACGAGGAAGAAAATAGAGTCAGATAGAGAGACTAGCACAATTATACACCCAAGAGGTGAAGATGGAGTGAAATCTTCACAGCATTTGCTGGTAAGGGAAACATGTATACCCACTAGAACATCTCCACCGTCAGGCTTGCCAGTAGCATCACGGTCTCTATCTCTGCGGAAGATTAAATGGTTTGAGAGTAGCTCACTATTACTGATGTCATCTGTCAGCCATATTTCCGTTAGACAGATGATGTCATACGGAAAAAGGATGGAAGAAATACGAAGTTCAGTAGTCTTGGTCCTCAAGCCACGAACATTTTGGCAAAAGCAAGTTAAAAATGAATTACAAGGCCTAAGAGATGTTTCTTCTAGAGCGAAAGGACACCAGGTGGCCAAAATTCCTTATCAAGCAATATGCTTAGGTTAGCCGGAACAGTAATTTTAAAAGACTCAATTGATCTGTTTGTCTTTCCATCAGACGTAAGCTTGGTGCACTGGAGCAACTCAGGAGTAAATCTGTGAGGGTCCCCGGCTGGCAAATGTAGATCCTGGTGAGCCCACATTTCTTATCATCAATTCGGTATCAGCATTACCTTGTTTTAGGGTGCATAAATGTTTAAATTGTCCATTGACTCCGGGCTTAAATATGTGTGGGAAAGATTTAGTCAGCGGTAGTGAGTTGGTTGAATAAACGCCATCTATTTCGCCCAAATTGCTTAGGGATAAACTCGAAAATTCCGTTTCATCTTCTGCTGGATTACTTCGTACACTTAAATACTTGCATTGTTGCTTTCTGTTTCGCATTTTTCACGCAGTTTTTTTCTCATTAATATGTGTATGTGATCCTTGCGCATATTTCATATACAAACCAACAACCTCCTCAACCAACCGTTTGTGAAATGCACTGCTATGAGTTAACAGGAGATCGTTGTGTAATGTTATCGCTTTTTTTGAATCCGGTGTATCATAGCATTGCGTGGAAAATTCTTCATCATTGTACATGATCTTATTAAAATTCTCTAATTGAGATTTTTAGTCCAGATCATTTGCTTCAAGATTAGGATGGTCTGGATTCTCCATAAATATTTTGTGTAGTAATTTAAATTTGTCGCACCAAGCCTTTATTTTGTGTAGATTAAAATGACTTTTGTCATTGAATTTCGACATGCTATCATCAAATCCGCTTTGATAGGCTTCTTGTATGTGGTCCTTCAATAAATCAAGAAAACTTTTTTTACTTGAATTTTTCACTACATCAGCGAAGAACGTGGACTTTCCTTACAGTTTTCAATGATTTGAAAAGCAACAAATAAAACACATCAAAAACTGTGCTTGCTTCAATTAGCCCTATTATGTGACAGATCTGTATAGCAAATAAAAGAACTCTGACGAATTGTGCTCTGACATAACTATTGAAGATCATAAATTAATTTAAATCATCTCGCTTGACGATGTTCCTAAATAATTTTTCCCTGCAGTGGTCATAGGTTGTTTCGAAATAGAGAAATATCATAGATTCTGATCTTTTGAAGTAAAATATAATGCGTTCCTGGTTCGAATTGCCGAGGCCTCGGAAATTGCATTCTTTGCTGGCATTTACAAATTTTGGCCATTCAGACATCCACGCGTCCTTGACAAGTGTCCATTATATCGGGAGAAGTGAAAACGGGTGACTGACCCAAACCTGAATAATGAGTTTTATTGCAGGATCGCATTCCACTAGAACTCCTCAGTTTTGGTTCGCCATCATTTTTATTTGACTTTGAACTCAAACCTAATCGTTCAGGTTCTACTCTTAATCTATTCCCTTACTTTATTAAACAATTTTATTCGAGTGTCTTTTTTGTTTAATGTATTCATTTGGTTTTTTATTTTTTACTTTAACATTTATAACCTTGGCTCAGGCGGCATATTAACGACCGCACACGAGAGTGCAAAGGGTTTTCGTGACAGCATATTGGCGGTAAATTTCTTCAACTAATCGCAGTGGTGGCGTCACAACGTTATTATTAGGGATAGTGCCAGTATCCTTGGCAGTGGCAGCTCCGTAGGAGGACCGCCAGCTACCTTGGCTACTCGTAAATTGCTTCAGTTTTGGTACCAGCTAATTGCTGGAATAGCCGAAGCTGCTCATAATCAGTGTTTCTTACAAAAATGGATGAAATAAGCCTGCTCAATGAACCAATTTTTTAGGATTTTGTAAAATACTTTTACAAAACCCTACTAGTTTCGCGACCAGTCTGTCCGTCCGTCCGTCCGTGTGTCACAGCAGTTTTTCTCGGAAACCACTTAAGCTAGAAACATCAAATTTTGTGTGTAGGTGTAAAGTGGTGATCTCTTCAAAGTTCAACTACAAAAAAATTTTATAAGGTATTTAAGGAGGGTCTCCTCATATAGGAGAGTGACCCCCCGAAAAAAAAAATTTCATTGAAGGTAGCCGATATTGGTATCAAATGAAAAGTCTTGATAAGAACTTTTCAAAACAGATCTAAATTTGGCAAAATTCGCTTCGAGGGGCGCACAGGGAGGGGAAATAAACGAAAAATTTGTGTCCCCCCCCCCCCCTCGCGATTGGACACCTGTGATTCGAAAAATCTGAAAAAAATCAGGAATGTAGGGCTTGGTGAGTACAACAAAAACAAATACGTTAGAAGTCACAATTCACTCAACTTTGTTAGTAATAGTATGATTTATTGATTTTACGTTTTCTTGAATAAAATCTTAACGGTACCTTTAAAATCAATAAAATTTAGCAACTATTTATAAGATTGATCCATCCTGAAAGTTTCATAAAGATCGCATAGTATTTACTGAAGTTATAGCGATTTGAATTTTCCTGTATTACTATGGAGCAATATGCTCTGTATTACCATGGAAACATATGGCTATGGAACCATATGCGCTTTTTACCGACTTAGATACTACAGCTTTGCTAGACTTTGCATGAAAATTTCAGAAGTGGAAGGTATCATGAAGATGAGTACATACAATTGAAACAAGTCGAAGAGGCAGGAGAGAGCTCCTAGCAAAAGGGCTTTGTAACCATTCTAGGATTTGAAAAATAGGCCATGAATCGATGATTACAGTACAGAGGAGTGGCCCCTGAAAAAACATTTCATGAAAGGTAGCCGATATGAGTATCAAAAGAAAGTTCTCTATGAGAGCTTTTCAAAAACCCTTAAAAAAAAATTCATCAAACGTAGCCGATATGAGTATGAAATAAAAGTTTTCATGGGAGCTTTTCAAAACAGTTATTAAACTGTCAGTTTTTGCTTCAGTAGGGGCACAGGGCGGAAAGACATGAAAAATTTGTATCCTCCGTCGCGGATGGACATCTGAAATAATTATCAAGGGAGATATTTATGAGTATAACAATACCAAAAACCTCAGAAGACGAAATTCGTTCAACTTTGTTAATGATAGTATGATCTTCGTATTTCATATTTTCTCCAATAAAATCGTCTTTGACATGTTTCTTGATTTGATTCGATCTGGTGACTGCATTTTGTAAATTGAATAGAAAACCCTTCTGACATGAGCGTAGGTCTATTTACCCAACTTGTTTTTAATTGAGTGAAAGACTACCTCAAAGTACTATATTTTTATTTTACTCATAAAAAATTTCTGGTGACCAACTGCGAGGTGGTTGGGAAAGATAATTATTTTGCCTACATTTCACCTTGACTTTCACGTCTTGTTGAAAATACTGCTTTTCTGAAAAGCTCTCTTCACATTCCATATGACCATCTGTATTGAAAAGAATTTTTAAAGGCCATTTTCCTTCAGGAACCTTTGTAAAATCTTTATAATCCAAATTTTTTACAGGTAATCACCTCAAATCTACCAATCAGTTTTCGTGTAGGATAGGCAGGTCGTCAGTACAAAAAAAAATAATAAAAAGTTAAGCTTTCAAGGTTCCTTGGTGGATTTTTCTACCTGTACAAAGCTCCATTCATTGCTTTTGGGTGGACAATTCCTATGTTTCAAAGAAACATTATAAACTAGGTCCCATTTTATCTTATGTAAAAAAATCAATCTGAATGCTTGATAAACTACTCTCAATTCGAAAAACAAGAAACTTTCATACTTCAGGCAAATAATATTTAGTTAATAAATTCTATCATCAAATTTAAGAACAAATATTCAAGATAACTTAAGACACTCATAACGTCTTTTACTTTACCTGAAAAACTCGTCCTGCTTGCTGCGATAGAGTAAGTTTCATTCAACAGAAAGCCTTTTATTTCGTCGAAATTGGCAAGAATGTTGAATAGCAAAGTAAATTGGCCAGTTACAAACAAACCATAGCTTTGATTATATTTTACTTCTCTCCCCCTTACAACGTACAAAAGGATACTTCCTCGCATTCCTCTGGCGTGGGAGCTTACGTCCACAATAAAGTTACCAGTGAAAGTAATTTGTTCTTCTATAAATTTAAATTTGCCAACATACAAATGTTTGTGGAGATATCTTGTTATTTTTCTCCAACTTAATCCTGCAATGTGAAGAATTTGGGTCTTCCCGAAACTTTTATCGCCTTTCCTAACCCATTTTTTCTCTCCTTTGCAGAATGACGCGATGTCTTCCTGAAGTCTTAAGGTCGAGTCAAAACTGTACACAAGTTGTTTCAGGGGTTTTGTCTTATAGTCGGAACTTGAATATGCACCGAGCACGTCTTGGCTGCTTCCTTTTGACTCCAAGTTTGTTCAAAATGTTCTGAATGTCTTTTAAAGGACCAAGACCCTTGTCCACGTACTCGGGAAAGTGCCCGAGCATCCTAACGTTTCTCTACCACTCGTAGTGTCTCTGGCCACCGAAAAGCTGTAAGGATATATCTTTAATAATAAATTGCAATCACGTAGCGTAAATGTCTTTACCCTTTACACTCTGCTGCCGTTCGCTACTGGTTGTCTGCTCCGCTCTCAGGTTCCGTGGACGAGTATGTACATTTTTGTACACGTCCTCGAACCTCGAACTCTTTTGCAACAGTACACCACAACGGCGACGCTGACAACGACAACGACGAAAGGTTGTGAACTTTTTCTCATGTTCGTCCTTTAGGTCACAAATTATATTTTGTGTTGCAAACTGAGCGGAGATGGAGCAGTAACAGTAGACGCGATGGCCCAGTGGGAAATCAGGTGGAGTTTTGAAGGTCCCTGTCAGTACCTTCGTGCTTGGCTGGCTTGGAAGTATGGGGATCCGGTAGCGGACCTGCGGTACCGACTCTTTTCTGAAGAAATCTAATGACAAGAACTTATTTGTTTTGCGGAGGTGTGACATGCCAGTTTGGAGTTAAGCAATGAAGGTTTTTTCAGACTTCACTACGTGACAGAATGACCACAACAAAACCAGTGCATGATGAATTATTATTCAATTCGTGAAAATGTGATATGTGCACAGAACGCTCCGCGCTCAAACCGGCCAGTTGGCCCACATATGTCCTTGTACATACCACCTTGCAGCTACTGCAAACATATCCGTGCTTCCCAGCTGGATGGGGACGCGAAAGGACGAAACTGGAGCACTAGAGAAAATCAACTTTCATGGATGCTGTTACATTTATGGTTTGTGATTGTAGCCATGGTTGGACTAATGAGAGAAATAATAGAAGCCTACGCCTCCTGAATATTAAGCAAATGGCATAGCGGCGTACCCATATTTAGTAATTTGGAAAATACGCGAAGGATTTCATTTTATAGCAACAAGTACACATAAATGCAGGTACAATGGCGAACAGAGTCAAGTTATGTTTTATAAATGAGTAATTTGAGTGCACAAGAGCGAAAAGTTTTGGAAGTGGAACCCATAAAGTGAGCAATCGATATCAACTCACTGGAATACGGAACAAGCTCGTAATTAATGCGTAGCGATACAACACGTTATAAATGCATTTAGATTATGTTTGTTTGATTGTGCAAAGTTTGAGTTTCTGGAGCGAACGTCGGAAGAATTAATTATTGCAGCTATGGAATGGAAATTATCTGGACGGTACTATAAGAGCTTTATTTCAGAGAAATGGACAATTGGTCATGAGCCAAATGGAGTCAGATTTCTTATGAATGCAACGCAAATTAGTCCAAAGTTGCTCCAGGATAATGAATGATGTATTTATAAATGACATCAACATTTTCAAACAATAATCTATTTTTCTTGACAATTTTCAGCGAAATTTCACATTAATCTACTGAAAAACAAGTAACCATATATTATATTTTACTTTAGCGCGAATTTTTTTGAAAACAATTTCCATACTCTGGAGAGAGTATTATTTATATGCATAATCTCAAAAGATATTTTTACCATTTATTTATTTATTAATTTAATCCCTTTTCACAAGCAAACGCCTCAAAACAGAAGAAAATGGAACAAAGTAAAAAAAAACAGAGAGATGCAATGAAGCGGCAATACCATTTTCAAGAAGTTTAAATCAGAAAAACATAAGAAAGAATTTTGAAGACGGAAGTATTTTTGGGTTGAGTCAGTGTAGTGCATGTCCTCTTTCTTTTCGGTGCCTATTCAAGATTACCAAAAAAATGTTAAGTTTATGGGAGGGGACTGTGTATTTTTTTTTCTTAATTACTTGATGTTAGGAGCATATTACACATCCACCAGTCCATCGTCTAGCTTCTAAATTTTCACGCTTGAAACTAATTTTACAGTAAATACGGGATGTGTACAAAAAGTAATGTGACTTTTCAAATTTCGCGGCCAACGTACATTCGATTTATATTGGTACACTCGTCATAAACATATATTTACAGTTTCAGCGATTTAATATGTTTAGTTTGTTTATGAGAGGCAAAACGGTTAGAAGTGTTTTGCGTGCTCGACGAGTTTTTGCTATCGAAAAAAGTGAATCAAAAATCAACAATTTTTTGGCCAAAAACAACAGCACAATCATGCCTCAGCCACCATCTTCACCGCATTTGGCCCCATGGGACTTTTTCTTGTTCCCAAAACTGAAGCGACCTATGAAAGGATGGAGATTTGCAACGATTGAGGAGATAAAGATTTGTAGTGAATTATGTGTGGATAAACTGTCCGTGAAGGCCTGCAGCGATGGTCTGCTGCCTCGACAAAAGAGGATGTTGAGATCCGCCGGGATTAGCCTTGCCTGGGGACACGTAAATGCGCTGGTTCTTTCCCGTTACCACAAGGATCCACTACAAAAGAATTTTGCATTCAGGAATTAAACATGGTAACATACCGATTAACTGGTGTCGAGGTCAAGGTAACCTACTAAGGGCTAGGAAATTGCTGGTTCAGAGAACGAATTGGGCCCTGAGGAAACGGGCGGACTTACAGAGACTTCGTCATTATCGACGATACTTATGGCCAACAAATAAGAGTGGTGCATCTAGATGCAAGCAGTGCCCCCTCGCACCCTCCCAGCCGGATCAAGATCCAAATGTAGACGTGGCCATGTATTTCCCATTTGAGCGAAAAACTCATACAAACGTACTTTGCATGCATCTTTCCATCAAATGAGGAATACAAACGTAGCCAATTTATATTACAGCCTTGCGATGGAATCACATAACTCTATACCATAATAGGGCACGCGAGCGGAAGACCACTCTACCCGGCAAGAGCCCCTTTGACGCATCAAAACGGAGGAGCTCGCCCGACGGTTAGCTCAGTATAGTGAAGGGGCTAGCCATCGTTGCGGGTCCCATACCCGGTCAGAGTTGATGAAAGGAAAGACCAAGTTTATCTTTTAACAATTCATTTTGACATTTTTATTCATTTTCATTTTCTTTTACACCGACTATTTCAGCTACACGTTATAAATGTTTCAAAAGAAGTTTTGTTTCAAGAGAAAAATTTAAAAAGATATGAATAAGAATCGGTTCTGAGTGATTACGAGAAAAAACTTATTGCTGAAAAGCTTGAATGCTAAATCGGTGATGTTTTCATTGATTTTGTCGCTACCTATTCCATTTAAGGCCTCAGTCTGCGACATTAGCATGACAAAAGTGAGTAACAAAAAAAAATTTCTGGGTCATGCACATAAATATCTGAGGAGTAAACATCCTCACAAAAATAGAATTTATCAAAAAACGATGCAATTCGATAAATTTTGAATCATGTACAATTTGTATCGTTTCAAAAAACAAAGGTCATCAAAAACAATATACATAAATAAACATAATTTTTCATAAATAGAAGAAATCAAAAGGGTACTCACCCCGCATCCTTACGAGCGCCTGTAGATGATGTGGATGATGTAATGTTGCTGTAAATCTGAAGTGAAGTACGTTAAGAGTGTTTGAACAAAATGAATTTAAATGATGAGGAAAATTCTGACTTACACTTTCTTTAAAGGATTAATAACTTGAAAGGCAAGGCACTATCTTCCGTAACTTGTGGCCAAAGTTTTAGATAAAAACAAATACTTCTTTGCACCAATAAAAAATCTATTTCTTTTGATTCGCTTGAATTGCGAGTTTCAATCCCGAAGCATTTCCTTCTTAATTCGCAGAAGTGGGAACATGATTGTTTTACGTTTCCAGTTTGTAGCGGCCACGTGTGCATTCCTCCCATAATATTCGAAAAAATCAATTAAATCACACAACGCGTCACATGGTTATTCTTCTTACTTCGCGGCTTCCCCGAATCATTTAATGCAATTGAAAAGTATTCAAAATGATGAGAATTCTTCACAATCGAAATCTTTTTCAACGTCGTTAGATTTGATCGGATTATATACATGCGATATCGAATCAATAAATTGTTGCTCGCAATCCTTACTTACAATGCAAAAATCTTTTTCCGGTTTCTTTTTATCTTTTTGAACAGCTGACTGAAGTTTTTTTTCCTTCCTTTTTAATCGTGCTTAATCAAAATTGGATTCAGGTAAACTAAACATATGTTCAAAGGTAAAACAAAGCAATAACAAAATGGAAGTCTATTTTTCTTCAAGCATCTCTGCAGTGATGGAATGCAACGCTTTTCCAAGAACTTTATTTCTAGAAGAAACCGCGGGCTGTAATCAAGCGCACCAAATCCATTCTAACTCCAAACATTCTTATAACCATCTTGTGCCTGTTCTACTTATGGAAATAGTCAATTCTAAAAGATATCAATGCTTCCTATATATAACCTAGCAATTAAAACGTTATAAATTCCATGTTGGACCGCTGGACAAAAATAATTAGCGCGCGAAAATAATTTGCAGCCGTTAATTTCTCTTCAGATTTAACTATTCTCATTGTAAACAAACAGACGCAACTATATACATAGGAAGAAGCAAATTCTCGCCACCACATATAATTTATGAGCACATCATTCAGAACGAAATGAATTTTTGCCGACGGAAATTTTGGGGCCCCTTAAAATTGGGAATTTCATTCCTTATCCTTTAGCACGGTCACTTTCCCGGTAAATCACTTCTTAGAACAACTGCCAGAGTGCATATTGTTACTTCCAAAAGAGAATCTTCATATCCTAACAAAAGGCGTACAATAATCCTTGACTTTTTTGTTATTTAGAAACCACCAACTTAGAGCGTATTTAACTTCACTCGCATCTGTTTCACCCTTGATGAACAGAACAAAATCTTATTTATAGCAAAGCTTCACCGTCCCAGAGCTGAATACCGATTTCAAGTAATTTTCACTACTTTTCTTTCGGAAAATAACTGGGAAGCTTACTCATTCACCATTCAACATAAATCAAATGCTTGTTCTTAAACAAAGATGTGGGAATCTAATGAATTTCATATTAAACTGCGATACATTAAACTTTTCCAATTGTTTGAATTTCACATTTTTGTTCCAATTCAACATAATAAAAACAAGAAATAAAATCAGAGCGTTAAAACCGCCGCGCGATATAACCGTAAAACACCTCCCAGCTCAACACCTTGTTAAATTCGCGGTACATCCGGTGGGGCGATTGCAGCAGACTCCTCGATCAGTCCAAATTTTTCTTCATTCTCCCCATGTCGCAACGGTACATCGAATCCAGCTGCTCACTCAGTCCAGTTAGATTGCATTCGGCAATGCAGTAGACAGATGGGATGCACTAAATCAGTGTTCACATGTCCGAAATTTTTATTTGCAGATTTGAATTTTTTTTAAATTAACAGAAGTAAAGAAAAATGAAAAAGATTTTAAATAATAACAAAAGGTTAAATATCATTAAGAATATAATTGAAAGGAAACATTTAAATTTAATATAAAGAAAAATTATATAAAATTTACATTTAACATCAATGATAAAAAAAAATATTTTATAATTTATTACATTGAATGGAAGTAATGAATTTGTTTCCAAATCTACAATTAAAGTTTCGGATAAGTGTTAGGGAGGCTTTCGAGCCGTTTGCTGGAAGAGCTCAAGGCTTTACCGAAAAGTGCTTGTGAGAAATGCTTGATTACTTTGAAGGGGACAACATAAATATTGACAAATAAATAAATATTTTTTCCTAAAAATATAAAGTCACCTTACTTTTTGAACACATCTCGTATATACACACAACAGGAGCTGCGAATTATAGCCACAGAAATTATTGATAGAGGTAGTAGTATCCACACAAATATTTCTAACTTGATTCAATGTCGAGATAATATACTATCCAAAGTAGAAATTATACCCTACTTAAGTATGCCTAAATAGGAGTTAGGACCTAATCCGGGTTCCGCATTAGGCCTTAATGCTGAACGTAACGTATTACTCCATTTTTACAATTTGACAAAAAAAGCACCAATTTAGGCAGTGATGGGGCTTTCTTAAAGAATTCCTAATTTAGGCTTTGGTTTGGCTTGCCGAAGCAGTTTCCAATTTAGGCAGTGATGCGCCTCGCCTAAACACTTCCTAACTTAGGTGGTGAGGGAGTTTGTCTGTACAGCTCCCAAACATAAACAACTTTCTTGCCAAAATCAACACATAAGATATAAATTTGTTCATACTACTTAGATACCATTCTTTTTAGCAAACACTAGTTTTCACATTTTTCAAGAAAATCTGCATTAGCAATAAGCCTATATATAACCTCAACAACATAGCTCTGGTAAAAATTATATTCAGATAAATATTTTGAATCAATTTAGGCATGCCGTATTAGGGCCCCATAAGTCCCATATTAGACACGCCTAACTTGGGAAAAGTGATCAACTCTTCATCAAATCCGAGCTAAAAAATATTTAAAGCTATGCATTCTCATTTTCTACGTATAATTGTAATTTACAATCCAGAAAATTTTATTTTGTTTCAATTTAACGAACAAGAAATTTTCTGTTTAAGAGCTGTTTAGGCAAATCCCATCACTGCGTAAATTAGGAACTGTTTAGAAATGTCCCATCACCGCCCAAATTAGGAATTGTTTAGGCAGGCCCATGGGCATGGCCAGGAGGGAGACAGGAGGGGACCACTGCCCCCCTAAATGTTCATGAATCAAAAAAATTTAACGCTCGAGTAAAAACAGGCTTTATAATATAAAATCAGGTTTCCTTGTGTTTGTCTCCAGGGTTACTACCGAACTGCGCAACGGAAGTAAACCCATTGAAATTTTTTCAACAAAGACCTAAAAATGACCCTTAATTTTTGTTTCCCGTCCCAAACAGTTTTTTTTAGATAAATTAATCGGCTAAGTGTTTAATTCATCACGCATGTGTGGTGAAGGTGGTTTTGGTGGTGTGGTTTTTAGTAAATGATCGTGAACTTTTAGAGTTCAGGAAACTTCGCTATCATTTAGTTATAATTACCCATGATTTGTCATACTGATGGGATTTTTACCTGAGTTACGTAGTCCGAGTGTTCGACTACCACCAAGCGTGTCATAGTCAGGATTTTTACTATCGCTAGTTCGGAAAAAATAGTGCTGCAGCATTTGGCAGTGACCCGACTGCAGAGGTGAGCTAGTATTGAAGGGACCGCTGTAGTGAACGTGTAGTTTTATTCATTGACTTCTCCAAGTAGAAAGGTGGTTTTATCGTCCGGTCTGAGCATATGGCTGCTTACAAAGAATAGATATCAGAAACTATTTCAGCTGTAAGTACTCTTAAGTAATATAGATAAATTCAGTATCATCGATATATTCATTCAATTATGCATTTTCATTCAAAATGAATAATACCAAGATTATTTCTTCAACATATAATAATTTTTTTCGGAAAAGTCATACTAAATAAATGTGATAAAAGAATGTTTTGAAAAATAAGAGGAAAGAAGCTTTGAGGCAGAAAATGTGAAGATGGATATGTGTATATTATACTGCAGACTGCTTGACAGTTTTTGTAACTTTTTTAAAGCTTCAAACGCAAAAAAAGAAAAGCATGTGATCGTCGTAGCAGTAACGAAGATGAGCCTGCAGGTACAATGAAAGATGAAGCCGTCTCGAATGTTATTAAATCATGCACTCGCCCAATGGCTGCAATAGTACAGATTTTATCTTGCGAACAATCAATAAGTGCAGAAATATTTCAAAACGATCTTGGCACATGGGTAGAATTATCGGATGTAATGAAGAGTTTCCAAAAGATAAATATTCTCAAAAACTGTTGGACGCCACCGAAAAGCTACGATTTCAGCAAAGATACTGAGGATTTGCAAAGGAAATTTCAGCATACCTGGCTAAAAATATATGCACCTTGGCTTGCATACTCAAAAAAGTTGAAAGGAGCACTGTGCTTATATTGCGTACTATTCCCACCGAAAAATGTACAAGGTGTCCTGGGATCACTGATAGTGAATCCTTTCACTCGCTATAAAAACATACACGACTACTTCAGAAGCCATGTTTCTGCAAATTGGCACAAAGAAGCCATAAATTTGGCCAAATTTTTTATGGAGCGAGCCCCTGTAGATGTGGTTATGGTATCTGGTTACTAAAAAGTGATTGAAGAAAATCGAAAGAAACACTCGTAAAATTATGGCTTCTGACGACCGTTTGTTAAACTACTGTCTTTGGCGAATGTTCGTAAAATTATCATTTTTATCGAACGTTTGTGAAATTATTGTTTTTGACAAATGTTGGTAAGACTATCGTTATTGAAGAATGTTCGTAAAATGTTGCTCTTACCAAGAAACTTTAGTGTCGTTACATTTTTCACAACAAAGATTTTTCTGCTCAGGAATTATTTAGAAAAACTACACTAAACCTTGATGCAAAAACCCCAATTAGTGCCTAAAGCCGTTGTTTTTAAGAATTGATGGGGTAATGCATTACGTTCGGTATTAGGGCCTAATGGAGTTTTCTTAAATAAATCCTAAACAGAACAAGTTAAGGCATGCCCGATTAGGCATTTCTTACTTAGGCGTGCCCCATTCGGCCCGCATTTGGCATCCCTAAACTGACAAAATTGATCGATACCCAACGTTTTAAAAGGTGATCACGTCAAGTATCCAAAATATCACACGTAGTAAACACAATATCGCGAATGTGGACAAATAGGCCAATTCATATGCTCCAGCTTACTGCTGTCCTAAAACATGTGTTGATGCCGAGCAATAGTTACATTAGTTTAATCAATTTTTTCATTCAATGTAAATTTTTAAATTTTTTAATTTGTAAATTTTATCTTTTTTGATGGCGTCTCACTTTTAGAGACCACTGTAAGATTCATTAGCCTGCGCGGATTTGCTGACGCTTGTGGATGCAATGAGCAAACAACATAGTTCATGTGCCAGCGCATATTTGCTTATCGCATTCGCTGGCGTGAGCAGATTTGCGTATTACATGCATGCGAGATGGTTTCATATCCATATGGAGATGCACACGATAGGTGGAAGTTCAGTTACGAAAACGATCTAATTTCTCCGATTTAAAATGAAATGCGCGTTTCACCTTCTGAATTTCAAATTACACCAACACAACACACTGATTATTTGCTTCGCCTTTCTTCGTTACAAAAACGTCTTGGGTTTGCTGAGATTCTCTGTATTATTTTTCAAATCGGAAGTGGGATGCACATTGAATTTAATTAGAAAATTTTCCTTCCCCTGCGAACTTCACTATGATCACTGTCTTAAAGACGCTCCACCGAACGGCCGACGTCTTTTTATTAAACGCGACTCTCGGTGGGCAAACATCGATCGACATTAGACATTGTAGTTGTTTTTGCTAGTGTTGTTATTGTTTATGTCGCTGCTGCTAGTTTTATTTTCAGCACCCGTCGTTTCAATTTTAAATAATTGTTCTTGCCTGGCACTCCTCGCTGCTTCGCTTTTAGGGTTTTGTACTAAAATATAAAACCGTATTGCAATCACGACCTGTGTCCGTCTGTCCATCCGTCTGTGTGTCACAGCACTTTTTCTCCGAAACTATAGAGACTACAGCCATGAACTTTGTAGAATCGTCAGAAGTGATGACCTCTTGAAATTTCAAGGAAGTGAAAATTTTTCAAAGGCGTTTAAGGGGGGTCTCCCCATATGGGTAGGTAAAATTTTCACCAATGGTAGTCGAATAGGGTGTCATTGGAAAGGTCTCAATGAGATCTTTTCAAAAAAGGTCTTAAAACTGCCTGATGAGTACCGAGAGGGGCAGAGGAAGGGGAAATGTACGATATTTTCGCGTACTCCCCCCCCCCCTCGCGATTGGACACCTTCCATCCAAAAAATCTTGAATGTAGGCCTTGATGAGTACAACAACAACAAATACATGAGAAGTCGAAATACACTCAACTTTATTAGTAATAGTATGATTTATCGATTCTGTGTTTTCTTGAATAAAATCTAAACGGTCCCTTTAAATTTAGCAACTTTTTATAAGATTGATCTTTTCTGAAAGTTTCATAAAGATTGAATAGTATTTAACGAAGTTATAGCGATTTGAATTTTCCTGTATTACTATGGAGCAATATGCCCTGTATTACTATGGAACATATGCTTTTTACCGACTTAGATACTACAGCTTTGCTAAGATTTGCATGAAAATTTCAGGAGTGATAGGTATCATGAAGATGAGTACATACAACTGAAACAAGTTGAAGAGGCAGGAGAGAGCTCCTAGCAAAAGGGCTTTGTAACCATTCTAGGATTCGGAAAAATAGGCCAAGAATCGATAATTACAGTACAGAGGAGTGGCCCCTGAAAAAAAATTTCATGAAAGGTAGCCGATATGAGTATCAAATGAAAGTTCTCTATGAGAGCTTTTCAAAACAGTTCTTAAACTGACAGTTTTTGCTTCAGTGGGGGCGCAGGGGGGGGGGGGGAATACATGAAAAATGTGTTACCTCCCACGCGAATGGACACGCGTGATCTAAAAAATCTGAAAAAAATTATCAAAGGAGATATTTATGGGTTTAACTATAACAAATAACTCAGGAGTCAAAATTCGTTCAACTTTGTTAATAATAGTAAGATCCTCGAATTTCACATTTTCTCCAATAAAATCATCCTTGACATGTTTCTTGATTTTATTCGTTGCTGGTTACTGCATTTTGTAAGTTGAGTACAAAACCCTTCTGACATGAGCATAGGTCTGTCTACCCAACTTGTTTTTTAAATCGGTACAGTCCTTATAGAGTAATTCGTTGTGCAACTTTATTGCAAAAGTTCCAGATCACTATACCAGTCTATATTGAGTCAATGCTACGTGATCTACTTCCAAAGTTCAAGCAGCAACACTTTTTCCAGCAACGTCGCTTTCAAAAGTCCTTTTTGTTTATCTGTTTCCATTCGAGACTGGTCTTTATGACCCACGGAAATAACTTCATGGACAACTTACTCAACTTGATTTTATTAACTTCACCTCTTAAGCTCTCCACACTCTGTCCTGGATTGGAGCGTTACCAAAAAAACCCCCGCATGTCATGATACATGATAAGTTCCGAACAAGACATGTAACTCAGAGCAGACCAGAAGATATTAAAAAAAATTACAAAAACCCAAACGAACATCAACACAATGATCCCGAAATGTACTTTTTAATGTGCAAGATCCTAAGATAGAACACAAAAACAATGCAACCTCGAACTGAACTCGCGTCTTACTGGTTCTAAGGAAAATTTTCTGCAAGCCAAATCTCACCTCAACAAATGACCATCCATCTTTCAATGTGGATTTTCTCGATGAGCGGAATGAGTTCGGTACACGACTTCCATGTATACACGCTTGTTTGCAGTTACATAGATCGAAATCTTTCTACACAAGGCCTCAACAGTCAGCTACAACAATTTCACTTCAGAACCGCGCGATGTGAGGATGAGTCTTCACGCTAAACGATTCGGATGCAAGATCCTTCGGCCACTGTCTTCAGTTGGTTCAGTGTCACGTACTTCTAAGTTCGGGTGTAGGCGGATATACAACCATATTTCTGTCTGCATAGAACATGCCCAAGAACTAACGTAAAGCAAAAATGGATGCGGCCCTGAACATTCTCTGGGACTTCTTCTGCGCTTGAGTCCATCAGACAACTCGAGCTTTTTTTTTCGTCCGCCTCTCAACTTCCTATCTACCTTCCAACTAAACTCAATTCTTCTTTTCCTTTTCTCTCAAAACACAAAACCCGTTTTACGACACCAATTCGACTTCTCTTGATTCGTCATGTCGGTCATCTCAAAAAACTACCATAAAAGCCAATCAATATTGGCTCGAGTCAAAGACATATGAATAAATGGACGAGCAACGAGAATCTGTGTACTCGCCCATGTGGGAAGCAAATTTACCACATAAATAAGTTATAAACAAAGCCATATAAACGAATGGACGAGCAACGAGAATCTGTGTACTCGTCCATGTGAGAAGCAAATTTGCCACATAAATAAGTTATAAATAACTTACGCTCTCGAAACTATATGATTCCCTCTGCTTCTCCTTCCCCTTTTTTCCAGTCAGGTTTTTCTTTTCTCTCTTCAGAAGAATCGCTTCCCCCACTGACACCCGCGCACACCAACGAAATTTCATTGAGTATAAACAACAAACAACTCTCACGGAAAACTCGAACGTCAAAGCAAAAGAAAATCGAAAAGAGCGCGAACCACGCGGGAAAACTCATGTGTCAAAGCGGATGGAAATTTCGTAAATTTTTAATTAAAACAGTGAATTAAAGTTCCGATTACGTACGCGCGATCTTTAAAATTAAAAACTTTTTAAATGCGAACGTGTTTCGCCATGAATAGAGTGCTAAATTAAAAGCATACCGCCTCAAACCTCAACTTCACACAACTTTAGCGCAGGTTGCCAATTGCTTCGGCTCTCACGACCGGTTGCGGATCCAGTACTCTCTATATCTGTGGTTATAAATAACTTACGCTCTCGAAACTATATGATTCCCTCTGCTTCTCCTTCCCCTTTGTTTCCATACAGGTTTTTCTTTACTCTCTCGCTTCCTCCACTGACACCCGCGCACACCGACAAAATTTCATTTCACGTGCACACGATCGCGCCTTTGTTATCATTCGTAAAACAGTTTGAGTACAACACAACAAACGACCCTCATAGAAAGCTCGAACGTCAAAGCAAAAGAAATTCGTAGAGGCGAGAAAATGGAGAGAAAACTCTTGTCTCAAAGTTTTTAATGAAATAAGAGAACAAAAGTGCCAATTTCGCACACGGGATCTTCAAAATTAAAAACTTTATAAACATGAACATGTTTCGAGGTGAATTAAGTGCAAAAACAAAAACATATCACTTCAAACCTCAACTTCACACAACTTTTGCAAAGGTTGCTAATTACTTCGGCTCTCGCGACCGGTTACGGATCCAGTACTCTCTATATCTATGGTTATGATCAAATGCTATCATGCTCTCTTTTAACATTTTACATAAAATGAGACATTCAGCCAGATGTGTTCTGCTAAATAGATTTCTTTATTGTAGGCTCAACTCAACGGCACCAAAAATGTCAATTTTCTTTGTGAAAATTTTGCTTCAGTAGAAGTTTGAAAATTCAATTTACGCAACAAGTGGCCTTTTCCGAACAATTAATGAAAAACTAACAAGACACAAAATCATCTCTAAGAACTAGTCGCCAACTTGAAACAAAAAGGTTATATAATTCTTCAAATACGAATGATTGGAAATAAGAAATATTTTCGAAAGACTGCTGAATAAATTAAACTTCAAAGCTGTTATTTTCCGCCAGGGCATTTACACAAAGTTGGTTTTGCTGCCACTCTCCTTGACTAAGTCTGAAAATATTTCCAAAGTTCAATTATAATTGACTTGTATATTTAATTCCACAAGTAATACCAAGTATTAAAAATGTCCTTGTTGTCATAACCTTAAGCAGGGAAATTGGAAAAGCATGATTATTCGGAAATACCACAAACACAAATCAACAAGTCAAAGCAAGTCAAGGTGAAATACGATAAATCATACAAAAGGTGCCCAAACCGGAGAAGCGGAAGGCATGTAAAAGGACTTTTATTTCGCTTTCCTCAAACACGAGGAGAGCTCAACTGTCATAGGGAAGACGAAACAAAGCTAATTGGCGAATGAGACAAAAAAGAAAAAGATATTGAGAAGCATTTAGACTTAATATGGATCACGACCTACATACGGTGTGAATGAATCGGGCAGGCATAAAAAGTGACATGGCGAAGGTAAATACGATTGAGCCAGTGGAGGTGTAATGAAAAGAATCTTTTTGATTTTTTGTAAGAAACATGGGAAAAGGAGAAACGATGGCAAGGAGTTCAGTTGCCTTGAATGAAAAGACATAAAGTAAAAGCGGTAATGATTATTACATTGAGAAACATAAAACCTGCTCTCTCATAGCCTTATTGACAAAAGCTGAAAACAGAAACTTTTATGAGGCAATAAAATAAATTAATGAAGGGAAACCGAACAATTTTGTGTATCCGGGATATTAAGGGATCCAAAACACCAAGAGATATTGCAAGCCGATTTTACATTATGACTTTGTAAAAATGTTTGGTGTGGTTATGATCTTGAGGGGATTATCGATCTGCTTGAAATTCTTTATCAGCAGCATGCAGACATTAATTGCGTTTGGTTGACGTCCTTCTGAGGAAATGTTCTAAAAATATACGTAGAACCGCCCAAACCATCTTTTCTTAGTGGAATTCAGTAGGAAAATGTTAACTAGATAATCATTTTCAAATAAGATGCAATCTTTCACATATAGTCATAAATAAAAGTATCATTATTTAGTGTGTTCTTTAGGCACATGAGTAATATTTCCATTATACTCGTAAACTTTCATAAGATACAAAGTAGATTTGAATAATCGTAATGTTACTATCGTACTCTATTTAATTTAATGTTCTATGGTTTATTTTGTTCCTCTACGAGCACATAAATTCTGGATCAATTCACTTCAGGAAAAAAATGAGGAAAAACCTAGAGCATATGAACCAAATTCATCTAGCAAAAATACCACAACTATCATCCCCATCAATTGATGGAGTCGTCACACGAAATAAAGAAAAGTCATTGCTCCACATTCGCTCGTCAAACTAAGAAGTCAAAAGTCGAAGGAACAATCCTGATGTGACCTACGTACTCGGTTTCATGCTCAAAGACCATACTTTTGCTGACATGATACTCGTATCTACCACGAATGAGAACCCAAATCGGAGTTCGAATAAGAAGCAAGCCGAGAAAATTGGGCTGTCCGGAATGAAAAAAATTCACTCCAGAAATGTAACGAGGAAAAACTACTTGGGAAAATTCTGAGGATAAAAAATTGTTACGTGATATGTTTGTCAACACGCTCGGTGACAAATTATTTTAAATTACGGCACCTTCTGATACCATCACTGTAGTTGAGTTGTGCCATGCCATATTTCTTGTTGCTTTCGTGTGTCATTTGGTGGACAGCAAAAAGAAGAGTAAAAAGCTGCTCGAGGATGACATGAAACTGGTAGTGCCAGGATAGGATGCTACACAAAAAAGAGGAAAACTGTTGAGAAACTTCCAAGGGTGGTTCTTGGCGTTTTATTAATTAATAAAAGACGGATCAAGAGTCGTGAGCCTTTTTTTGCGTTTCGGCTTTCCTAAGAATAATAATACTTTAAGGAGGATACTCTTAGCTTAGGTAGAATATCGATTATTTGGGGAATTCTTTTCAAGGATTATAGTAAAAAAAATTTCTTGAGTAAAGTTTCAGCTTAATGTGAATTATTGGCGAAACGATATAAAATGAGTTGTTTTTCAGAACATGATGACAATTGCATTCATAGTGAATAACTATTTTTCCAGAACATGCATACTCGTATATAATACTATGATTACCGTTATAATTGCAAAAATTGTATTTTACCTCAAAATTCTTTCCATATCTTGAAGCTTACCGTACAAACAAAATTACACTGTTTGGAGGAAGCATAGAGGGTACTTTTTTAGAGGTAGAGAACTTAAAAATGGCAACACTACTTCCGGTGACAGCCGATGGAAAGATTATCGGTTATTTTGAGGTTGGTTCTGCTCGGCAAATTTAGTAATTAGGGGATATCCGCCAATTTCGAAATGTTTGTTTTGTTTTGAGATACAACTACTTCTGACCTTTTCACAAAATTTGACATTTCAAACTGCTACAGTTTCTAAGAAAACTTGCCGTGATCCACGGACAGACAAAGAAACAAGATAGAAAAGGAGTAGGCCTTCTTTTCTTTCTTCGTAGTGCTACAGCCCCTCTCGGGCTTTCGCTTCCTGCAAATAGTTCCGTCAACTGTCTCGGTCAATTAACCGGGTCATCCAATTTTAAACCCAAGCAGAGATGAACTGTCTTCGTCGACAAGTCGGGGCAGCGCTTCGTTGGTTTCTCTACTGATCTCCGGCCTGGAGTTATCCTTGCAAATACCATTTTAGGTATCCCTTGTTCGTCCAGACGATTCATGTGTCCAGCCCATTGTAGTCACAGTCTTACAATCGTTGAGACATTCGATTCGTTAAAAATTTCATGCAGCTCATGGTTGTATCGAATTCGCCATTGGTCCCCGTCTAGCTTCTCTCCAATTTTTCGCCTCAGGAGCCGTCATTCAAAGGCGTTCAATATATTTGTGGATACCAACGTTTTAACACAATGTTTATTGACAGACAGATTGACAGAAGTAAACTGAGTGACAAATGACAGTTGTAGCATTAGTTTAAAGGAACATAATTTTGAATTCAAAATATCAACGTTTTACATTTTCAACAACAAACTAAATTCAAATTCAAAATCAGATCAGATCATTTCAAGGGCAGAACGTAGATCAGCAAATCTCAGAAGTGGCATTGGCTTCGTCAGGATATTAGCGAGTTGTTGATCACTTAAAACATGTTGAATATTCAATATTCCATCCTGCAATTCCTTTCGGATGAAATGGCACCTCACTTCAATGTGTTTGGTCCCCTTGTGGAACTCGTGGTTCTTCGCTAACTTGATTGCACTTTGATTGTCAACAAAAAGAATTGGAATGTTGTCTAAGGAAGAGACTCTTGCGAACAGTCGAGACAACCACACAGATTCCCTGGCAGCTTCACTAGCAGCGACATACTCAGCCTCAGTTGTGGATAGAGACACACAATCTTGACATCTGAGCCCAGGGTATCGGTCCTCCACTGTGCATGAAAACGATTCCACTAGCAGACCGTCGAGCATCCGATCGACCATCATAGTCTGCATCACTGAAGGCCTTCAAGACACTTCCTTTGGAACCAGCCTCGTACCTGATACCAACTGACGTAGACCCTTTGACGTATCTCAGGATTCTCTTTACCAGCAACCAGTGGACATCTTCCAGAACTTCCAGAAACTGCGACGCATAATTGACTGTAAACGTGATGTCAGGACGAGTAGCAACAGCTAAGCACATCGGATGTTTGAACTTCACGGTAAGGGGCAGATGTTCTCAAACCAGTTTGCTCTTCCAGCTGCACGTACTTGTCGATGGGCGTTGAAACAGCATTGGCTTTTGCCATGTTGAACTTCTGAAGAAAATTTTCCGCGTACATCTTCTGACTCAAACGGATTGAACCATCTTCTTCACGTTCAATGAGCATATTCAGGAAACAGCCAAGCGGCTCACGTGTGATCGCGAACTCCATCTCCAGCTTCCTCAAGAACTTTTGAATCACACTCTTCTGTGTTGCAGCAATCAGGCCATCATCAACATAAAGGACAATGATCAGTTTATCTTCACCAGAGATACAAAAGGAAAGACATGGATCAGCTTCACTCTGGACGAGACCAAACTTGATAAGACTCTCCTCGAACCGGGTGTTCCAGCACCTCGGAGATCGCTTCAGTCCGTAGAGACTTCTAATCAGCCTGCACACATGACCAGAATCATCTTCAAAACCTTCAGGTTGATCCATGTATATTTATTCATTCAAAACGCCGTTTAGGAATGCCGTCCTTACATCAAATTGGGCCAACTCCAGACTTTCCTTGGCAATAACACTTAGAATTGCCCTGATAGTATCAAATCGAGCTACCGGACTGAAAGTTTAATGATAATCAATACCTTCTTGTTGACTATAACCCTTCGCAACAAGCCTGGCTTTGTAGCGACAAGCCTTCCCTTCTGCATCTCGTTTGATACGATAGACCCAGCGATTAGCAATTGTCTTCCTTCCTGGAGGTAACATCGTTAAAACCCAGGTTGAATTTTCCTTCAGTGAAGACATTTCTTCTTTCATCGCAGCCTTCCAGTGTTCACGATTACCCGACTTCACGGCTTCTTTGTAGTCTCGATGTTCTTCTAACTCTGCAAGAAACATTTCACTCAATTTTGCAGGTTTCTGAAGTTTACTTCTATCTCAAAGACGTCGTTGAGTGGTATATTTTGCAGCCTTGGGAGTTTCTTCAATTTGCGGTTCAGCAGGAATGAATGGCAACGCAGGACCCGGGACCTCAGGCACGCGCGGAGCTTCAAGTGAGTTCAGGACTCTAGGAAAATTGCGGGGCTCGATAGGATCTTCAATTTTTTCAACAGGAAACAAAGTTAGAACCTTAGAGGAATGCTCTGAACCAAAAACTACCTCACGACTTCGGATCACCTGCTTTGTATCCTTCTTCCACACACCCGACAAAAACTGCTTCGTCACTTTTAGCATCCCACTTCTTCCGACGTTCTTTAGGCACCATCACCCAGCATGTAGTTCCAAAAATATGAAACCTGTTCAAATGAACACTCTTCTCAACGAACAACTCGTACAAAGTTTTGTCCTCTACAAAGCTTGGACCAGTTTGGTTGAGAATGTAAACCGCAGCGTTGACAGCTTCAGCCCACAGAAACTTCGGCATATGCTTGCCAACTAGCATGGTTAGTGCTAGCTCACCAATTGTCCGGTTTGATCGTTCAGCACAACCGTTCTGCTGAGGCGTATAAGAACTGAAACGAAACGAAATCTTGAATAGTCGCACGTGAAGCAGACAAAGTACCTGGCACCAGCAAGGTCATGAGGTCCGTCGTACCAGAATCGATAATCCAAGCTTTGTTCTTGCCTTCCGCACTGAACACGTCGCTAACGAACGCTAAAGAACCCTTACTTTCAGACGCCCCATCACTCTTCTTGTTCCTGTTTGGACAATCTCTTTCAAAATGACCAGTTCCGTGACAACCGTAGAACTTGAAAGCCGACTTCATCCCCTTTCTAGTTGGACTTGACATCATCTTTGGCCTGCTTACCAGCTGCACCTTGTTGACTTCCATTTTCACCTTGTTGACGTCCACTTGCACCTTGTTGCCTTCCACTTGCACCTTTGGACTAGGTTTTCAACTTGGTTGCCATCAGTGCCGTCAGATTGTTCTCCTTTTCTAGTCGAAGTTTTCGCCTGTGCTCATCAGATGTCAACACGTTGATTAGGTTATCGAGGGTCTGCTGATCATCCAAACTGGCCTACCAAGCTTGCCTGAAACTTTCAAAACTGTCAGAAAACGTTTCCAGCAAATTGACCATCAATGCAATATGACTTATCATTGGTATGGAACAAATCACTGATAACTCAAACCATCCTAATTCTTAGTGAACAAAAATGCATTATCACATTTTCGTTAACAACCTTTTCCTAAAATTACACATGCGTGTCATAAACCTTGACGCATTGTTTATTATGCTTCATGGTTTACGACATATTTCCCCCGCGCATGATAATCATGTTTTCTGGGAAGTACGTTTTCGTCTTTCCATATAATTAGGTAGTAATTAAGAACGTATTAGGATATACATGTGTATGCAGAAATGAGTCTAGTTTGTAAGATATAAAAGGAATGTTTAGCTGATAAGGTGCCAGTCGATATTTTGGAATAAAAGAGATAAGGACGAAACAAAGTTTCTTTAATTGGCGCAGTCGGGCCACGGTTCTAGTTTAAATAGTAAAAGTGAATATTTTACGAAAGTTGAATCATAACCGGGCAAAAGGATCTAGTTCCCTATCAATTTTCAATATTCATCGACACACAATGGATTACGGGAAATTGACATCGTTCATTTCTTCGGTACCGCTGTTTGACGGGAATCAATCAGATTTATATCCTTTCATCAGAGCCGTAGATGCGATCAAAAGTGACCTCAATGAAAGTGAATTCAAGGTGCAGCTTACGCAACAAATCTTGCTGAAGATCACTGGGAAAGCAAGAGAAGCTATGCTAACCTGCAACCCAAGCTCTTGGGACGAAATTAGGAAGACGCTAATAACACATTTCGACACAGCCGAAACCGAGTTGCAGCTACAGGAAAGATTGTGCAGTGCGACGTTTTTCACAGCAGTGCAGCTATACGATTATTTTTGTAAGGGTTTATACACAATAAGTCGAAAAATTTCAAATGATGATAGTTATGTAAGTAGTCAAAAAAGTGAAATTATTAAGAGCAGATATTTTATGGCAAAGAATATTTACATAAACAAATGTCCGGAACCGCTTAAAAGTGTTCTGTTGGCCAGAAATCCTGATAGTCTGGACAAAATAAGAGTTATTTTGCACGAAACAGGATATTTAAATTTTGGGAAGCCTAGTAAATTTGCGAAATTAAATTCACAAGTGTTGAATTCGGATCCGAGTAGTTCAAGGGCAGTTCCTCCCGTAAATCATACAATGAATCCGCAGTGGTTGAGTCAGCAGCCTCAACAAATAGTTAATAGTCCGTTCTATTTTGGTGTCACTCCTCAAGTTAATAGTCTATCTATGAATGAACATGTGGAAAATATTAGTCAGGATTTTTGTTTACATGCCTCTGAATGTCTACAATACTACCCATCATTAAATTAAGTATTTACGGACATGTACTACGATGTTTGATCGATACCGGGTCTTCAACGAGTACTATGTCTGCTGGAAAAGTGCCCATTTCTAGTAGAGAAAAGTTGCTAAAACCGGTGTATCTTCATTCACTTTACGAAAAAATTGCATGTACTGAGTCAGTTAGGACTTTTGCACCTGAAGAGTTTGGTGTAAAGGCTACGATCATCTGGAAAGTAGTCAATATCTCCTTTTCAAATTTCGATGCGATAATTGGAATGGATATTTTAACAGCTTTAGGTGCTGATATTTGCATCTCTCGTTCTGAACTTAGAATTAACGGCTACGTGATTCCATTTGGGGCTGACATTCCTACCCAAATTATTCACGAGTTCTCAAATGCTATTGAAAGCTTTGAAAAGCAAATGCAGCCAAATCTTGACCCCGATTCTTACTCTTCTTAGGAGAAAGAAGTTATAAGTAAAATCAGGAGTGAATTTAGAGATTTAGAGTATGACCCACACAGCAAATTGACATTCACGCATAAAATTAAACATGTCTTGAAATGAAAAACTGATGAACCAATTTATCAGCACAACTATAAATTGCCATACCATGCAAAAAACTTCATAAAAACGCAAATTCAGGAAGATTTGGCACAAGGAATCATTCAGCCATCTTCAAGTTCATACAATTCACCAATATTGGTGGTACCCAAAAAGGAAAACACGTACAGACTAGTCGTTGATTTCCGTAAAATCAATTTAGTAACTGTAGAAGACAGAAACCCTATCCCCCAAACTGATGACATTCTCGGAAAATTAGGTAATGCAAATTATTTCACCACAATAGATCTTGCAAAAGGGTTTCACCAGATTGAAGTTGAACCTAAAGATCGTCATAAAACAGCATTTTCCACCGATGAAGGGCACTTCCAATTTACTCGAATGCCATTTGGGTTAAAAAACGCTCCTGCAACTTTTCAAAGATTTATGAACACAATCTTACAGGAGCATGTTAACAAAATATGTATCGTTTATATGGACGATATTTTGGTTTTCAGCACTTCATTAGAAGAACACGAAGTCAGTCTGCGCAAGATTCTATCCACCTTACGTTCAGCTAACTAGAAAATTCAAATGTCTAAAACTCAATTTTTGAAAAAATCGACAGAATTTCTCGGACATATTATTACTAAAGACGGTATTAGTCCAAATCCTAAGAAATTCGAAGCAATTCGAAAATTTCCTTTACCAACAACTAAAAAAGAAGTGAAATCCTTTTAAGGCCTTTCTGAATTTTACCGAAAATTCATCAAAGATCATGCTTCCATAGCAAAACTACTTACAGTCACTTTAAAGAAAAATAATTCCGTAGATATAAAAGACCCAGAGTTCATTGCATCATTTGAAAATTTAAGAAATTACATTTTGAATGAACCTATTTTAACCCACCTTGATTTTAATAAAATCTTCAATCTGTTGTTACAGTGAAGATTTTATTAAAATCAAGGTGGGTTAAAATAGGTTCATTTAAAATGTAATTCCTTAAATTTTCAAATGATGCAATGAACTCTGGGTCTTTTATACCCAACAGATGCCTCCAATTTTGCATTGGGAGCCGTTTTATCTTAAGGGAGCAATGCAATATGTTATGCATCACGAACTCTCAATGATTCTGAAACACGTCTTCCAACTATCGAGAAAGAACTCTAAGCGATAGTTTGGGCTGTCAAATACTTTAGACCTTATCTATTCGGACGAAGGTTCATAATAGAAACTGACCATAAGCCTCTAACATTTCTACAAAGCATAAAAGAGGATACACCTAAGCTTTTTAAATGGAAACTAAGATTGGAAGAGTATGATTTTACTATCAAATACATTAAAGGTAAAACAAATTATGTGGCAGATGCACTTTCAAGGATCGAAGTAAATGCCATTGATGTGACGAATCATACATCTGAATCTATGGCTACACAGCATACAGCTCGTGAAGATAACTCGAACTATATCAGTATTTCTGAAAAGCCATTGAATTGTTTTAGGCTACAAATAGTTATAAAAAATGGGAAATGCATCCGTAGCACGATTCAAAATTTGCTAAGCGGAAAAAGGATAGTTTTCATTTATAAAAGATTTACCGCAAAGGAAGCGAGGTTTATATTAGAAACCCATATTCCGATCACAGGAAAAGTTGGACTTAAAGTTCCGAATAAATCCATGCTAACAACCTTCCAAAATGAATATGTAAACTGGAAATTAGACCATCCCAAAGTAATTATTGAGAATTGCAATTATATGCTGTATGATTGTTCACATGCAGAAATGCTGGAAATCATAGCCAAGGAACATCAAGAAATAAATCATTTAGGTATTAACAAATTGTATGATAAATTACGTATAAAGTATGACTACCCAAAAATGAAACTAGCTATTGCTAATCATATCAACAAATGTACTATCTGCGCAACAGCAAAATATGATAGACATCCTCCAAACGAACCATTTCAAATGACACTTACCCCGTCTGATATAAGGGAAATACATCATGTTGATATATTGCTGCGTGATAATAAGAGTCCATATCTTACGTGTATTGATAAATTTAGTAAGTTCCTTACAATACACAAGTTAGCAAATAGGCAATGGGATATCATCATTAACACGCTACGAGCAATATTTAATAGAATTGGAAGTCCCAAATTGATAGTATTTGATAACGAAGGAGCTATAACGAGTATCAAAACAAAAGAATGGCTAGAAAAACAGGGAATATCTTATCACTTATGCTCACCTTATCACAAAACAGGGAATTCTGATATTGAGGTCCCTCATCGAACCATGAATGAACAACTAAGAGTATTTTTACAATGGCAAACTCAAGAAGACCCAGATTTAAAATTATCGGATCCAATTGAAGAATGTTTGCATTACTACAATAATAACATTCACTCAACTACCTATGAAACTCCTTTCAATATATTTTTTGGTAAAACCAAATTAGATAAAGAAGAAATACTAAAAAATATGCAAAACAAAAAAGAGAAGTGGTTTTCTAAAGCAAATGCTGATAGAAAACTTTTTCCTCTCGATAATAAATACCGCAAAAACATTCCTAAAAATAAACTGGACCTTAGATATGTAGCTGGTAAACACAACTCCAAAAAACACTCACAAAGAAAAAAGAAATTAAGGAATCATTATGTTCTTCCTAGGGATACTGCTGGTATTAATGATAACATTTCCAGCTCTGGTCCAAACACAAATACTAATAACACCACTTCCCCAACAAAACGGTTACATCTTAATGAAAATGGGTAGCCATTCGAAACAACACAAAAATGTTAGCCGTCCATAAATAAATCTGACTAAAAAAAAATTTGACATCAAAACTGCACGAATTGTTGAATAAAATTGATTCAAAACAATATTACTAAACAATCTTTTCAAGTTTAGACATATTTGGAATCAGAAATAAAAGTTCTTTTTCCAAGTTTCAAACAAAAACGTGAAGGATCGAAGAAAAACGTGAAGGATCGAAGAAAAGTTGAGGGCGAATGAAAATACAACCCTTCATTCAACGCATACTCTTTGTTCTGAGATTAATAAAATTACAAACCCTTTTAATGAGCATTGTGACTTACTAAATACCAGCTTGAACAAAATAAAAAACATAAAACAATAATAATTTGGAACAAAAATTGATCAAAGAATTACATAATTATAGTATATGCGATTCTTTGAGTATTTAAGATTGGCTCAAAAAAATAAAAAAAAAAACTTTACAAACTTTCTGAAATAATTTTGAATCACACACACACCATCGGAATATACTCTCTGATCCAGAATTATTTTCTTTTGATTTAACGCAAACAAATTTTCAGCACATAAGAACTGAAATCTTAATTTTATCCCATAAATTAGTAATGTTTATTGAAATTCCAGGAGAACTTATAGAATATCCAATCTATCAGATATTTTCTGTGCCAAACGACAATAATTTTCAATTTGCAACAAAGACTCCATTATTAAAATTTGTAAGCAGAAGATCCATCATACTCGTATATGTTGGAATCAAATTTACTTCTTCAGGATAAATGTATTTTAAGTATATTGAAAAGATAGCCAAGTAATTGTACGCTCAATAAAAACACCCAAGAATCAATTGTTCCAATTTCTAATACAATGTATTTTTAACGAATATTAATGCCAATCATTTGAAAACTGTTTATATAGAATCAATTTTTTTTAACTTCGATCTAATTATTGTAATTTTTCCATTAGTAAGTATTCAGTTTTAAGAACAACAACCAATGAATTTTTAACCTATCTTGGAACTTCAATTATATCCTATCACAAACCTCAACTATATGGAACCTATTTCAATTCGACATATTAAAAACTCAAGACGAAAACTAAAATCTGTTAAATATAACTAAACTCGAGTCATTGAAAAATAGTAATAGGATTTACAATCATTTTAGTCTTCATCATAGGAAAAGGCAAGGGCGTAGGAACGCGGGGGGTGGCAGGGGGACATTACCCCCCCCCAAATTCTGTCGTGGGGGACATAATACCGTTTGTCCCCCCCTGCGCTTAAAAAAACCCCTTTGCTGTATTATTTGGTCGTGAGTTTGAGAACCTTGAATCCGCGTTAAAATTAAAACCATGCACGTGCCTTTTACCATAAAACATGCTGCTTTCCTTAAATCATAACTTAAACACTCTGGCTACTTGCCAGACACACGGAGCGCTGGAAAATTGAATCGCATTGTTAAAGTGGGTGACCTAACTTGAAAATTTGCTGCCCATTCCAAGGGATTCGAAGACGAAGGTTATGATTTTTCGGTGTTTTTCAGATTAGGTCACCCACTTTAGCAACGCGATTCAAATTTCCCGGGCTCCGTCAGCTTCGTGTGTCGGGCGAGTAGCCAGAGTGTAACTTAAATCACATTCGATGTTGAATCATCATCACATAGCATAGCACACATTGTGAGTGCTGCGTAGTGCTGCATACCTTACGATACATTAAATCGAAGCAAGTTCAACAGGTTGTAAATATTATCATGTCGGACATACGGAATTTTTTTAAACCGAAGCGATTGAAAACAGATTTGCCTGAGATTCCTGAAACACCTCGAATAACGCAGCCAGCAGAATCTGCCGCATCGTCAGGCATGAGTTATAAGTTTTTGCTTGTAAATCGTTCTCTTACAAATTTTGTCCAACAAAACCTCACTTTTTTTTCTTGGTTTTTAACTACTTGATGCGATACATGTTTTATATTTATATGATCAAAGTTGTGTATTTTGATGCTCTGGAAACAGTTTGTCAAGAAATCAAATCACGCTTCTGTCATAAAGATTATGAAATGTAAAGTTCGTTGGAAAATTTAATTTCGGAAGAACCTCTAAAGTGGACTGAATACATGACGGCAGCAGCTGAAAAAAGAGGTATCGACACCGACCGACTGTCTACAAAAATGATTCTGCTCCGAACTCTTATAACAATCGAAAACATGAATGGCGTCCCGGAAAAATTCAAGAAGTTGCACCCTGATACGCACCTTGGCAAATTTGTTGCTTCTGATACCTGCCTTATCAGCAACTGCGGAAAGGTCTTTTTCAATGTTAAGGCGAGTTAAGACTTAGCTTCGAACAACATTAAAAGCAGAAAGACTAAATCATCTCTGTATTTAACATGCTTACAAAGAAGAAACATATAATTTAAATATTAACGAAATCGTCCATAAATTTGTCAAATTCAACGACTATCGAATTTCTGTTTTCGGAAACTTGTCAATTTATGATAATGCTTGCTTCTTTATGAAGATATATTACGTTTGACTTTATATGTATAATAGATAATAATCTATTCATTGATTCATGAATAAACGTTTTTTGGTACCTATATTATGTCTTCCTATTTTTATTATTCAACAAGTTTTATTTAGGTACGAGAGTGTTGAAACATAAATAATATATACATATATTGCAAAACATATATATATATATATATATATATATATATATATATATATATATATATATATATATATATGCCTATAAAAATTTTTGCCCCCCAAAGGAAATCCGTGCCTACGCCCTTGGGAAAAAGATATTTCAAAATAAATCCATAAGCATCATAGCAAAAATATAAAAATTTAAAACAATGTCGAGGACAACTTTGAACTTGCGGAGGGAGGAGTTATGGAACAAATCACTGATAACTCAAACCATCCTAATTCTTGGTAAACGAAAATGCATTATCACATTTTCGTTAACAACCTTTTCCTAAAATTACACATGCGTGTCATAAACCTTGACGCATTGTTTATTATGCTTCATGGTTTACGACATATTTCCCCCGCCCATGATAATCATGTTTTCTGGGAAGTACGTTTTCGTCTTTCCATATAATTAGATAGTAATTAAGAACGTATTAGGATATACATGTGTATGTAGAAATGAGTCTAGTTTGTAAGATATAAAAGGAATGTTTAGCTGATAAGATGCCAGTCGATGTTTTGGAATAAAAGAGATAAGGACGAAACAAAGTTTCTTTAATTATCATATCATCCGCTAAATTCATGTCAAAACTGAAAAACTTAGTCTGAACTGAAGGAACGGCTTACCTTGTTTGTTGTTCATAAATACCATGCAATTTGTTCCACATCTGATGAGCAGTCTCGCAAGCGACGATCAAAGTTATGACACTTGAATCAGTTGTCTTGATGATGATTTGACAAGTGGCGCGATCTGCCTTATCCCAAATTTTCATTGCTTCATTGTGAGCATCAATCACAGCCGCATTAGCATTAGCCACCAGCGCCGGTTGAACCAACCCTCTAGTACTCACTTCGTATGCTCCTTCAGTTGCTCGCAATAAATTGCGCACCATGAACTTCCAAATATTCCAGTTTTCCGAACCTTTAAATTCTCAATACCTTGAAATTCCATGATTGTCAGTCACCAAAATTCCACACTATTTATTTTGTTCAATCTTCTTGAAAAAACGTTGGTCCACTCAAATCAAACTACGCTCTGCTACCATGTTATTGTTTTATAGACAATAATATGAATTTAATTAGCCAAAGTTTTAACACAATGTTTATTGACAGACAGATTGACAGAAGTGAACTGAGTGACAAATGACAGTTGTAGCATGAGGTTAAAGGAACATAATTTTGAATTCAAAATATAAACGTTTTACATCAATAGTATGAAAATCGAATTTCACATTTTCCCCAATAAAATCATATGGATAACCTTAAATTCAATGAAAACCGATATTTAAGTAGTCCTAATACTTTGAAAGTTTGATGAAAATCCAGTCATTTTCACGGAGGATATAGCCATTTGAAATTTATCCAAACACAACAACAATAACCTACGATTTTGGTATTTTATGGACTTTCCATTGAATCAGATACTGCAGTTTTGATTTGATCTTCTCGAAATTTTCAAATAAGATCAATGATATAAATTTTTTCGGGAATTCATGATTTCAGTGATTTTTGTTAGTTTGCAACAAAGTGACGACCATTGAAAATACAGATGCAATGGATTTTCTTATAAACGTGCACATCTCTTTTGCCTTTATTCGTTGCTGGTGACTGCATTTCGAACGTTGGGTACAAAGCCCTTCTGACATGACCGTAGGTCTGTTTATCCAACTTGTTTTTACTTCATATCTCACAAGCAAATTAAAACCATTAAATCTATTTATAGTCCATTGTTTTAGAGCTCTCCAAAATATTTCACGCATTCGTTGAAATCATAGATATAGAAAGTACTGGATCCGCAACCGGTCGTGAGAGCCGAAGCAATTGGCAACCTGCGCTAAAGTTGTGTGAAGTTGAGGTTTGAGGCGATATGCTTTTAATTTAGCACTCTATTCTCGACGAAACACGTTCACATTGAAAAAGTTTTTAATTTTAAAGATCGCGCGTACGTAATCAGAACTTTAATTCACTGTTTTAATTAAAAATTTACGAAATTTCCATCCGCTTTGACACATGAGTTTTCCCGCGTGGTTCGCGCTCTTTTCGATTTTCTTTTGCTTTGACGTTCGAGTTTTCCGTGAGAGTTGTTTGTTGTTTATACCCAAACTGAAGCGAAATTTCGTTGGTGTGCGCGGGTGTCAGTGGGGGAAGCGATTCTTCTGAAGAGAGAAAAGAAATACCTGTCTAGAAAAAAAGGGGAAGGAGAAGCAGAGGGAATCATATAGTTTCGAGAGCGTAAGTTATTTATAACTTATTTATGTGGCAAATTTGCTTCTCACATGGACGAGTACACAGATTCTCGTTGCTCGTCCATTTGTTTATATGTCTTTGGTTGAAATCATACATAATAAGTAGATTCTGTCGTTGTGGATATAGTGATCATGAATTTGCTTATTTTAAATTTTACTTTATTAAACTACGAGACTCGAATTTCGTTTTTATGGATTTTGAGGATTGATTTTAATTTTTGAATCTTGTGCCTTGAGATATCATGGGTAGCCCCGTTTTAGGATCCAATGGTTAAGGCTCTTATCAAAGCCAAAAACTTCAAATATTAATCGACTTTAATAGTGAAAAAAAAATAAATAAGGATGCCATAATGTTGAGTATTTGTGTAAAAGTACTTAAACACAATACTAACTAGAATATATATTTTACAAAATTTGATGACTCGTGCTCCTGTACTTTCCGAGACCAAATTTTCCGTCACATGACTTAACTGACGGACGAACGAGCTGATGAACGGACCGACGGATACTAGGTTTAATAAGGTATTGTTGGCATTTCCAACAAAAACCTAAAAACCTCAACGCTCTAATTTCATATACTATTTTATTCACCCCTCATCCTCTTTACTCTATGCGACACGGTACATAAAAGGGTGAAATTTAATTTAGCTGTTTTGTTCACTGGTCCGTGGTGTTGGAAATGTAGTTTTGAAAAGTATTCTAAAAATTACGTGAACGTGAGAAGTTTCTCAAATGTGGGATGAGGGACAGAATAAAGCAGTGCTTGGGACATCAGTGAAGTTTCAAAATCCTGGGAGGTTCTGTTATGCAAGTTTTTGAGCGCTCTTAAGATTTCTGTTCAGATTTTTCACGTCCTCCTTGCGGAAATCTACAAGAGAATGGAGGAAATGTTTTAGTTTTGAATCATGTAGCTTATATTAACAATGACGGTAAGTGTAGCTTTTGCTATTTTCCGACAAATGCAAGATTCTGCTGTTGTAGAGTAACTTTTTATTATTTATTGCGGAAATCGATGAACAAATAGAATTTCCTTAATATCAAACAATGTTCACAACATTATTGAATTTTTGTTTTGCCATTGTCAAACCAAACTGCATTGTTTCGAAAACTGGTGCTACCCGTACCATAATCATAAATCAACTGGAAACATATTCCATGTGGCAATACAAACAAAATTTGTCTACAAGAACATTACGCCAGCGTGTGGCATGAATTATACTGTTCCCAAGAGTTTTCACTATTCGAACCGACATATTTTACCATTAAAGACGTCAAATTGTGACAACAGATAAGAAAGGTGAAATGGTAATCAGGATATTTGTTGCAAAGTTTAAAGGCGATATAGAACGAAACTTGATGCGACTTCTTTTTCCTGTCACAAGCCTTAAAGTTTAGAGCCTCTCCAGGCAGGGGCTGCGAAACTTTGCAGAACTTAATTGACCTCGAAACTAAGTTATAACTTTCAGGCTACCCATCCGTTCGGATGGAAAGCAACTTTTCCACGAGGCGCAAACACAAGAGTGCACATACTCACACACAGCGGCACCTATTTCTGTGGCAAGTATGACAATAGGAGCGTAAACATTTTAATGCCATGCAGCACCCGGTATACCTACCGACATGTTTGCAAGGCTTTATTCAGTGCATGAAGTCAATTTAGTTCATTTCTCGGTGAGAAATTCATATTTTGTATTCTGCAAGAAGATCCTTTTTAGGTTGCGACTTCAGCTGACTTAATGCACGAAAGTTGGGGCAAAGTTCAGCGGCTGTGGTTTCGAATCGAATTAAGGCGACTCTTGGGAACAGTTATTTGATTGTAATATGCGGGCATATCCTTGCTACGTGGGAATCGAGTTTTGATTTATCTTTGCGCTTTAACATACGGGAAATTGCAAGAGCATGCACCATGACATGAAGTATTTTATTCAAATTAAAATCTATTAAATTTGAATGTAGTTACTACTAATCGCTTTCGATTATCCTTGATTTAAACTTACAAAAACTTTGGATTGCGATATTTAGAGCGATTTGTAAAAAGGTTCAAATTGGGGGCGGGTCAAAAACAGGTCTCGTCAACCAAAATTGGAAGCGACGATATAGCATCAGAAATCAGAAGCTGATATGTAAAGCCAGATCAAAAGTTAACCGAAACTTGGCCGATATGCACGCTTGACTGAGATAGAAAGTAAGCGGGAATTATGTTCAAAAATGTTCAACGAAGTTTTCTTGATATTATCTAATCTATAGATTTGCTAAGTACTGTAGGTAGCAAAAATGGATTCTACCTTTAAATTGAATGTCAAGCAAACAACGCGATTCGAGTTAAACAGGTGAAGAAATGATATTAACTTTGTCAGGAATCAAATGTATGGAAGATTATGTAAGCATGCAGGGGATTGGAATTATAGATCTTCGTAAGCAATCAGAAAGTCGTCGTTGAATAATATAATCAAGAAAAGCAAATCAAGAATAGAAAGTAAACTCATTTCAAATTGTACAAATATCATCTTCAGAGTAATCTGCGAGACCGAAAAAAGGGGTTTTGCATTAAGGGCATAACAATTTAGTATCTTTATATGAACGTATCCTTAAAATTTTTATCATGTTAAAGTTCACGAACCAGCAATGTTCAGCAATTACTAAATTGCTACCAAAATTTTGAGTCGGTTTCATTGAAAAATCATCTTCAGTGATGAAGCTCATTTTTGGCTCAATGGCTTTGTTAATAAGCAAATTATCAGCAACAAACCTACATGTTCTTCTTGAAATACCATTGCATCTGCAAAAATTTACTGTTTGGTGCCGGAGGTGTGATTGGACCGTTTTTTTTTTCGTGGATGAAAACGACCGCCAATGGAGAGCGCTATCGTGTTATGTTAAAAGATTATTTGTGGCCAGAATTGAAAAAACTTGACATCAACGACTTGTGGTTTCAACAAGCCGGTGCCACTAGCCACACAGCAAGCCTCACAATTAATTTATTGAAATTTATTTATTTATTGTTATATCCTTAATGGAAAACCCTATATGGTATTTCTACCTCTTTGTAGAATATGAAGAAGTTTGAAAGAGACTCAATCATTCCTTAAGAATAGCAGAATAACAAATCGCAATCAATGAAATGATTGCTACCTATGAAGCCGGAGCCATGTACAGAAAACGCAACATACTCGTATAGCAGTTTCTACATCGGCTGCTAACACTCAAGGAGCACTTATTGCTCTAAAAGACAAGGAGCTGTGGCGTTATAATTTAACCAGATCTAAAGAAGCCAAATCTAATTTTTGTTGACTGCGTTCAACTGAAGAAACACTAGTCACTATTCGCTAGTCTTGAAGTTTCTCTGCTGACGAATAATGTTAACCTTTTTGGTCCTATAAAAGGTCCTTTAAATCGGCTTCCACTATTCCTTGCATAGTTAATTAAAATAGCACAGGAGGCTTCAAAACTTTTCGTGCAGTTTTTCCCCTCTATATTCTCACCTTTTGATACGATGTGAAAAAAACCTCATAAAAATTATGTCCGAATACGAATTGCTCAACAAGTCTTATGAACATGATTCATCTATATTTCACACTTGTTCTCCGATAAGTTGTGGCATATTTTTGGAAAAATGTTTCACAAACAAATGGTGTCAAGATTGTTTGTTTTAACACCACAGGCCTTCAGGCCTTCGTTTAGAGATAGCTAGAGTATCTCATTGTCAGCACTCAAAAAAGTGATATGGTCAGTACCATGCTGTGATCTTATATCTTTCTACCCAGCTGCGACACGTTTTGATTTTAAGCCAGTACGTTTCATAACTGAAGAATAAAAACAGATAGCAGCAATATTTCCAGAAGCTATTCACAGCGTCCCCAAGAACGACTAAAGCTGTGAACATTCCAGAAGCAGAGCAAGAGGTCCCAGTCTCACCAACAATCAGACACGAAGTACAGGCAGCCTCAGAAAAAATAAGGCTTCAGGAATAGGTTCAATACCAACAAAAATGCTACAGAGTGAGGGTCCCCATCTAAATGACCTACTGCGTCGACTAATATGCAGAATATGGTCAGAGGAGTAGTTACCAGAGGACTGACAGAAAAGTATAATATGTACTGTACATAAAAAGTGGGTAAAGTTAAAGTGTAAAAATTAAAGAAGCATCGCTCTACTGTATACGCCTTATAAAGCACTCTCTAAAATCACTGAAAGAAAATTAAAACCATGCTATGAAAGTATTATAGCAGAGTATGAGGGAGACTTTCGAATAGATGGTATGCAATGGACCAAATATTCTCAGTAAAGCAGGTCCTTGAAAAGTGCTGGAAACATAACATCGATGTGCAGCAACTCCTTGCACACTTCAATCAAACATATGACAGTGTCGACATAAATGCGATGTACAAAATAATGCTTGATCTTGGCGTCCCAATAAAACTAGTCCACATGGCCAACATCACGATGCTAAACACAGAGTCCCAAGGCAAGATGATCGATGACTTAACGGACAGCTTGAGAATGGAATCAGGCTTAAAAAAAGGAGGTAGACTTTCCACAATGCTCTTTAATATTGCATTCTGCTGAAATCTTGGGTACACTAACGTTCAAATCCACACGATAGGTAACATATGCTGATGACATCATTATCATGGTACGTTCAATTTCAGATGCTAAAAGAGTATTTCTTAGACTAGAATCTGAAGCAAACTAACGAGGCCTACGAGTTAATTGAAACCGAAACTAAATATATGACTCAATCGAGGAAGACAACTTCAGTTTGATAAAACCAGATCATAGGCGATTGCAACCTTGAAAGTGTGAATAACTTAATCTTCCTTGGGGGCAATCTGAATAGAAGAGGCGTCAAGTAGACGAGATTTTTTTTGTGGTTGAAAGGTGAATATCATTTACGCACTGGGATTAGGGCTCCCGTGTTCGCAAACGACTGGACTACCCACTATACCCCTCGTTTGTCAGCACGAGAACCCAGTCTGGAACCATTTGAATCATCACTTCGGGCTTAATCTCATATTGTTACGTTGTGTGGCACCTTCATGATGGAGGATTCCTCTTCTAGCGGGAGGGAAGAAGGGAAGAGGAATAGCCCGACAAGTTGTTCCCCAGCCCTAATGTCCCCAGTTGCTGTGAGTCACTTTTATCTTTTAATGCTGCCCAGACATAATGCGCCACCTGGTTCCATTTATCAACTGATTCGAGCATCACCGTGACTACACTATCCGGGGTGGGCTCTTGCGTGTCCCTTCATAGACCCTTTTCAGCTTTTCCCATTTTGTGTACGCAACAAAAGTGTGGCAGGTATTGTTTTCTTCCCCTGATCACAACCGACGATCGGGGGACCGTCATTTACTAAACTTGTGTGAGTAAGACTGAAAAAATAAATGCCTGTTCAAAAGCTCGATCAGATAGAAGTCAGTCTCACCATGCCTTCGGTTTAGCCACGCTCTCACATCCAGGATGAGGTGCGCAGTCCACCTTCTCTTCGTGCAATTCACCTAAGATTACTGCCAATCGTTTAGTGAGCGCTGTCTCAAATTGTGGACAACCACCTCCCAAGCTTCCTCATAGCGTGGTGCTCTCTAGCAAAGAGGGCAACAGCTATCACGCTTGCAATAGCTCTCACTGCTGATTCAGAGACTGTCGGATACAAAGATACAATCCCCAGTGCTCCTCTTCTCGGTACCTATGCCAGGTGTTTTCGGTATACCTCCTTACTGAGAGCGTTGCCACATATTTCTGCTCTAAACAGTAGCTTTGACCCTACAACACCCATCGAGAAGCATCTTTTTGATGGGCTGGGTCCCCCTATGTTGGCTGTAAGTCGACTCAGGGCTGATACTTTCGAAGCAACCTTCTCAGCCGTTGCCCTGATTTCCTCAAAAAAACTCATCTTCGAGTCAATCAGTAGAACCAAGTACTGCACCGGTGGATCAGATTCAATTAGTATGTCTCAAATAATGATCATCTTTACTCTAGGGACTCTCGTTTTTATCAAAATCACCACTTCAGTTTTCTCCAGTGCTAACCTGTACCCACGAGCAGTCATCCAGTCTCTAACTCACCACATTAGCATACTCAGCTCAAGTTTCCCTTGTTCAACGGTGCATCCAGTGATTAGAGCCAAAGCATCATCCGCATAGTCAATCAAACTCGACTCATGTGGCATCTTTAGTCTCAGTAGCCTATCGTAAGACACGTCCCACATGTTTGGACCAAGGATAGATCCCTGAGCAACCCCCAGTGTAACTTCCATCCTTTATTGGTCCTATGTTGCGCCGTAAGGCAGCCTTTGGGCCTTCAAGTAGTCTCTTAAAAGCCAAATTCGATATTTTGGAATTTGAAAAGGGTTTTCCAGCGTATCGAGAATATCCACCCATCTAGCGGAATTGAAGGCGTTCCCAAAGCCAAGTGTCACCAACAGGACGATCTATCACTTGGTACGGCGATATGTCTTCGCCTAATGGACTACGTTCACCAACTCTGTGATCACTTCAATGGTGGAGCATCCTACTCTAAAGTCATACTGCCGAGGAGATAAGTCCCCAGCAGTGAGTCAGGTCAGTGAGTCTTCTGTTAATGCGTTTCTCTAGTACTTTTCCAGCAGTAGGTAACATGCAGAACGGGCAGTATACAGACGGCGGTCCGGGATTTTCCTTCCCTTTACTGATCAGCACGAGCCTCAATACCTATCATCGTACCGAAAAAACCCCGTTCCGTAGGCAATCGTTGAATGTGCTGAGCAATAAAGCAGTTCAATAAAGCAGGCAAAACCAGTTCTTCTGTCACCAGTGAATCACCCTGCATTGAACCACCTGCCATGAGCACCTCGACGAACCTCTCGGCGTCCACCCTTCCGATGTTCCATCCAATTGAAGAAAGTCGAGAGCACATATGTCACGAGAAAAAATCATTAATCTCTAGCAGAATGCACTGATGATCCCTGGCTGAGTTATCCTCTTATACTCTCCAATACTGTATCCTCCATACTAAAGATTCCGAGGCAAATATCGCGTCCGATATTGTTCCTTTACAGCTAATACAGCGGAAAGTTGGCAAATTTCCGGTGTTTAGTACGACCAGTCCCCTCCCGGCTGCTAATTTTACGATTCGTTTTCCCCGTAAATCTGTTTCAGGCATGCATTGAAGCCTCCCACAATGAGCACGTTGCCGTCTGTGTTCAAGGCAGTTCCCTCTAATACATTAAGCCTGGCTTCGAAAGATGATTTCGATTCGGTAGGTGTTGGGTATACACTAACGAAGGTGGTCAGTGGGCACCGAGTTCACATGAAACCATCCCCCATCCACAGCTCCCCCCTGGGAATCAGTCCTCCGAACCCAGATGGCGGCAATACCAGTTTCATCAGGATACCATGATGCAGAACTTTAATTCTGGTGTTGCTCACTCTGCAGCATAAAGTCGGCTTTCATATCCCTTACAAACTGTTCAAGCAGATTTTGGGTGGTTGAACTGCATTTAAGGTTCGGCTGAAGGATGCGGGTCATTGAAGTTTCGATTTTGCTTTGGCTAGGACTTCTTTGAAAACCCGACATTTGCCTGATTCCGAAACGTGCCTTAGATCCGGTCTTGTATCAGCATCCTTGCAAAGAATATGGTGTGCCTTCTTTGTACGCTAATTTCTTTTATGTCTGATCTAGCTGCATTTGTAATATAGGGAACTCCTTTCCTTTGACCATAGTCAAGGCATTTGAAACATTAAAGAGGCGCTGCTTTTTGCCATATCCTGCAGATAACCCACCCTATTCTTACTTTGCCCTTATTCATAAATTATTCTGCGTAAATGATGGCCATGCGTTGTCCCTTATGGTTTTCTGGGGCAAACCTCACTTTGATCCTGCCGACGCAAGGGAACTCCCTTTTGATTGCCTCTTCTACCTCGACTAGGCCTGTGACGCAGTCAATTTCTCTTGTTTCGGTCGTTGCCATCGACTCGCGTGAAGCTATAGTTCCGCTTTCACCAAGAACTTTCTTTACTGTGTCGCAAAATGCTTCTTTATTGTCGGCCTCTGTACCGAATTTGACCAGTATATGGTCCGGCCGCGTTGGTCATACTGCTTTAGTCACAGTGTTTGTGTCTTCGGATCTTACGTTTCCACTTATATCCCATAACACTTCTGCGTAGGATCGGCCATCTTGAGGTTTTACGAGCAGTGCCTGTTGCCGAGGTTCTCTTTCTCTCCTGTTTCGTCTCAGATCTTTTTTCTTGTTAAGCGTCCATGCAAACTTTATTTTCTGGCACTTTTTGAAGAAGTTTCTGTGCGGCTTTCTTCGCTCCTTTTGTCAGCACTGTCTATAACCCCTGATCTAGCATTCTACGCCCATTAAATTCCTCTTCCTATCTTTTTCCATCCCAATCTCTTTTGATTGGACTAGACACCATTCTTTTATTGATGTTTGATAGAGGAGCTATCCGTGTGTGCCTTTTAGGCTTAGCTCTAGCGCTCGTTTAGCTTTCTGCTCTTTTTCGGCCTACTTCAATATTTTACCAGCTCCTCCAATGATGCCCATTCGGTCTAGGAGTTTCTCTAATTCAAGGAGCCCAGTCTTATCACCTTTGTTGATTTTTGGCGAGTTGTATGCAGATTGTATTCTTTTTGGAACACCTCCTGCTTTTCGGATTGGCCTCTCTTCTTCATGTCGCTGGGCAGCAATTGTGCTTTCTTAGGAGAGGTTATCGGCTTCCGTTTCCAAGTACAGTACATTCGCCTCATTTTCGATGGTGGTGATGAAATCACACAACGGCGCTTTATTTGTCCGGTCACTCCTTTCTATTCCTGCCATAATTTCTTTGTAGACTTCAGGATGGTTCGTTATTATTTCGGGACCTACAACCTTTGCTTCGGTGGTTTCGGTAGCAGCAGTAACAGTCAAATTATTGATGTTTTTTATATTTCCTCCCGCTCGAGCATCTGGTGCGTCCTGCAAAGTTCCCCACTCTTCCTTTTAAGGCTGCTCTGGCGTTTGCTAAATTTTTTTGCTGCACCCAAACGCCACAGGAATCCTAGTCTGGACAAGACTGTCTGTTAATCTCCATTTTTTGTCCGTCTTCACAGTCATTGCATTGATCGTCGTTTTGGTCATTGTTAGTATCGTTCTCGATGCGCTGTAAACAATGTGTCTGTAGTCGCTAGTTGCATCGTCAGTGCTGTTATTTTTGCTTTATTTTTTTGGGATTTTTTTATCTTTTTTAGGGTTCTTGTAAAATAATTTGACAAAACCCTACGAAAATTGCGTCCTATCTGTCCGTCTTTCGGTCCGTCCGTCCGTCCGTGTGTCACAGCACTTTTTTTCGCAAATTACTTAAGCTAGAACTATCAAATTTGGTATGCAGGTGAACAGTAGTGCTCTCTTAAAAGTTCAACTACAAAAAGATTTTATAAGGTATTTAAGGGGGGTCTCCCCATATAGGGGAGTGGCCCCCGAAAAAAAATTTCATCAAAGGTAGCCAATATGGGTATCAAATGGAAGGTCTTGCTGCAAACTTTTCAAAACAGGCCTTAATTTGAAAGTTTTCGGTTCAAAGGGCGCACAGGGAGGGAAAAAAACGAAAAATTTGTGTTTCACCCCTCGCTTTTGGACACCTGTGATTCGAAAAATCTGAAAAAAATTATGGAGGTAGTTGTTTATGAGTACAATAACAACAAGTACCTTAGCACTCAAAATTCGCTCAATTTTGTTAATAATAGTATGATATTCGAATTTCACATTTTCTCCAATAAAACTGTATATGTACCCTTAAACTTAACGAAAGTCGATATTTAAGTAGCTCTACGAAAGGTCCTTAAATTTTGTAAGCCATTTGAAATTTCTTCAATTACAACAACAATAACAAAGGATTTTGGTATTTTATGGACTTTCCATCGAATCAGTTACTGCAGTTTTGATAATCCTCTTGAAGTTTTCAAATAAGATCAGTAACATTAATATTTTTGGAAATTCATGATTTGAGTGATTTTTGATGGTTTGCAACCAAATGGCGATCGTTGCAAATAGAAAAATAATGGATTTCTTTTAAACGTGCACATCTCTTTGACATATTTCTTGACTTTATTCGTTGCTGGTGACTGCATTCCTGAGAATTTGTGTATGAAACCCTTCTGACATGAGCGTAAGTCTGTCTACCCAACTTGTTTGTGTTTTAAGTTACTCCAGTTTTATTGGGTCCCCCCTCGGAGCCACTATCTCCGTTCGTGTGTGTAGTCGCCTTTTTGGTCCCATGGTTATCTTTGCAAGGCAAGGAGGCCTTGCGAAGGTTAGCACAAGCTGAGTGCTCAAAGCAAGAACAGTACTAATCGGAAGTCCGCCTCAACCGAATCTACACCACCAACTCAATGGTGCGAACTTCGAACATACTCCGAGGCATGCTGCGGTCTTACCGGGACGAACCCGGTATGATAGTTGAATTAGAGCCCTTCACGCACGAGTGTCATCTCGGCACTACCATGCATAGCAACTTGGTCCAAACACCATCATATCCACCAGCCCAATGCATCAACTCCAGCTCGTTGTCCAAAGTATAGTCCAGATTCAGTCAGGGTCATTACCTCTCATCCCAGGGGAAACCTCGTGGCACCCCCGATATCCTCGGGTGCGTGGAGGTGGTGCTCCCCGAAGAATGCTTGCCTCCAAGAGTGCTCCTGCCGACGGGCATTTCCCCTGCGGGAATTTCCGCGGATAAGTTGGGGTGGCACTCTCTAAAGAATGCTTGCCTCCAAGAGTATTCCTGTCTGCCAGAATTCCCCTGCAGGTATAAGGACGACGTTATATGGAAGGGAAACATGGACCTTGATAAACGAATTCGAGAAGGCAGAGGATGCATTTGAATACAAGGTGCTCCGGAAAATCGACGCCCCAGTAAAACAAGAAACAGAGTGGAGACTATGCTACAACGATGATTTATCTGCACTACGATATACCTGCTTCCTCTTGTATGAAACTACGTAAATGGGCAGACCATGCGAAAAGAATGGAAGAAAATCGGCTGCCTAAAAAAACATTAACCTTTAGAGCACAATGTAGACGTCCAGCGGGAAGGCCGAATACTCGATGGGAAGACATGGTAGAAGCTGACAGCAGATCCTTGTTGCGAGTAATCAACTGGTGGTTTGCAGAACCGTGATTCTTGGAGGAGGTTAATCCTGGAGGCCAAGGCCCGGCTTAGCTTGAAACAAATCTTACTGCCACCAACAGGATTCAAGCCAGAGACCTTCCGCTTACGAAGTGGAATAAAATTTATCAAACCATTTTACAGACAATTTAATGAGCTTTAATTTTGGTTGACATACCATTTTCCTACACAATTTTGAAACTATTGGTAGACGATGACTTAATTTAGATGATAATATACTTGAAATCATAAGGATATGCATAACACGTTTTTTTACCAAAGACCAAAAAATTACCTAGTGGGAATTTCTTATCTGACATCTTTTTCTACAATGTGATATTATGAATATGCCAAATCAAACGTTAAATAAACTACCTAAGAGCAGGCTCAACGAACTCAAATCCAGATATTCCTTTGCAAAAGCTGCGTTTCGGGTAATGCTGTTAAGAACACTGGTTACTGCGGTGACTACCATCTAAATGCTTTCAATGCACTTTGACAGCTATTTGACCGTTTTGCTTGCAACCATTCCTTATGCTGTGAAACATTTTTCCAACTATTTCAAATCGCAGCATATGTACTTAAGTACTATCGAAGATAATAAAGACATCACAGTAAAAGCCATGAAGGTTCGGTATAACTTTTAATTATTGTGCCCTAGTCTAGCGGAATAAAAGTCGTCAGGACTGGCCGTACCACGAAAATATCATAGTGTTACATACGTCGAGTAAGTGTTGCTTTCATGTATGTTTTCGCTGGATGAGAAAAAATCAAGTGGTCACTTCACTTCCTTTTTTCAACTCCGGCTACGTCGACGGCAAGCAAGTCCATTTATATTCGAAGCATATGAGCGCCACGTATTGTAAGCATTAGGATACACCAGCTCCATTCAGGATGACGACAGAGTGAGCTCTCCGCTCCCACAAGCACTCCAATTTCATGTGTATACCTATTTGTCCAACTCGATTGTATAAAGAGCCGAGTATCCACTTGCATATGACTATATAACGTGTATATATACTCGTACATAAAAATTGTGAATACACACACAAACGAGTATGTTTGCTTTCAAAGTGCATCACAAATAGTTGAAAGAGCTACTGTAGTTACAGTTCCCCCATTTTCACTATTCTCAAGTTTTGCTGGAGCCATGTAAAAGATCTGGCAAAAATGTCTAGTAACGGAAGCATTTTCACTTTTACCACTTTCCACAATGTTTTGAAATTTTCCTGATTTTGTGCCAGTTATTTTTCTAAGAACGAGTCCGCTGAGCATTTTTGAAAAGAATAAACGTTCAGCGAAATGATGCTGAGGAGGTAATCCAATTGCATTTAACAATAGCTCTGATTACGTTGATGGCGCATAATTAAACAGAGCGTTTAGATTTAAAAGTCATGCAAATAACGTATAACGCGGCTCTATTTGTTCTCATACGAATACATGCTTTGTTTCAAATCGACTTTGAAAAAAGGTCGAGGTCAGTTGGTCAAAAAAGAATTCTTGATGAAAAAATACATTTGGGGGGATGTACGTGGACTAGATTTTATTTGTTAGAAAATGCTATTGAATGGGAAACTCCTTAGTTAACTACTTTTCGTTTCCTATCAAAAGATTTATATATAGACCTAAGCAATAATCTGGTCTCAACATATGTTGAGACCTATTTTTAAAACGTCAAAAACCCTGGTAAACTAGAACTTACATTAGGTACCCGCGTCAGATTTTCGCTCTTTTACGAACTTTTATTTTAAAACAATTATAAATTTTTCTTTTAGACAAGAAAACTGAAAAAGATATCTTTCTTCGCCAAATAATATAGCTGTCCCTACTTAAAAGCTCTATCACTTCCGTTACTCAATGGGTACTGCTACACTGCTTAAGAAGCCAGAATTTTGCATCGATTTTCACCAAATTTAAACTTTGAGAAAATGTTTGGGGGGAAATATTTTGTTCATCTTCTTTAATCAGTGAAACAATCTAGATGACGTTGCAGCTTCCAGGTAAGTCCTTGGTACTGGGAGTTCCGTTACATTAATTTCTAAATGGAAGAAATTCCGTGGTTCTATCAAACCGGTCCATATTAATATCATTTTCGTTGAAGGAAATAGCTCTTGATGTTGAAATTGTTTTTGATTTTAAATCGAATGGTCTGTAATTTGAAGATTGGCCAGTATATCTAACGAGAATCATCTTCGCACTGTTTAGATAAATTCCAATCTCTTTTTCTGTGCCATATGCTGTAATGTTTTTCGAATTGCCCGTGTAGGACACAGGTGCCAATGGTCTGGCACAAGTGTCAGCGAGCTATAAACAACACCGAGCTCAGCTAACCAGCTTCGCTTAACGACCACGTACGCGTGCTTGACGACTAGCATTTGCGGAACCATATGAGGCGGGTTCTTGTCGAGCTACGAAGCTACATTACAAAATACTTATCACACGCACTCTACTCTACAAGACGTACCGATCAATTTTTATTATCTTTAGAAATGTTCTATTGGGTGTCAATTAATCTACTCTACAGTAATTCAATACTTTTTGCCTCGTTAAAGTTAGCGGACACGGAGGCTTGAAACAAACGCAAACATCACCCAAAAACCAACCGTTACATTCTCCGAAGAAGGGCGTTACATTACAAGGGGAATGTCAAACCTAAAGATGTTAAAGTGGCTGAAGTGAACCACTCATCTCTGCCTAAAGGATGGAAACTTGATGGATGTATTTTACTTCACACTAGTAAAACAACAAACTAAGCAGTTTCGACGAGGTGACCACCTTATCTCTTCAGGAGCAGTCACTCCTGATCACCACGGGGCTGCTCGACTACTCATGTTTATTACAATGCATATATCGTGTAAAAAAAAAGTTGTAATATGCGCCAAACAATGTTTCTTCAAAGTACAAAGTTCGCATGGAATTGTTCCATTTTTTTTCCACAGTTTTCTATTTAGAACGTAAACTGCTGTATTTACAGCTTCAGTACACAAGTATTTTGGAAAATTTTTAGCATATAACATTGTTTGCATGCAATTCACGATTATGCTATGACTCCTTTCTGCTATTCCGTTTTGCTGTGGAGTATACGAGCGCAGTTGGATAAGTACTTAGCCTCACCGTTCGATGCCATTTCTATCGCAAGAGAGACCAACTGCTGTGTAGTTACCTCTTGTAGACGGCTACTGTAAATTTCAGCTGGATCGGACAATAATTTTTGTTTCAACCATGTGTGGAAGTGAGCATGTCCGCGAATTTTTGAAAAAACGGAGAAAGAGCAATATTGATCGGTGATTCGATTCTTGTTTTTGGAGGGGTATTCGCGCAGCGAAATCAAAGAGTGTTTGAATGCTGTATATTGTGACTCTGTTCTGGTCATTGTGACCGTGAAAAATTTGTTTGACGAATTTCAACGTGATCGCACGCCGGTTTTGATCAGCCACGTCCAGGCGCTCTGAAAATGGCTAACATGTAGGATAAATTCACAAGGCCATATTGGCAGACCGCCGATTCAAGATGTGCGAGATAGCTGAGACTGTAGGTATCTCAAGAACTTCATGGGTCCTATTCTGCATGAAATATTGGGTAGAAGAAAGCAGTCGGCGCGATGGGTGCCCCGTTCGCTCACTCTGAAAAAACAAACGCAACCATGAGACTACTTCAGAGCATTATTTGACGCTTTTTAAGCGCAATTTGAAGGAATTTCTGAGTCATTTTGTGACCGTCGATGAAACATGGCTCGATTAATACACATCAGTGATCAAGGAGCAGTCGAAACAGTGAACTTCACCCGGCAAACGTGCTCCAAAGAAGGCGAAGATTGTCCTATTGGCTGGAAAAGCGATGGCCACTGTTTTCTGGGACTCACAAGGTGTGATCTGCATCGAATACCTACAGAAGCGCAAAACAGTCACAAGGCTCTGCTATGCTTAATTATTGGTCCAATTTAACGTCAGATCGCAGGAAGAAAGGCCCCACTTGGCGAAGAAAAAAATGCTTTGCCACAATTTAAATCAACCGGCTTACATCTCCGACGTCGCTGCGGCTGAATGGGTCGAATTGGGCTATGAACTACTGCCGCATCCACTGTATTCTCCAGATTTGGCCCCGTGCAACTTTTTTTGTTTCCAAACTTGAAAAAGTTACTCGCCAGGTAGAGATTTGAGTCAAATGAAGAGGTCATCAGTACCACGGAGGCTTACTTTGCAGATCCCGAGGAAGCGTATTTTTCAGCCGGGTAAAAGAAAATGGGGCATTGATGGGTCAAGGACTATATATCGAGCTAAGAGGTGATTATTTTGAGAATTAAATTGCCGCTTTTGCAAAAATTTTTGTTCTTTTTATAGGCTAAGTTCTTATCGGACTGTTCTCGTAATACAACAATGGGTGACTGTACGCTTAGCAAGTGGAAGCGTCATTTATTCATTTATTTATTGCATCTGACAGACTGAATAATCCAATAACAAAACGGAACGAAAAGAATAAATACAGCAATATTTAAATGAAAAAAATATTAAAATGTCGGTAGTTGAAAGTTAAACTAGTAGTAAGTCTCTTAGTTTTTTCTTAAATGCTATGTAAGAAAAGGGGAAAGGACCAAGCTCGAGATTATTATGATTTCGTACGATTCTTAAAATTGGTGAATGGAAATATAAATCAGCAGCAGAGGATAACAATATAAGAATTCATCCGAGATGAACGAAATGTTTGTCGAAAACGCAGCTCAGAGAAAAATATTTAACGGGACTTGGTGGTAGCAGAGTTTATACAAAAAACATTGGTCTAAATATGTTCATCGGGATATTAGAGATGGAAGAGATAGGAAGAATAAACAACTTTCATAGGGCTGATACGCCAAATTAAACTTAAGGCAAAGAAAACGTGTGAACTTTCTTTGGACAGTTTCTAAAAAGACACGAGATAGTAATATCGGGGGGACCAGATAACAGAACAGTATTCAAGCAAAGGGCGAACAAGACAAACAAATAGGCGGATAGAAGAGGAGATGCTATTGAATTTATGTACATGTCTAAGGATAAGCCCGGAAACTCTAGATGCCTTAGTAATCACATTTAAAATATGTGCATCAAATTTGAGTTTTGGAAAAAAAGTTACTCCAAGGTCTTTATGACTGAACACTTCTGGGAGCAAAGCATCATTTAATACAGTATATAGTTAAAGTGCTCGAGAGAAAAAGTCATTTTATGACATTTAGTAGTGTTAAGACATAAATAGTTTGAAGCACACCATTTATTAAGAGAATTCAGATCAGTTTGAAGGAGCTGACAGTCTAAATGGGATTTGACTGTCATCAGCATACAAGAGGCAAAAGGAATTAATTACAAAGAGGAGATCATTTATGAACAACAGAAAGAGAAGAGGTCCCAGAATTGAATCTTGTGAAACACTAGATGAAAAATAAAAAGGACTAGACGTAGTACCAGAGAGACTCATTCGACAGAGACAACACGATAGATAAGATGATATCCAAGTTTGAAGAGCACCGGAGATGCCAAGAGCTTCAAGATTACGAAAAAGAACTAAATGGTTCACAGTGTCAAAGGCCTTGGAGAAATCTGTGAAGATCACATCAACTTGCAGTCGGTTATCCAAAACTCTTGCAAAACTGTTTGTGAACTCCATTAAATTAGAGGTGGTGGAGTATCCTTTGAGAAAGCCATGCTGCTCTGGAGCAATAATAGGAGCTAATGAGTTTGGGAGTCGATTGTGAACCAGTCGTCCAAGTAACCTTTGAAAGCAGGACATGAAGGAAATAGCGTGATAATTGGAAACTAAAGTAGGATCCTGACTTTTAAAAAAAGGCACGATATTAGCTGTTTAGGGAAAGTACCAGTACTCAAACTTACATTGAAGAGGAGAGATAAAGGAAAACTTAGCGGTGAGGCTAACGACTTTACAAATATGTTTGGCAAACCACCTGGCCTGCGGCTGAAATTTGGATCAAGAGCATTGATCAATGAGTCGACTTCAAAAACATCTGTAGAAATAAACGAAATAGGGAAGGAAAGACAATTAGGTAAGACAACAGGATGCACAACTGCAAGGGCAGGAGAAAAAGTCTAAGAGAAAAATTGGGCAAATGAGTCAATAACTTCTTGAGAAAAAGAAACTTCTCGACCATTCCAACGGACCTTACTAGGACTGGAAGAAGAGGATTTCAGCAACCTTATATAAGATCAAAAAGGCTTTGTATTATTAGCCATAAGAGAATAATCCAGATTTCTGAAATAAGTCTTTAGAGCGTATTTGATCTCTTTTTTGACAATAGCATGCAATCTGCTAAAATTACATTCAGCTTCAATAATGCCAAGTGTTTTAAAGACACGATGTGCCTTATCTTTTGCTCGTAGGACACTAAGCACTGGCTTTGAAAACCAAGGTTTTTGATTTGCTTTACAGGATGTCTGAAGAGGCATAATATGGCGAATAAGACTATAAATATATATACAAAATTTATCTAAAGTAGCCTCACAATTCAGGCCTCTAAATAAAGCTAGCCAGTTGACTAAAAGTCATTCTGTATCAATGGCTACATAGTTAGCTTTAAAAGAGTTAAGTTTTGGAGTAGGATGAGGTTTGTTAAATTTAATTTCATCAACTATAAGATTTAAAGATAAAGGAGGATGATGCCGATCAAGAGGAACATATGGATGTACGGCTTGAGATACAGACAAGGAGCTAACTGGAACATTTGATAGAACTAGGTCAAGGAGACGGCAAACCAATATTTTGGCATGAGGGTATCGCAAAACCAGATAAAAGGATACACGTCTCATAAACAGTTAACGGTGAATTACAGGGAATATACATAGACGAAATCAACAACTCTGTATTATGAGGGAGAGAAGTTTTGACAATAACACATTCTAAAGTATGAGAGAAACAGAAATCAGAACAAAGAAAACTACGTAGAGTTTTGCCAAGTGCAACCAAAACTCCACCACCATCAGGCTTTTAGTAGCAATGAGGTCGCGGTCACATCTATATACAATATGATCAGAAAACATTTCACTGCTCAAAATGTTTCCATTCAGCCAGGTCTCGGAGAAGCAAATAATAGAATCATTACTCAGTTGATAGGAGATAAAGAGTTCCTCAAGCTTGGTCCTTAATCCTCGTACATTTTGGTAAAAAATGGAGACACACATTTTATTAGGAGTAAAGAAGTTACATTGAACAGTATTAAGGTTTGAAAGAGATTCATTGAGGTTTAAAGAGGAGACAGTGCAATAAACATTATGATTATAAGAATATTCATCAAGATTACTTGTGACTAGAGCTTTGGGATTTCGTTTGTAGGCCGACGAAAATTTCTTCATCTCATTTAAAAGGGCTTAACAAGTACACCAGCAGGCCAGTAATTTGAATTCAGGACAATATCGATATTTGCAGAAATCACCAATTTAAATGAGGCAACTACTTTGTCCGTTAAATTTTCGTTAGTCAATGTATGACAACCAAAAACTTTAACGGGTGATCCAAACTTTTTGTTAACATAACGCTTTAAGACTTCAACAGAAATTTCGTACGCCACTCTAGAGATGAAGATATTCTTCAAAGTTATAGAGGTACGAATGATAGGAAAATCGAGATCTGTTGAGGGAAAGTGGTCCCTTGATTTCTGATGTTGAATTGAAGGCGGTTTTATTTTTGAAATCACTCCCCGGCTATTAGAAGAAGAACCAGGTTGGCTGATGACGTAAATCAGATTGTTGATCAATAGAAAGTGGCCTCAACAGTGATTTGCTCGTAGTGAGAATTGATTGACCAGGATCCATTGTTTCTACATAATTGCAGCGATCCGGCTATGGTACAAACGCTAGCTGTAACTGCATATCATGTTGAGCAGAAATATCAGGGACATTTAAATTGTCAGCTTCCGAAACCACTGCTTGTTGGTTAATAGATAGCCGCTTCAACAACGACTTACTCCTAGTAGCAATTGAGAGACTAGGTTCAATCATTTCTGCAGAATTGTGGTAATTTGGCTGCAATGCTAACGCTGGCTGAAGCTGCATATTATATTGAGAATTTACTTGTACGTTTGGGCTACCACTAAAGGATAAGGTGAACAGCTCTCGTTGAGAGGAGACATTGGATAATTTTACCTGCGGTTTGCTTTTTGTAAGTATTGATAAAGCTGGATCCGACACTGAACGCACAGTCTTTTCGATTGAACTAGATGATGGATTGGGAGATGAGGAACCCACAAATTGTAATAAGGAGTCGACTTTAGGACAAACAGAAGAGCACTTGGCTTGCAAGCTTTTTAGCTCGTTGGTTAAGGAAGTGATGGTTTTTGCATAACGTAGAGTAAGAACAAAACCCTTTTGATATGAGCGCAGTTCTATCTAGCCAACTGGTTTGTAGTTATATTTGGAAGATATGGAATGTAAGGTAGAGCTGTATGTTAAAATGAAATTTCAAGAACGCGCTGTAAAATGGAAATTTTCCCCGATGGCTGAAAAGTTGTTTGCAGCGATGAGTCTCCTAACCGTTCGTCGTTCAACCAATCTCTTCATCAAACTAGCTGACCGACAAGCTGCCGCCTATAGTAGATCGTCTAGTGGTCAAACCGTTGCCTTCCTACGCTCATTGTCTCATTCTCCAGACTTTCCTTTTAAGTAAATTGCGAGATCAATTCGATTTCGTCTTTCAAATCACAAAAATTACAGATTCTATTAAATTACTACTAATTGTGCCCAACGTGAGGCCCAAAGGATAAACCAACACCTCTCTCAATCGAATTCGCACACTTTTTAATTTTGCTGTCGGCAGATGGACCGATTTCGTTTTTATTTTTGCCCTCATCATTTGATATTAATATAACATACCTTGGAGGATCTAGTAAAGGAAAGATAGTCACTGATTAACTTTCATCGAGTGTTGTGCTTTTTATCTTCTGAATAGTGAAGTGTATAGCATCTTCTGGAATTCATCATTCATGGTGGTTTGCCCGACTGAATATGCTGATGCTATAGAACACTGCATTCTTGCAAGTATTGAGGCTATCAAATTTTATTACAATTTGAATTCGGACAGTTTAAACTTTGAATAAAAGCACTGCAAGGAATTACGTTTCCTCTGGGTGGCGCCTTGTACTGAAATATGTATATTAGTATGTCCGTGAAGGACTGCAGTGATTGTCTGCTGCCTCGGCGAAAGAGGATGATAAGATTCGCCAAGATTGGCCTTGTCTGAGATCGCGTGAATGCGCTGGCAGGCTAGCGTTGCGGTGTCGTGGGGCGGGTTCTTTTCCCCAGCACAAGAACCCACTTAAAAAAAAATTTCGCATCCATGAATTTTGAGGGTCAAAGAAATATCGACCGAAGTCGAGAAGGAGGTAACCTACTAAGGGTTAAAGAAAATTGCTGTCTCAAAGGAAAAACTGGGTTTGGAGAAAACAGACGGATTTAAGATGATTTCGTCGTTTCCGACGAGGCTTATGGCGCACAAATAAGAGTGGGGCATCCAGGTGGAAGCGGTGCCTTCTCGCACCCTCCCAGCCAGATTAAAATATAAAAAAACGTGGCCATATTTTTCATTTAAGTGAAAAACTCATACAAACAGAATTTGAATCAACGTGGCAAATTTATGTCATAGTATTATGTGATGGAATCACATAACACTATGCCATAAATAAGCACGCGAGCGGAAGGCCACCTTACCTGGCAAGAGCCCCTGTTAACAAAAGAAAGGAAAGAGTGCGTCCGATGGCAAGCCCGTTCTAAAGGGTGACCCTGCCATTGATGCGGGTCCTATACCCGGTCAGATAGAACAAAATGGTATCAATTTAATAATTCATTGTATTCACTTCGTTTGTTATCGCAATTAAACTAACACAAAAAGATTTACAACTTTTCCATATTTGACCTGACCTGACGTGACGTTAAATTATGTGATTGTGATATGTAATCACTATTGTGTAGTACACGAAAAACGTTTTTCTTACTTAAAATATGAAGTGTAACAGATTATCACTTAAAGCAAAACTCAATGTGTTTTGAAGAAGATATCTCTAATGTTAAAATATCATTGGTTTGTATTCCTTTCACTTATTTAAATGAAACTTTTATTATTATAAAGATAACCAAAATCTATAATACTTAAACAATACAAATATCGAGAAAAATAAAATTTCCTCCTTCTTTCAATCTTTTTTTTTTTTTTCTTTAAGAATTAAACTTTAACTTTAGCACTTTCACATTTGCCTATAATATCACGGATGCTCTTAGTGGCTTGAGCTTTAAGGTTTAACGCATCAGCAAGTGCTTGGACACCATCCTTCCGTTCATGCTTTTCAACTGTGGGCACCGTGATTAAATGCTCTTCACTAGCAGCTTGAAGAAGGTTTCCGCGAAACCTGGACGGTTAACGGTATCAGGCGAAGAAATAAGTTCCCATGGAAAAGTAAGTAAATGACGCATCAATTTCTTTTTGAATTTGTATTCGTATGGAGTGATGCACAGAGTAGTCTGTTCAAGCCACTCAGTTGCAACGCTACTTAGTAGAGGTTGATTGAAGGTAAAACATAGTTAAAATATAAGTATGTGCCGCAAACATAATCATCGTGGCTAAACGGTTTCACGTGATTTCCACTTACGCTTCAAAAGGATTGTCAATCGTATATCATTTTTTTTAATTCGTTGTTTATCTTTAGATAAATTCTCAAGCACTCCGTTCATTAAATTCGGTAAATTCGGAAAAGATATAATTTACAATATTTACCGTTCTTGAAATGACAACCGTATTTCAATGTCCTCTTTGTACTTCAAATTTGATTTTTCCTGAGAAGACTTTGTTTGTATGCTGCTTGTACTAGTTGTTAATTTAAATTGTTCAAATTGAGATGAATTATTTACATTCATATCAACTTAGTGTTCCACAATCTAGGGTAAAATGAATAGGAATGCTTATTTAAGTGGTTTGTGTACTTATTTTTTTACTTTGGCGCTGATTAGAACGCGCTAGCACGCTTTTCGTTGAGTCAGCAAGTTAAGCTCATGTTTTCTCGTTCTCCTCAATGACGCATGCATTGAAATTCATAGAATGCCGCATCAACTTGTCACGATTTCGTACCTCCCTCATTCTCAAACACAAAAACCCGGGCAATATTTCTGACCTACACTGTACTCCTTATAACGCACTTGCGCAATACGTTCAATGTTGATCAATATACGGATTAGATTACTTTATTCGGGCACTAAATTCTCAAATGCGTAAGCTTTTATCGTTCAAGGACTTCTCAGAAAGAATAATCTAGACAGTAAACGCGTCATCAATAACTGCTTTATCGCTTTACTCTGCAGTTACTGACTAATCACACTGAACGTAAATGACCTACACCAAGTTGTCAACCAAGTACCGAACCATTGAAACACCAGGTTTTAACTCTTTAACTTGAATTACGTGCTTGATCGCGTTGTTTCTCAACACGGTGCTTAATCCGCCATGCTTATAAAACTAACTTTGATTTGTATTGTTAATTCACTGCCCTTGTTCACAGAACAAATTCAACAATTCCAATCAATACTGACGGCACGACAGTCAACCTTTACACACACTCGTATAGAAGGCGGTCGAGAAACGTTTGTCGTTTCTGTGTCTTGAAACTGTACGATTCACTTCACCGCAGTTGCCTTTATGGAACCTCAACCTCCTTTTATGGAACCTCCCAACAAGTATTAACTAAGACGCGATGTTAATAACTTCACACGGTACCGAACCAAATGGCGACAAAACTTATCAAATTACAAAAGGGTATTATCGAACAAAATTCGCCAATTTATCCGTGGTTCTTCACGATCTCCCGTCGACTAGCTTATCCGTCCAATCTCTTTCTTTTTCCTCTTCCGTATCCCAACGCTACCTCGAATCAGCTGCTCGCTCAGCCGAGTTCGATTGCATTCGGTAATGCAATACACAGTTGGGATGCTCTAAGTCAGTGCTCCCATGTCCGAAATTTCAATTTGCAGATTTAAATTTTTTCAAAAAAATTAACTGAAGTAAAAAAATATGAAAAAAGTTTAAATAATTTTAAAAGTTAAATCTCATAAAAAATATAATCAAAGGGAAACGTTTAAATTTAATATAAAGGAAAATTGATATATAATTACATTTAATAATAATAATGAGGAAAAAATATTTTATAAATTACAACTATGAATGGAAGTTATGAAATCTTTCTTTTTTTATAAGTCTGCAATTAAAATTTTGAATAAGGGTTAGGAAGGTTTTCGAGCAGTTTCGTTGTGTGACTGCTCGGTTACTGTGTATTCCGAATCATCAATTAGTCCTAAACGACACCCGGATTTGCTCTTTTTGTAATTGGTTAGTGGTATTTATTACAATATTTCCGAAGCGGAAAAGGACTTGTATTGAAAAATAAATGCCATTTAAATAAAACGATCATCTTTCTGATGTGAGTACAATTGACATTATAAGATTTAATTGCTTACCTGTTACAGCAAAAAAGGTTAAATCTTGGTTTTGCTACGTAAATCCCGCAACTGAATTTTTTGGATCCAAGCGTTTTACATAAGAAGCATGCAAAAAATTACCATTTTGTAGGTCGATCTATTGTTTATCAGAGACCATCATATTGATTTATAAGCTTATGGATTATTTCTAGCCTTCTCTCATGGGCTTATCGCATTTTGCTTCACATAGTATGTGAAATGGAGAGAAAGGTCAAAATATGATGTTCAAATTTGGAAGCTGAAATCAAATAATTTAGTACAGAACTGAGATGAGTTGCAAACATTTATATATGGAACGATTCATGACCGTAATCCCACGGAAAAATAATCATACATCCAATACGTGTAACCGAGCTACCTCGATCCGAATTTAGATACAATACCACATAAAAAGAAAGCAGTAGTAGAATCAAGATTGCTTAAATAAAGTCTGCTTCTAAATCGCAGACATGAAGAAAGAAGCTTTGTCAAAGAGCTTCCAGATATTATGAGAATAAGACCTTGAATTATCAAGAAATATAGGTTTGATTTCCAGCAAAAATAATCCTATTGAGCAAAAAACCTAGCCTTGTTAAACTCTACTTAATACCAATCCCACCATTAAATCCGATAAGATTAATAACTGATTTCAATCCTCGTCCTTTAGTTATCCGAAAAAAACTCCTTTCATTAAGAAAGTTTTCTTACCACCCTCCATATTTTTCTCATCTTCTCATGCACACGCAGCATCCTCAACAATACCAAAGAAACACGAAGCAAAAGAAAAACTGAACGCGTATCAGAAAGTTAATTCGACGGTAATGCAATATCGAAATCTTCTATCAAAAAGTCGAAGAAAACTTTTACCCAAAAACGGATTATTTCGAAATAAATATATGAAGTTAGCTCATAGTTGAATATCTCTCATGTTGCTCTCCATGCCAGCCGGAGCGGAATCGGCAAAACAGAAGAAGTAGCAGCAGCCAACACAGCTCCAACCAGAAAACAAACATCTTTTATTTGCCAAATATTTTTGAGCATTATTAAAGGGTAGACGACCGTGCAAAACTTGCTTCGCCCTCCCGCCCAAGAAACAAACCAACAACAATCCTAGCCAAGGCATGTCTCACTGGCAAATGAAATTTTCCATAATATTGTTTACAAAGTATACCTTTGGTTTCCTATTTCACCTCGTCGTCAGCGCTTGTCTTGCTGTAGGACTATAGTAGATCTACTGGTGTCCTTATTTGCCATCCACCTTGGGAGCAGTGAGAGAGGAAAAAAGTTTTGTTGGGACTATAATCAGAAAGAAGGATACTCAGCCTTGACGGCCACGCACATTCGATTCTATCTTTCGAGCCCAGTAAAAGGTGAAGAGCAAGGACGGCCAAACTTTTATTATTAAAGGAAATTTCGTTTTGTAACTCAACTACTGTGATATCTTCAAATTTTACGAATATACTCGTAAACCTGCAAGGACTTGGTGGGGGAGCGATAAGTAGTTTCAAGGTAGGTATATGATATTGGAGAAGTTTGATAGGGAATATACGGTTATAATTATGTGTATATGAGGGCCTGATACCTATTTTCGGCTTTTTGATCATTGGATGATTGCTATGAAATAAAGTTGCTCCTGGAGAGTTTATTAAGAATTTATTTGATACGTTTGAGCCATTTTGGCAATATCGCTGGAACTTCTTTTGCAACAGGTCAACAGTAGTGGTCCAAATTTATTTTTGAAAACACAGACTCAATGATTATTAAGCAGTTCTTTGAAGATCATAATTCTAATTTAATATCTCAGAACCCCTCGCCCACATAAAAAGAAGGAATAACAAGCTGAAGTTGCAAGAGAGAACTCCAACCAGAAAGGTGTTTTAAATAATGATCAAACTATATCTATTGAATATTAAAATTCTCCTCCTACATAAATTCCTTAAATTGAGTAAGGAACAAGTCGAGAGGGGAGGAGAGTGCTTCTATCAAGAGAGGTTTGTAACCATCCAAGGGAACAAAACAACTTCTTTAACATGGATGCATGACTTGAATTATGAATCCGCTAAAAATACAAGAAATCGTTCAAATGTACACGAAAGATTGAGGGTTTCTTTCATAAACATACAACAGCCGCCATTTTGTTTCATCTTAAAGAAATTTTTTGAATTGGTAAGTCCAAAAAGTATTGTGCCTTTCCTGTCATATATCAATTGAATATTTTTTTAAATTTAAAATGGATTTTATTTAAGTACACATTATCCATTATTATTTATGACCTTTTGCTATTTTTTTGAGTAGAGCCGTTATTCTATTTGTGCAGGACTTTTGTGGTTCCAGTCCCTTTTTGAAGTGAATTTCTTTTTATTAAGCAAGTTTTGCTGAGACCGAAACAAATGGGGGTCGGATGGTGCAGGGTCTGGACTATACGATGGATGCATCAAAACTTTACTCTGTCAATTTTTGCCGGGTCATTAAAGATGTGTGTGTGTGGTCTGGCATTGTCATGATGGAAGACAACGCCCTTTCTATTGATGAATTCTGGCCGGTTTTTTTGAATTGCTTGTTGCAATCTGGTTAACTGCTGACAAAACAGAGCCGAGTTGAGGGTTTCACCAGGTAAAACAATTCCCTTCAAATTCCACCATACACACAGCTTGACCTTATTTAGTGTCGTTTGTGATGATTCATTTTTTTTTGACCATAATCTTTTTCGAACGACATTGTCGTATCTTACCCATTTTTCGTCGCCCGAAATGATTTGCTTCAGAAATGGCTCGATTTCGTTGCGTTTTATTAGCATTTCGAAAATGGAAATTCGGTCGAACAAATTTTTTGTGTTAATTCATGCGGCACCCAAACGTCGAGCTTCTTTGTGTATCCAGCGTTATGCAAATGGTTCAAAACTGTTTGGTGATGGATATTCAGTTCATTAGCAATGGAATGGCTTCTTACGTGTCGATCTTCTTCAATTTTTGTAAGATTTCATCGATATTTTCAGTGATTGGTCGACCTGAGTGAGGTGCATCTTTGACATCGAATTTTCAGAACGAAAGTGAGCGAACCATCTCTTAGCTAGGGTGTTTGATAAAGTATCTTGACCGTAGACACCACAAATTTTTTCACGAGCCTAGGATGCATTCTCACCTTACTCGTAGTGATATTGTAAAATATAACAAATTTTTTCAGAAATTCCACTCATTTTTAAATGAATACAACTTTTGACACGAATGACGAAATTCAAAACTGTCACATGAAAATTATAGACTGAAATGTCACCTTTCAAATGCATGCCAGTTTGACTCAATCAAATTAGTATTGCCCGATATACGACAACGCACATAATTTAATGGCAAAAATACTTTTTAGACTATCCAATATTACTGAGCATGGGGTCCAGTCGTCGGTATCGGACCACGGGGGAGGTGAAAGGCATGCACTCCTGGATTGAGGTGACAAATGTTACTCTTATCAATAGAGAGCTGGCATGAAAAATTGACCCGGAGGGACCAACGCAACCTTTACTATTCAGCAGCGTTAGTAAGTCTTAGCGAGGAAGAGACAATAAGCTCATGAATGTACAATGGAAAAAAGGAGAAAACAATACAAAAACTGCAATCACAAACCATAAAGTACCTGAAACTTTATCAACAATCCACAAGACTTACTGAACGAATAAGTATAATACGAATTGGCAAGACCCAGAACTTTAGTGAGAAGAGATCACTGAGAATTCACCGTATTCTGGGGGGTGCAAGTCAGTAAGCCTGATCAATCTGCTGCATCTAAAACACTGTTAGGCTCGGTGAAACACGAGACCGTACCACGCATCGTGATCAACAACGACGAAAGAGTACTGCATATTTATGAATTCGACCAGTGCACAAGAACCAGCGGAGTACGTGATCAGCGTTTTCATGAATTAGTGGAAGCGCACTTCTGAGTGCATGCACTTGGCGTCACTTCGAATCCACCAGATAACAATGCAGGCCAACGAGCTTTGAGTATTGTGACAAACAATAAAGAAAATTAACAATGGAAACGAAGTCAGATTGCCCTGACAACTGGACAGAATGACCTTATCTCCAAGTTATAAAACAGCATGCCTGTGGCTTAAGAAAATTAAGCAGAAGGCGGGTGATGATCTAGAGTACACCAAGGGATACACAGCTTATATAAAGAACCAATTGGAAAAGAGCTACCCCGTATCGTGCGGTGATTTACAGTAGAAAAGCGCCAACTACTGGTACCTGCCACACTTTGCCGTGCAGGACCCAAATAAGCCCGGCAAGCAATGTTTGGTATTCAACGTGGCAGTAAAGAACAAGGTGTGAGCCTCAATGATTAATTGCTGGACGAAGAGGACTTGCTTTTATTATTGCAATGTATTTAGTTTCAGTCTAAAAAGAAACCGATTGCAATTAACCTGGACATTCGGGGAATCTTTCTTCAAGTTAAAATCCGTCTTAAAAATAAAGCAGCCCAGCAGTTTTCTTAGAGAAGCGATGACAGCGTGAAACCTCCTCGTTGTTTCAACTGACGAATATAATCCTCGGCGTGAAAAGCTCACTGTGAAGATTCATATGCTGATCTACCCTATGCCTATGGAACTATCACATGAAGTCACTACATGGATGACTTGGTTGCAAGCTACAATAACGTAGAAGATGTTCGGTGTACCTTAAATGAAACAAGGATAGTGCACACAGCTGCTGGATTTGTGCTATGTGGAGTTTTAATCAAACTACATGCAACCAAGCCTCCTATCTTTCATGTAATTAAATGCAAGTCCTGAAAATGAAATATTGGACAATTCAAGAATGCTAAATGGGGTGAACTGAGATTTAATTCATTATTGAATCAAATTCCAGCCAAGATACATCACAGATTCGGATGCCAACGAAATAAGAGGCATTCAGTGTGTTCATGTCAACTTACGATCCGTTAAGACTGTTAAATCATTACGCAACCCAGGCAAATATAATTCAACAGAGTCTTTTGCTTCTAAAGATTTGTTGAGTTAAGCCAATTCCTGAGGAAGAAGAAGAACTATTTGCCTATTGGCTACATCACCTCTCTGAAGCCATTTGCCTGCGTTTGAAGCTATGCTTATTGGCTAAAGGCTATGCAAGTTGAGAACTACATGTGCTTTGCGACGCAACTGAGCAATTTTATGCAAATGTGGTTTATTGGCGGATCGCTCTTGATGAAAGGAGCATCAACATCATCTTGGTAGCCGCTAAGTCTAAAGTTGCATCGCAAACCAGACTATTCCTCATTTCGAACTGCAGGATGCCGTAATAAGAGCCAAATTTGCAGATACATATAAAAAGGGACATGACGTGCAAGTAGCAAGAACTGTTTATTGAACAGAGTCAACTACAGTGATCCGCTGACTGCATGATAAAACATGACAATATACCCCCTTCATCACTTACCATTCTGGCGAAATACCAGATATTGAGATTCAACTCCGCAAAATACATGTTTGGCAATAAATGTACACCAGTTCACATAAAAAAAACCGTTAATTTGCTATATATACAACAGAAAGGACAATATCTGAACAAACTACAAAGTATGGAAACAAAAAAATTGGACTCATTTTGAGGTTGTATTTCAGCCCTCCAAAATACTCTTCAACAAGTTGGGTAGACAGACCTATGCTCATGTCAGAAGGGTTTTGTACTCAACTTACAAAATGCAGTAACCAGCAACGAATAAAATCAAGAAACACGTCATGTTCGAGGATCATACTATTACTAACAAAGTTGAAAGAATTTCGACTTCTGAGGTATTTGTTAAAGTTATACCCATATATATCTCGCTCGATAATTTTTTCAGATTTTTTAAGATCACGGGTGTCCATACGCGAGGGATCTAACACATTTTTCATGTATCTCCCACCCCCGAGCCCCCATTGAAGCAAAAACTGTCAGCTTAAGAGCTGTTTTGAAAAACTCTCATAGGGAACTTTCATTTGATACTCATATCGGCTACCTTTCATGAAATTTTTTTCAGGGGCCACTCCTCTGTACTGTAATCATCGATTCATGGCCTATTTTTCCGAATCCTAGAATGGTTACAAAGCCCTTTTGCTAGGAGCTCTCTCCTGGCTCTTCGACTTGTTTCAATTGTATGTACTCATCTTCATGATACCTATCATTCCTGCAATTTTCATGCAAATCCTAGCAAAGCTGTAGTGTCTAAGTCGGTAAAAAGCGCATTTGGCTCCATAGCCATATGTTTCCATAGTAATACAGGGCACATTGTTCCATAGTAATACAGGAAAATTCAAATCGCTATAACTTCGTTAAATACTATTCAATCCTTATGAAACTTTCAGAAAAGATCAATCTTATAAATAGTCATCTGTTTGCTAATTTTATTGAATTTAAGGGTACCGTTTAGATTTTATTCAAGAAAACATAAAATCGATAAATCATACTATTACTAACAAAGTTGAGTGAATTGCGACTTCTCACGTATTTGTTGTTGTTGTACTCACCAAGGCCTACATTCCTGATTTTTTTCGGATGGAAGGTGTCCAATCTCGAGGGGGGGGGTACGCGAAAAGCTCGTACATTTCCCCTTCCCCTGCCCCCCTCGGTACTCATAAGGCGATTTGAAAAGATCTTATTGAGACCTTTCCAATGACACCCTACTCGACTACCAATGGTGCAATTTTTTTTTTGAGGGGTCACCTCCCTATATGGGGAGACCCCCCCTTAAACCCCTTTGAAAAATTTTTCTACCCTTGAACTTTCAAGAAGTCACCACTTCTGACCTTTTCACAAAGTTTCATGGTTGTAGCCTCTTTAGTTTCGGAGAAAAAGTGCTGTGACATACAGACGGACGGACGGACGGACAGACGGACACAGGTCGTGATTGCAATAGGGTTTTGTATTTTAGTACAAAACCCTTAAAACCAACCAAGTCATAAAAGCCGATAAAAGTAAAAATAAAATTTATTTTACTTGCCTATAGAAAATAAGAATAAAAATACGGAGATAATACACAAAAATAATTAGGGGCAACGACTCATATGAAAGAGAATCCTGCTACCTGCTAGTTAAATTTATTCTATTAGTACATCTTTGACGCCGTTGAAAGGTTTTTACCCAAAATTAAGAAAAAGGATAAATCATCCGAACCTTGGTTGGATAGTGATCTTCAATTTATAAGGTCTGATGTGAACAATGAAATTAAAAAAGGGTATGATGAGCTGTCCAAAGAATTTCATTTGAAATGGCGTGAGGCTTATGAAGCCTATGTTAATGTTATAGGTGAAAATATAATCAAAAACCCCAAGAAATTTTTTGAATTTGTCAATATTAAGTGCAAAGCTCACGGCTATCCTTACCAATGACAAAGAAAGACTGCAGTTCCACTTTCCCTGGAGAAGTCGTCAATTATTTTGCAAACCATTTTCAAACAGTTTATTATTCAACAAACGATTCACCTCACTTTTAATCACTTGACACAGAACTCAGGACCGTGCTTCTAGAAATTGCAGTTTCAGAAGGTGAAATTTTCAATGCTATCGAAACTCTTGATTTGAATCATGAACCTGGCTCTGATTCATTTCCACAATATTTTTTTTATTTCAATGCAGATAACAATTAGTTTTACCTCTGCATATTATTTTTAACAAATCGCTATCAAGTGGGGTGTTCCCAACGTACTGGAAATCTTCCACTTAACTCCCATCCATAAAAACAAAACTAAAGGGGAAGTTCAAAATTATAGAGGAATAGCTATACCATCCGCTGCCCCATTACTATTAGAAAAAATTGTCTAATCCAAAATACTTCCCATCATAGAACAACGTCTCAATAACCAACAGTATGGCTTCAGAAAAAATCGATCCACCACCACCAACCTAACAGTGGAAAAGGGATACCAAGTTGATGCAATTTATACTGACTTTAGTAAAGCCTTCGATCGTGTAAATCATGCAATTTTGTCTCATCAGTTGCGTAAATTTGGAATCACTGGCTCTTTGCTTCATTGGCTGGACTCGTATCTAAAAATCATTGAGTTTCGCGGATATGTGTCCAATAAAATTCATGTAATTTCGGTGTACCTTAAGGCAGTTATCTCAGACCTCTTCTCTTCAACATTTTTAAAACGGACCTTTCTGAAGTGTTATCCGATACGCCACACCTATTTTACGTGGATGATTTCAAATTATATCATATGGTAACATCCCAAAATGATTCGTTGTTCCTACAAGGCAAAAAATACTCTGTTAGAGTAGTCGAACAACAATCCCCTGTATCTAAATTTTGAAAAATGTCTTGTAATAAGTTTTTCGCGGAAAAGTACAGTTTTATTATATGAGTATCACCGCAACAATACAAGGCTTTCAAGGGTGGGCAGTGTAGTAGATCTTGAGGTCCATTTGTATAAGAAACTGCGATTTAATTTGCATTACGATGAGGTTGTCTGCAAAGCCAATCAACTTCTAGGTTTCATCAAACGACGGGCAAAAGAATGTATATACTAGTGGGTAACGAAAAAGCTATACACATCATTGGTGCACCCAATTCTCGAATACGCTTGTATTGTTTGGAGTCCGGTCTTTGACGTTCACTCAGAAAGGTTCAAGTTAGTTCAGAAACAATTTCTACTGTTTGTTTCGAGATCACTCTATGATCCAAAAAATGTTCATAATTTGTCATCATATGATAATCGGCTGTCTTTACTTAATATGACAACACTTACCTCCCGTAGGACCATATTGTGCTCTTGCTTTTCATTGGATGTCCTTATAGGAACCATTAGGGTCTAAAATTTAAACCCCAAAATATTATTGAATGAGCCTTTAAGACTTACGAGACATTCATGTTTTCTGGGAGAAAGTAATCATCTAGCTGTCTATGGTGATAATAAGCCAGTAAATAGGTGTGTCAAAATTATTAACAGTCTGAGCCAACTCTACTCCCCAACTATCTCTAGGTTCCAATTTAAATCCAATTTATCGAAGTCTCTCAGTCCTTAATCCTAGCATTGTAATAGTTAAATATCTTCCTTACCAAATATGTATGAAAAATGTGATATATAAGCATATAGATTGTAAAATTAATTGTAAAATAAAATGTAAACCTTATTTGGTAAATAAATAAATAATAACATGAACGGACATAAACCAAATGACTAGACACTGCACAATCTGAATATACTTATACTAATCAAAACAAAAAAACCATGAGAATGGCACATTGCCGAAACCAGTTTATTGAAAACTTAATTATGAAAATCTTTCCAAACTCGAGAATCCTCGAGCTCTGTCGGAAAACTAGGCAAACATCAAGAAAATATGAGGACTTACGACAAGATGACTCGCACGTCCGGCTTGATTTTCAGCTAAAGCGTTTGCTTTCATTAACATATGCCAACACTGATCAACGCGCACGGAGCATCGACACATAAAATACACCAAACGAAAACTAATACAGCCCGCATAGAGAGAAAACGTTTGTGAAACTGCAGAGGATTGAATTAGCCTACCCGATTGATGAGGCACCATGTTTAATCAAGCTGAATCCTGTGCTGTCATCATACGGATACGAAGTTGCATTGGAGCGGCAACCACCTTAAATGATACGAAGTGGCCAATAATCTTTTACGGTCGTTACCATCTAATCAAACTTATTGTGCTGCAAAAACACTGAGCTGCTGGTGACGCAAATGGAGGACGTGTAAAATCTAACCTACGACAATGTTTTTGGGTTATACGTCTTCAACCAGTCGTAGCAAAATAGAACGCAGCTGCAGCTTTTGTCAAGCTTGATGAGAGAAACCTCTAACACCGTCACTGGAGAGCTACCACATGCGGAACCTCTTTCATCTTTTGTTCATAAACTACTGAGTAGACTATTTTGGACCAATAATGGTAAAACTGGGACGCCTGAGAGAGAAAATTGGTTGCACCATTTATGAACCTCAATTCACTGCCGTGCATCTAGAACTTGTTGCATCACTATCCACTGATTCTGCAGTAATGGCACTGTGACATGTGACAGTACGTCGAATATGTTACCGGTTAATGTATTCAAACAATGCAACAAATTTTTGATTCACAGATTGCAAACAACGTGGCACTTACTATAGGTTGGTGCCACTACTACAAGACCAGGTACTAGTACATTGAATGGAGTTCCGCTATATATCTCCTGATACTCCAAGTCATGGTAATGCATAGTAATGGCAAGTAGTTTTAGTAACTTTCCTCATCAAGGCCAGTAACACATGTGAGTGGGAGCCGATACGTTTCAGAGGTACTCACGCCGAACTATTACCTGTTGAGATCCTTGATAGGCATGCCAGCTACGGGGCTCTGTAATGAAGCTGACCTACGGACTTGGCAAGCAACCGGATGGCTGCTGATCACTCCTAGTGACGATGCGTATGGGCATATCTCCAAAACTGGCACTACACCACGAGGAAGGAGTGACTAATACGAGTTAGTGATATTGTGATCGTAGTTAATCACATGCTACTTCCCCGTAGTTAATCACATACTACTCATGAAAATTATTTTTATGTAGCTACATAATTGAGTTCCATTAATAAATTTTCTGAAAAATTATTAGAGAAGAAAGATGATTTCGAAGTGTGTACTAATTCTCATCAAGCCATCATTCTTATTAGAAACACACGAGTGGTGACGACCTCCATGCTTAGAGGTGAGAAAATTACGCGTATTTTTAATTCATGCGAACTCAATATGTTTTTTGCAACTACGAATTATGTTCACGTTAATTTTTTTCTGTAAGTGCTTGTCTTTGTTTAACTTTTTTGACCCTTTTTACATGTCATATCACAGTACTGACACAAATATCCTGCTCAAAATAATGCCTGATTTTGACATTGCAACCAAACTCGTCTGCATAATCAAGGTAATAATGCGAATCACTGAATCTCAGGTGAAGCTTAACGGAGATTCGACAGAAAACTTTTTTCAGAACGCAGCCCTAAAATAGGAGGATGGGCTACCTGCAATGTTGTTCAATATTGCTCAAGAATATGTTGTCAGGAAAACGCCAACAGACACCATAAGCACGTTGCTCTACAAGCTCAGGCTTATGCCCATGCCAACGACGTAAGAATTATTTTCAGATTTAAAAAAAGTGTTAAAACAGCTGAAGTCGGTGGCAAAACAAAACTGGTCTCCTGGTTAATGAAACTAAAACTAAATTCATGTCCCATCAAGGAAAGACATTCCTGTATGACAGAACTTGACCTTAGGAGACTACAACTTGGAAAGCGTCGATAGCTTTTTATACTTAGGAGTCCATCTTGATAAAAAAGATACAGAAATTGATTAAACATGGAAAAGGATAAACACAGTAAACAAGGCCTCCTTTTGAGTAGTTCCTATGTTCACAGAGAAAATAAGATTCGCTTATATATGTCATGAATAAGAACTGTACTGCAATATGGACGTAAGACAGGGACTTTTACAAATGAAAATGAAAAACCTTCCTTTTAATTTTAGGTAGTGAGTTTTCATTAGTCATAATCGATTTTCAACCATTATATTTCAGTTTTCCTTAGCAAGATTGCTGAGGAAGACGGAACGATAATGATTGAAAATTCATCATGTAAATTAAAAAATCACTATGCAAAATTAAAAGGAAGGTTTTCCTTGTTTTTATTTTCAGAAAGATTTTGCAAAAATGAAATCTATTACGAAAACTTTTACAATTGCTACTGAAAAAACCCTGGACGTATTCAAATGCAAAGTACTCAGGAGGATACATGGCCCTGTAAAGTATAGAGTAGAGTAGAGACTTTATTGTAATGACGATTTGTAAAATCTTTTTGATAACCCACTGTATCCGCATGCATAAAGCTACGCAAACTACAATGAGCAGGAGATGTGCAGAAAATGGAAGAACAAAGGCTCTGCAGACTAACATTGAAGGGTAGAGTGTGAGGAAATAGTTTGAGAAAATTCAATCGATGTTGACAGCAGAACCCTGTTAGGAATCCCCGATTTGCGAATGAGGTTGCAGTAGCGCATGATTGTAGGTGACTACTACTGCAAGCGAATGCCTGAATTTGATCTATGCCATAAATGGTGATGATGATGATATCTTACTTCATTATTATCTAATTTTAATCAGATTTCAAGGGCATAACGATCTTATGTAAGTCAAAATGATTCCCTTTCGATTTTATTAGAAATCGTACTCAATATTATTAGCATAGTCTAGCGAATTCTAATTTCTGAGTTATTTGTTGTCCTTCTGCTTATAAAGGCCTACCTTCTTGATTTTTTTTAGGATTTTTCGGCTCAAAGGTGCCCAATCGTGAGGAGGGGACCCAAATTTATAATACATTTTGCCACCACCTGGACCCTCTGACGCACACATCAATTTTTTTATTTCAGATTCTGAAAGTTCCAATCAGGTTCATTTATGTGATTTCAAGGGTCACTTGGGTAGTAGGGGGGACAACCTTTAATGATATGAACTAGACTTTCGAAAGACTATCATTTCTGATCTTTCCCCAAAGTTTAAGCTTTGTAGCGTCTGTATTTTCTGAAAAAAATTTGCTGTGAAGCATAGCAGATGAATTGACAGAAAGAACGTTAAACTAGACCGATCTAAAATTTCTGACATAATAGAAAATAAAACCGAATAAATTATAAAAATCAGAATCTCATATAACCAAATATTACTTAATGACAAAGCAACAGTTTTTACGTCATGTCTTTTCTACTGTGTAGTAAAAGCACAACTATACTTTCAACGAATTGAATTAAGGTGTTTTCAGGGTTTTGTAAAATAATTTTACATAACCCTTCTAAAATCGCGCCTGTCTGTCCGTCCGTCCGTCCGTGTGTCACAGCACTTTTTCTCGCAAACCGTATAAATTTTGTACATCGGTGTACAATGGTGCCTTCTTTAAAGTTTCACTAAAAAAACTTTACGTGGTGATTAAGCGGGGCCTCCCCTTATAGAGGAGTGGCCTCCTGAAAAAAAAATTTCATCGCATGTAGGCAATATGGCTATCAAATGAAAGGTCTTAATGAGAACTTTTCAACTTTTTTTGTTTCAGGGGGCGCACAAGAAGGGGAAATACGCGAAAATTTGTGTGACCCCGCCTTTCGCGATTGGACACCCATGATCCTTAAATTCAATGAAAACCAATAGTTAAGTAGTCTTCTATAAGATGCTTATACTCTACAAGTTTGATAAAAATCGATTCATATTCACGGAAGTTATAGCCATTTGAAATTTCTCCAATTACAACAACAATAACATACGATTTTGGTATTTTTCGGACTTTCCATTGAATCAGACACTGCAGTTTTTATTTGATCTTCTTGACATTTTTATATAAGAGCGATAACATAAATTTTTTTGGGAATTCAAGATTTGAGTGACTTTTGTGAGTTTGCAACAAAATGGCGACTGTTGAATGTACAGAAGCAATGGATTTTCTTATAAACGTGCACATCTCCTTGACATGTTTCTTGCCTTTATTCGTTGGTTGTGACTGCATTTTGTATGTTGGATACAAAACCCTTCTGACATGAGCGTAGATATGTTAACTCAACTTGTTTTGGTATAAATTGGCATTTGAGGACACCATCTTCGTATCAATACCTCAACTTCGTTTATGAACCATAACATCAATATGTTTTTGTTTTTTCTTGAAAAGTTGTCTGGCCTTGCTTTGCAGTATGAGGAGACGCATTTTAACTCCCTTGAGTCATCTTCAGAGCTAAGAAGTGTGCGGAAGGA